>CALNHX010000556.1:0-317186 GCA_940337035.1 Agriotes lineatus
AATTTTCGCCTCATATAAAGGTTACACCACTGAACTGAAACAAACAGTTGTATGTGGTTTTGTATTTTAATTAAAAGGTTTATGGCCGTTCTTGAATTAGCATGTGTTATAGAATATTGCAAATTATTATTAATAATAATAACGGTCTTTATTAGTCCTAATTAATATTTACATTAATACTTATATTTACACAATAGAAAAATCTGTACATATTGGTAAAATTCATGAGGTAAATCCTAAGATAATTAAATGTCGAGAAGGACTAAAAGGCCCGCATTCAGAAAGACACTAAGTGCCTTCTGCTCTTCCTCGCGAACCGGTATTCTAGACGAACAAGAAATCAAAGAAGCAATTTGAAAGCGTTGTATTAGGTTTCTATCAATCCGATTTAGACAGTTACCGTAAATCTGACTGCAAAAATTAAAGTCAGATAGAACCAAAGTATCACAAAGCATAATTTTTAGATTAACATTTAAGAGATTTTTATTAGAGTATATCATTTTTATATTGGAATATGCTTTTCGGATTAGCTTATTGATATAGGTTATAAAACAAAGGTTGTTGTCCAAATGCAACCCAAGATTTCTAACTGTCATAAATGGTGCAATCCTATTTCCATCCCCAATATGATTTACTTGAGTCCCAATTGTTGATTTTATATTGCGATTCCCAAATATTATAAAGCACGATTTGAAAGGATTTGTTTTAAGGCAGTGGCCATTAGATAAAGTTACTTAATTGTTGAGATTTCTATTTATAAGAGCGGTTACACTCAGAGTTTCGCTCGGTAAGAATGAAGATAAAGCTCAGTATCATCAGCATAAAACTGGTATTTACAAAAGTTAATGGAGCTAAAAAAGGTTAGAAGTATATATAGCAAAAAGGGTGAGGCCCAGAATTGATCGTTGAGGGACACCGCAAGTGGCCTGTCTAGTTAGTGACACGAAGTTTTAAATTTTGGCCTGTTGTATCCTTCCTGAGAGATAACTATTAAAAAGTGCAACGAACTGCCATCAGCTCTTATATGATGAACAATTACAAGTAAGAGCGCGTGATTGATCATGTCAAACGCTTTAGAATAATCGAACAGTATTAAAGCGACCATATCGCCTCCATCAATGAATTTGAAAATATCATCAGTTATATTAAGGAGCGCTATGGTGCAACTATACTCTGAGCGAAATCCAGACTACACAGAAGGCAAGATTTTGTAAGTGTTAAGGTGAACTAACGACTGAGTATTAACAACGCATTCGAGAACTTTAGATAATACGTGCAGGATGCTTATATGTCTTAAATAGAATAACTCAACGGGGGCAGCTGTTTTTAGGAATAGGAATAACTAGGGCTTGCTTCCATATTAAAGAAAATTTACCCTTAACTAAGCAAAAGATAATTATGTGCGTTAAATATGGCAAAATAACTGCCAAACATAGATTGATTACAGTTACGTCCACGCCATCAGGTCCGACCGATTTTGTTTTTATTTTAGAGATATCTTTGGATACCTCCAAATCGGTTACTGCTTTAAAGTTGAATAATGTTATCATTATAGTAATCTTTTAAATTGTCAAAAATAAGAAATTGGAATGATTGAGCTGAGTTTATAAAGTGGTCATTAATTAGATCAGCATTCTGCAAGTGAGGAGGTAGCTCAATCGACCTCTGTTTGCCGATTGATTTTTTTTAGTTCGGTCCAGGTTGTTTTGATAGTGGCATTTCTCAACTTCAACTCCAAGAATGCGTTTTGTTTCTTTTTATTGCAGCACCCTTATAATTTCTTAAAGATTTGTAGTAAAACCAAGGAGCTGGAAGTTTAGAGAATTTAGCTCTCACATATGCAGGACTTTTAGATATGTTTTTAGTAAGTAACTGTGAATAGGCATCAATGGGAGCCATTAAATTAATATTGACAAATGCCACTTTATCTTCCACAGAAGAGAGATAATAAATGTGATCCCAATTAATGTTAACAAGATCCATTTGAAAATTATTTGTCTCAATATAATTATAATTTCTGAACGTTTTAAATACAGCAGTTTTACTAGTAATATTGATATTTAAATCCAGGGTACAACAAACAAGACAATGGTCAGAAATCTTATGCACTGGAACAGTTTCTGTACTTTAAACCATGGCCGAATTTAATTTCAATCAGGGATTCGAAAGATGACGTAATACGTGTAGGAGAAGTAATAATCTGTTTCACTCCATGAGATTCCATGACATTATATCCATTTAGATTCAGATCCCTCATGCAGAGAAAATAATCATACCTCGGCAGAATACCTGAAAATGAATCCTCCAATGCAGAAAAGAAGGGTTCGTATAGATATCTTTGAGATCTATAGACAATCGTTATGGCTATGTTAATTTTATTAATACATATGCTTATTCATAGCTGTTCAATATTCACATTTGAGCTTTTAGTGAGATCTTTTTTCACTAATATTTTGGATCCGGCGAAGTTTTTCTTGTGGTTCCATTTTATACTGCGACATTTACAGCTAACAAACTTTATTAGAATGTATCTCAAAATCAAATTCTAATACAGTTTTGTAATTGATAGAATTCTCGCTTCTGCATATACTAATTAAGATGGAAACATTAACGGCTTTCTTAACATTTATTTTATTGTGACTCTATATTAATTTTATTCGGTTTAAATATGACCCTACTACTCCTCCCCATCCTATTGTTTCGTAAGATAGATGAGATTGAATGATGGAATAATACAAAGAATACAGTTGTAATATTGTTGAAATATCTTATCATTTTCTAATATACTATGCGTTCCTTTTAAAAGTATACATAGGGGATACTCGTTTGTATACTAAAAAGAAAAATTCCCTTATTTTTTATTGTTTTACCCTATATGTAGGCAACCAACTATACAGAAAACTTAAATTTTAAGAGTTTTAATTTAAAAAAATAGCATGCTAGGCAAAAATAATGGAATTTTTTTTTAGTATACAAACGAGTATCCCTTATATATACTTTTAAAAAGAACGCATGGTACTGTTATGAACACAGTTTAAGCCGTTATGATTATAATAGCAATTATTGACATTTTAAGCATATCAAATATTATTTTATAAAATGTTTCAAAAATGTGCTAGTTTAATTTTTGTAAATAGTATAAAATAGCACTAGCCTTGGTAATAATTTTTATACGGTATGACAAACAGGGTTAGCCTTGATTTGAACAAAATGTAATCAGAGTAAGCTTGGAAACAATGTTAAATAATGTAAGATCGAAGAAACAATGGGTGAAAGGAAGCCAAGCTGAAAGGTGTTGTTAATTTGGCTTCCCCAATCAATAATTGTTAAATTGCGAAAAAAATAGTTTTCCAAATTCAGTGAGTTTTAAAATTGATTTTATATCCTGTGGGTATGCTGTAGTGGAGTGCATTGATTCGTAGCACCTCTGCAAAAGTTTTAAAAAGTGTTTGATCTGTGCATCGAGTGTTAGCTAGTATTTCGGTGGTTGTTTTCATAGCAGATTAATTGGAGCCCCTGGAAGTTGGAACTAAGCAGTGACCTTCATAAAAGGCAGTGGCGCCCTAGGTGTAGACAACGACGTGAGATGGAAGCAGTTTATTGATGTCGCAGCGGTCAAGCTGCAGGAGCCGTTTTGCAGCAGCCCAATAGAGAAAGAAGGGACATGCATCATGGGACTGACTAGGAACTTGAGTTAAGCCCTAATTTCGATTTCAAAAGCAACAGAAAGGTCAGAAACTTTACCCTAAAAAATACAAATTAGTGAATTTCTTGGTGGCTTCGGTTTTATGAGCACTCCCGGCATAAGCGTTCTTTGATTCTTTGAGTGTGTTTTGTTTGTGACGTGTATTTACTTATGGCAATTGTTATCACCTAGGCAATAATTTAATTACGTAATCACAGATAATTGTCGAATACAACGAAATTGTATTTTTCGAATTGTGAATTTGAAACGCGATATTTAAATAATTTTTCATTTTAGTTAAATAATATCCTGTATGTTAGCTATCCTGTTAGTTAAATCAACATTACACAAAGTGCTTACTTTTAAATTAATCAAAATAGTATCATGATAATTGATTTGATAGCAAATGTATCTTTTATAATTTATTACAAATAAAAATGCTACGAGTACTTGCTAGGATGTAGAGACCCGACCCATATGAGATAAGAGTAATTTATTTTATTTTAAATAACTAAATAATACATAGTAATATATACAGTTTTTCTGAGTTTATGGAATAAATGATGACAATCCAATCGCATATGTTGATCCACAGTAATTTCCAAATATTTTACAGATGTGACCTTATTAATTTTTAGGGCCGAATTCAGAGACGTAAATTGAGTAACACTCACACTCATCTCATACTAACCTCACCCTAATCTTACCAATTGGTATTCACAGTCAAATAGTGACCGATGAGTGACTAAAATTTGCCTAATAAGTGAGTGACAGATAAGTGAGATATAAGCTAGGGTCGGGGTACCCTAAAGTTCCACTCAAAGCATAAATTTAGGTTACATTGTACCATTTTACCTATAATGGATGATTTTTGGGAGTTTGTTGATTATGCCCATAAAGATGCTTTTTTACAAATACCAAGGTAGTGTTTGATGTGATAAATAGATAAAGCAAGGTTTTTATGTCGACATTTTTTTGCAGATTTATCTTACTGAATAACTTAAATCTATTAGAAAGATACACAAATACAGAGCTCGTACGAGTGCGGTTTGGTAGATAAACGATAAGTGACATTATTTTACTAATTGTGTATCCACAGATTGAAAATGAAAACAATCGTGGTTCGTGGAGTTCCAATTTTACCTATTTTGAAATTGTATGTAGCTTTGAGTTGTTTTGGAATAGGTAGCTATCAGCTATGTCGTAAAAAACGTGCCAGAATTTTCTAAGTAATAAATACTATACTGTTTTATTATTTTCAGAGGATATGTGGTGATATTTTATCTGTCAGCTAGTCATCCGTCTGCAGGATAATTAAAAATGTCAGCGTGCAGTTAGCAAGTAATTTGGGACGACATATAAAATTTTCATAACAATGTATTTTGTAATTTAAAAAAAATGAAAATATAATTAACCAGTTTTTATCGTCAATAAAAGATAATATTTAGAAATGTACATTTATTTACATTTAATTTCTTTTCAGTAGAAATATAACAAGTGATTATATTTTGATAGGAAATATTACGAATGAAGAACAGTCAACATTTTTATTTAAATAATAAAAGGAAAATCTAAATACTAAAATTTAACGGAGTTTTTTCAAAACTACAGTAAGTGGACCGGTCAATTTCCGATTATCAATAATCGCCGTTGATATGGAAAATTTCCAACTAAATATGTATAAGCGATATTCTCGAATACAAACGCACGCCAAATTGGCAAGTTAAAAACGCCGTGTGAGGTTATAGCACATTATATAGCTGAAATCTTTGTCATGAAGTTTGTGTTTTAGTGATTTCCAGTGCTACCTCACAGTTATTTGGTAAAATCTCCGCTGCCAATCGTTCCTCTAACAAACATTTTGACAATTGCGCCACTCAACGTTCACTTACATTAGTCACTCCTAGCTATCTCATTCTGAATACCGCAGATGAGTTTGAGTGAAACTCACACTAACATGAGTACTCAATGAGTGACGGTTGAGGTGAGTGTTAGTGTCAGTTAAGTTACGTCTATGAATTCGGCCCTTAGATTGCAGCTACAACTACCTCCAGAACAGTCTCTATTATGTATACTAAGTTGGTTGCATATTCGTCGTAGATACTAGAAGAAACAAAAACTGGTTTGGATTCGTTGAATGATAAATATTAGCATCTAAGCAATTTTTGACAATACCCAATTATTTACTCTGCCAATTATCCTCATCAACTACCAGGACAGTGACGTATGCATATGCAATAAGTTTTCTTTTTATTTATCAAGATAAAAGTAAATCACTAATGTATATTAAGAGTAGAAGAGGTCCAATTACAATACCTTGCGGCACACCACATGTGATAGGTAACAAAGGCTTTTGCCAGATCAAGGAACACAGTAATGCAAGACCTGAAATTATCTAGTGGATTATAGGCAGAACTGGACATTAACCAAATGACATCATCAGTTCTAACATTTATAAAATATTGGTTAAACTTATTTGCAATTTCTTTTTTATAATGTATATGAATTCCATTTTCAGTTAATGAGGTGACAATATTTTTAGTAGTATTGTTATTTAGCGACTCTTTAGCCAATGCCAACAATTGATGGGAATTATTTTTATACAGTTCATCGTTTGCTTATAGTATTGTTTTTTTCTTTTTCGAATAAGACTGGATGTTGTACTTTTATATCTAAAATAGGTTTCCTTAATTAATGCATTATTGGCAACTTTAATGATATAATCTATCTGTAACATGCATATACCGGACTATGCCTACCGTCGCCAAAGGTCTTCTTTTAGTAAATTTATTTTTTATTATTTTGGCAGTAAACAATAAATATATTGTTCACATTTCAATTTGGTTTTGGGGAAAAACATGGAATAGGTCATCAACTCGTACGTTTAACAGAACCTTTCTTAGATCTACTGCAAGGCTTTCATAAGGCCTCGATAGAAAACAGCCCTTCTATCTAGGCCTAATATACACTCCTACAATTAAATAAGCCAACTTATATCGTTAAAAGGATAGCTGTATTTATAAATAACATATCTTTCGATGTACGGATCAACTCAACATTTTCAGACTCAATAGAGAGCATTCACATTCAACTCAGACAATGATCAGGCTAAGTAATCTACATAGAAATTTTGTAGTTCCTTAAATTATGTTGACATTTTTTAGATAATGTGGTTAGAGATACTTGGTGGAGTTTATTATTTTTTTTATTTTTCGTAAAAAATTAAACCATTCATTTAGAATGTAATTTTAATTTAGAAGCAATTTTCACCAACTACATATAAATAGAAAAAAATATTCTGTTCTAACCCATTAAAGTGGCATTTTCACACTTAGAAGATATTTTATACGAAATTTTAATCTTTTTAAATTTTTATGGGTATAGTTCGCATGGTTTAATAAAAATATTGTATTAATTTTGTAATGATTAAATATTGAAATATGTATATTGAGATGAAACTGCAATTTAAAACAATAATAAAAGTATTAAATGCATAAGCAAAGCATATTTCAGAGGGTTAGGATTTGAAGTTGAATAAAGTAATATAATTAATAATTGGTTGGTGCATATTTAAAGGCAGACCAAACAAAATTTAATTGACACAAAAGGTTTGTTATGTGCAGACTAAATGAGCGAAAGTATTAATCAAAGCAAAGGTCAGTAAATAGCAAGCAATCTGAAAGGTAAATGAGATTGGAATAGAGGAAGATAGAAAATTTCAAAGAGCAATCCCGAAATTAGGCAACAGAATAGAAGCAAAGCGAGCAACGTGTGTAAATCGGGAACTCAATCTCCAGTGCATTAGTAAAACAATGTCAAAAGCAGAGCAGTTATTTTAAAACATTTGTGTGCGTGACAGAAGCAACAATGATAGTTATAAGCAAAAGACAATTTTCTTAGATTTACGAAAATATTAAATTAAGATTTATGTAATCAAATTTTACTCCATTTGTGTATTTTACTATCAAAACTAATTTCTAATTAACAAAAAACATCGCGGTAACGTAGCAACTTGAGGCCTTTTTGTTGTTAGAGGAGAACAATTGAATTAAATTATTTGAAAGCTTGTCGAATTTGTGCTCCATTTTTAATTGATGTTTTTAAATAATAAACAAGCATTTTACCATATAAAAAGTGTACGGTTTTATTCACCAATTGTTCAGGCAGCTGTACGAGTGTTTCTGGCAATTTCTAAGACAAAAAATAAAAAAATTTTCAATCCGAATCTGAGTCGTTTCCAGCACAATTAACTAGCTGAACCCAGAGGTCTGTACTGCAACAGGTCGGCGGGGTCTGCAAGAGCACCTAGAGCAACATCTGCACACAGGGGAGCGATTCCAGAAGAGGAATCCGGCAGCGTCAACTGCTGCCAGCATCAAAGCAAGATTGACGAGAATTTTACGAGGTAGGATTGATCTGTAAATTGAGGGTCAGCGTACGAGAAAGAAATTAAAACACAAGAGTAGATCTTGCTGAAGAGGCCTAGAGCTTTTCCAAAAGTCCAATTACTTCGTGGGTTTCAAAAATCGAACGGCGTCATCAGATTTTGCGGTTTTGGGCAGAATTCCAAGGATCATAACAAATAAAAGTTGGCGTGGGGCCTACGTCATCCTAGAACAATAAAGGCGATGTTTTTGTTGCCAATCAGAATAATCAAATTATTAACCTGACGATTCCTTGTAAACTTCACTTTTTTTTATAAATTATTAAAATCGTTCTTGCACTGGCAAGGATTTTGTGTCATTTAACAGATCGTAAATTTTATCTACCAGAACCGCTTGTATGAACTAAAAATAGCGCAGTAAAGCTACTAATTTTAAATATAGCCCATTTCGGAACCCAACCTGAGTAAAGCAGTTTTGTGTTTGCCAAGAGCTAGCTGAAATAATATTGCAATTAAATAAAATATTAAAAAAGGGGCATTCAACCATTTTATTTGTGCAATTAATTATTACATTTCATTTTAACTAGCTTTAAATTACTGACAGACAGTGAGCACAATATAAACATTAAACTGAAAATTGTGTATGGATTTGTCCTAATTTTAACTTATTAAATTTTGTCTGAAAATAATAATACAAATAGGCAGGTTTCTGCAATATTATCTATCTTAAAGGATGTAATAAATGTATAACTCTTTATTTTAATAGGTTTGAAGTACTATACAATTTCTGAATTTTTTTAGTTTTGTGGATATAACTGAAATGGAGGTCATGGGTAGTTTGTCATAGGTTCAAAAACATATTTTCAAAAAATTACTGGTAAACGAAACTTGAAAATTATAATGTGGTGCAAAGCTAAACGGTACTCAAAACGCTTGATCGCTCCTCAGGTGGACGTCAGTTCGTTATATAACGAAACACTAGAATAATCAGCCCCTCAAGGCGCTTAAAGATCTTAAATATGCTAATTTTTTACGATACAATCCCCTAACTAATTGATGTTTAGCGCTGCACCATTTTACCCCAGTTAGGGCTAATTGAGACATCGGAGGGTTTGCAAATGCAAGATTTTATAAATAAAATATACTTGGATTATACCTACACACACATTAATAAAAATGAAAGTTCTTCCGGACACAAAGTATATGTTACAGTAAATAAAATTAATCAGGCCAATAATGTAAAACAATCGAGTAATGACGTTAATGGCATATTGCAATATTGATATTAATCAATAACTTCGTATAATGGCCAATGATGGTACAAAAAAGTTAATCCGGATGTTTTCAATATTTACTATTTAGGTATTGCTATCTGTCTCAGGTGATATCTGTATCTGCAAAGTTTCAGTTTATTGTTAATAAGTGTGCAGAAAATTTGTTGTTACGTGTCAAAATTTTAGAAGAGGTACCGAGCGTTGGGAGACTAATGATACAAATAGCTTCCCATTGGCTCCCGACTAGCTCAGCGTTTGGGTAGGGTTTACTAAATCTCGATAGTTCGGGTATACTGTAACCAGCCTAGACACACCGATATTAAAATTAATTGTTCGGTGTGTTCCATTGACGACGATCAACTAGCTTTCCAGTATCTAGAGCATTTGTAGTTGCTAAGAGAATGCTCTCGGTGGTTACGTGGTTTACTCAACAAATACCTATATAAAGAAAGTCGCAAATGCCGTTTAGGCATCTTTCCTCACAAAATCACTGTGGTCCAAAATAATCTGCTTGAAGGACACACTCCAGTTGACTTTAGCTTACTTATAATATCGGTCAATCAAACCCAATGTGTTAAAATGTATTTATTTTACAAACAAAAGAGGTCATATAAATGGTATATTGAATGTCAAGTAAATCTAACGCAAACATGTGGCAATTTGCTAAACAATGACCATGATCAGCTGTTCATTACTTCGCAACACAGCTATAAATTTTAGTGCAAGTAAACGGCTATTTACCAAGCAATGAAGATGATGATGCTCGTCAGTTCACATCAAAGCTAAAACTCTTTGCGTAAGCATATTATAAAAACCAGCATAATATGGGGCACTCTGGGGAGCAGTGTAACGGAATTTGGGTGTCACAGTTGACTGTGCCCACTGTTCCGAGTTGTGCAACACACAGTATAAACAGATTACGTATCTGTATGGTGGTAAAATTAGTCATGCGACATCTGAAAATTTACTATGGCGTATCGGCAGCGCAAACAAACGCTTGCCAAAAATGGATAATACACGTCACTGCAGGAATTAAAATATCTGCAAGTTTCTTGGTACCTTAACGAAATAATTTTCCGTCATTCCGTTTTTGTGTTCTTTTCGCTGCCTTCATTGTTGTCTCACCCGCTGCATAATATCATCTACTATTGTGCAGGTCTCTCTTATTTCCAGGTCCTTTTTTGGCTAGCTCGTTTTAATTTTTTATGTACACTACAACACGTTTAAAAATAAGCTTTAGTGGTTGAAGAACACAGATAAAAAATTAAGTTATAAATAACGCTACAGAGATAACTCATGTCCATAGTTTACAGCGGTTTAAAGCTTCTACTCTAATCTAATACCGATGATTCTCGAGCACACGACCAAACAAAGAGCCCAAACGTTTTCATCTTGCAGAAGAGTCGCAAACTTATGTAATAAAATACTTCAAACATAGTAATGAACGAAAATCCTGTAAATAAACCGACGATGCCGCCTACATTTGCCCAAAAATCGATGTCTCCGTACAGTTCGTTTCTCTCAGAAGTTAGAAACTGCATTCGTTTAAAGTAAATCTTCAATCTCGCGACTTTCATTCTGCAAAAGAAAATTTAGGAACATTTACACTTCATTATTGCTTCAAAACTACCTTGTATCTACAAATTCTGCTTTCCAGTTATCGTTGACTTCCTTAGGTATCTTAAACGTTTCCTCCCATTCCCAATTGGACTGAGATGTGTGAACATCGAATTCCAACGAGTAGCAAGACAGCCGGCAGTTGCATTGTTTAGAGTCTATGTTGTTTGAATTTAAGTCACTCCTGGTAAGTTTTGATTTTCGAGCTTGCTTTATATTGTTCTCGACTTCGCTCCTTAGAAACATTACTGCAAAAGCTGCGAATAAAGTGTTCTGAGTTCATTACGAAAATATACCCACTCTTGGCATTCTCCATGCATTCTTTGCTCGCAGCACTGCAGATTGGGGTCGATTTCTCTCCTAAAACCAAACGATGATTTACATTTTTAAATAGTTTCCGGAAGTTCATAGGCACCACTTATTGATCTGAGTCTGAAAGTGACGTGGAAAGCTTTCTAGGATGATTTTCCTCGCATCGGGGAAACTGGCCGACATGGGTTTAAACTTACCTGAATTCTTAAAATTCTTCTGGTTAGTGAAGTCACGCTGACGTACAAGGCGAGAAACATAACTTGCGGACGACGATTCAATCTACAGTTTGGAATGTTCTCTAATGGCCCTTGCTTGCAAGGCGCACTAAATACAACAAGTAAAAATAAACCATTCGAAAACGAACTCGGTACCCTAATTTTGTTGTAATTTAATAGCAATTATAATGGTAATATTCAGTAGTTATATCCCTAGTGCATTCTGTATGACGCAAAGCCTTCTCGAGAAATACTCGAATTATACTGAATGCACGGAGGAATATTGCAAGACTATTCCCTGAAGAAATTTCATCATTTGTATACCAACCAGTCATAAATTCGCCGGTGCGGTGCCAGAGTGAAGGGTTGCTATGTTCAATTTGTGGTGCGGAAGAGAAGGGGAGCTGGCTGCTGTTCCAGGACAGAAACGAAAACAGCAAAAAGCGGGTATAGCCAGAAGAATACGCAGTGCCTCATGAGATTATCTTAATTAATGCGGTACGCCAAAGACACTTCGACGGTGCGCACCTTAGACTCATTTTGTTAATCCGACAATATCAAAACTCCAATTTGGGAAGAGTTGCGGAATCTGAATAGACGAAGCCTGTAACAGCTTCAGCACTGACAACTTTCTTTTTCAACCCTTTTAACGGGAACTTGATGTTGCTGGCCTGAGTGTCCTTGGAATAACATTTTAGAATGTAGCCGATTTCTACATGATATGCTCTTTAGTGCTTGTTAGTAGATTTTTAATAATAATTAGATGTAGTAAAGTGAGTGCACACCATGTCATTATTTCATCTTTTGCTCTCCGCCCACCATATAAACACCTTTGGAGGTCGTAACTTCGTTACCCCTGTAAAGAGATATTTTTCTATAAGGGTTAGGCTAGCCACCTACTCGAGTTGCCACCGAAGAGGGCTCTTCGGTAACACGTAGTGTAGTTCGTAATATGCTCTCCGCTTATAATACGACGAAAAAGAAGCGTTCGTATACCGCGCCTTTGCCGTGCAAGAACGCGAGCGTAATTGTGTTACAGTGTGATTTGAACATAAGTACATGATGATCGCCCTTAGCTTTAAAAGGTGAGACTCAGCGTTGTTCAAAAGTGAGCGTGCCCAAATCTTCCCGAGAACTTTTAGGACCAAGTATCGGCAGAGCGGTTTGTTAACTTCATAGATAGTTCGAACGTTCTAGCAGCATTGTTGTTTATCGATTCACGTCCTCAAGTGATGGAATAGTAAAAGCATCGTTGAGAATACCTGCGAGAAACAGTTTCTCGACATGTTCCAGGTTGTTTCACAACTGTAATTCAACGATCATAGCTTAAGATTGGTAAGTATCAAGCAAATCAGACAATAAAAAAACGAAAAGTATTCATTTCAAATAGATAAACCAACTGAAAAAACGTTTTTCAAAGCCAGCAACTAGCAGCCATTACATAGAATTCATTATGCAAAAAAGTTAAACGCTTAGTACTGTGTTCGATATATACCTATTTTAAATGTTTACCACGTGCCTCGTCTCTTTAACAGATTTCGTCCCTTTACAGACGCGACCCACAGCTAGAGAAAGGCTAACGTAGAAAAAATAATTGAACATCTTTAGGTTTTGTGTTGAGCTTTTTAAAATTTAAATAGACCGTAAGGAACACTTACTTGGCATGTGAAAATTAACGCATCCACATGACTCGATAGTATAATTTACTAAGCAATCCATCAAGCAGTTTTGCTGGTTGTATGTCCTGAAGTACTTCAACTGCTTCTCATGCAAAAAGTAACATTTTCTGTCTTGTGGACTGTAGTTTCTTAAATTTTCGGAAGTTGTCATCATGTTGGGCTTAACTGAGGCTACAACGGACTGGTCGAGAGGTATTCTGAAGTAATTTTGTTTAACGCGAGGAAATTCTGCTGGCTGGTGGACTGTGACCTACAAACCGGATCTGTTAATTTTTGCCATATGAACAGTAGAGCCAGTACTTTAAATCCTTGAAGGGAATCACCACAAGCGTAATCGAGTTGTTCGTTGAGAACGGTGAACACAATGGAAAGCCCTCCTTTTACCCCCGCTAATAAGGTTCTTCTAGGATAGGCGTTTAGGTTGGACTCCGCATCGTATCCATTTTCTAGCGACCACTGTGTATACTTACCTTTCGTTGAAAAGTAGTTGCCTTCGTAATGGCTACAATATTATATTAAATTTTAGCTCAACTTTTCGCCATCTGAGATAGGTACTTACACAATGTTAGTAAACAGTTCAGATCGATCTAACATGTTGAAAGTGTAGCATACTCCCTCACTGGTTAGAATAGGTGAAAATAGATCTCTAGTGTCTGATTCGTTACCCCTCCAATTTAATTTTAGAACAGCGTCGTGGAAGTTTGGAGATACCTTCAAGAGGTAAAATAAAATAAATTGAAAAAATAATGTATGAATGATCATAATTTGTCTTTAGGACCACTATCTGTTATAGAATCCTATACTTTGCTATTAAATATAGAATGATATTTTAACTATTTCGTCTTTTAAAGATGGTTATTAATGCAATACTATTTAATCACATTCTCAAGGGTGATCCAAGAGAGATTACTGGGAAATATTGGAAATTCATGTTGTGTTTATTGCTTTAGTACCCAAATGGCTCTTTCACTTTGTCTTATTTGTACCTTAATTTACTTTTAAAGTTTGTAGCAGTTTCCTGACAAATTTTTAAAGAAGGCATGTGCGAATATATGCCGCTTGTCAAGTTGTGAGGATTTTAAAATTTTGAAATTGCCTCGCGATTGTTGCGTTTAATTTATGTTTTAGTTTCGATTGCCGTCACAGCTTGTTAGCATACGACACAGTCAGCAGCCCGATTGTAAGCCTTAAGGTAGAAAGTTGTCCTGAGAACGAGTATCTTTATTTCTAGCTTACGCCTCGAACGTGAGTCGGCGATGGTGCCTTTCTTGGCAGAAGGCTCAAACACACCGAACGCTTGTTTGTGGCCAGCTCCTAATTTCGTATTGACTTCATACGCCATGCGATAGCGTGGAAAGTAAAATTTTTGCCGTGAAGGCTATTCGATTTATCGCCGGATATTTACAATTTTCTGTACTACTCAAACCTATTGGGGTTTCCGGTGTCGATAATTAAGTTGCCGTCGGACTCCATCAATCGACTTTGGTCGGACTTGATTCTTGCATGAAACTAATTTCGAATATGGTATGTTGAGTTTGAAGTCTTACCTCGATTCCGGCTGAATTACCTTCTTCATGGGCCGCCTTTGCCGTAGACCACGTTTTAGCATTACCGCTGCTCAGTCCCGACATATTATTAACAAATACTTTCCACGTCCCTACCAAATTTATTTTTAAAACATTTACGTTTTCAGGATAAAACCTTTCCCGAGTCTTGTTAAAGCTAACTTATTGTATTTTTGGTTTTGGAACCTATTGAAAATGCATTTTAATGTGTAACAAAGTTTAAAAATCTTCGATACTTTCTTCTGCGTTAAATAAAAACGATATTGGAATATAATTTTTTTTAAATCTGAACGGGCATAATGGGAATGGAGATGGAAATTCGATTAAATGTTGGTACGGTTTAAAATCGATTTTTGACAAGCAACAGTGCAAAAGGGATGATATAGCTCAGCGCAGTAGGGTGCAGATAATCTTCGATTTATGTCTGTTCGCTTCGCGTCAAAATACATATTAATCCGAAAAATGTTAGGCTACACCTCCTGATCTAAGTTTTGAGATGATGTGTGAAACTTTCCAACAGGACAAGAGGATTGGGAAAGCTAGACCTGTCCAAAATCGAACGTACCTGCTCGTTTATAATGCTTTTAAAATCCTGTAATTGGCACAGGATGTTACAGGGCAATAGTATATTATATTACAAGGCATGAAGGTGATACTTTTCAGATGAGGAGGCTTGCTGAACAATACGAAGACGCGAAACGTCCGATTATTTCTTCAAACCCTCCGAGTCTAGTATAGACACATTTATATTATGTAATGTATTACATTTTAAATCTCTAAATTCTATCGCATCAAGGCGCGGAGAAGGTAACCGGTCACCTAAGTGAAGTAAAGTAAAAATGACTAGTCTTGCAAAAATCTCAAAAGTGACTAGTCCTGCAAAGTAACAGTTTCAAGATCAAACTGAGTTTTGACATGACCCACTTTCTTGTAGATATTCGGCTCTGCACCAAGAAAAATTGTCACCGCTATCTTACAGTCGGAACAAGGGGGAGTTCGTTAGAACCATATGTTTGGAGTAGATAATTAGTTCGAAAGATGTTGTTGCCATGGCGCCACAAATTCTCACCGCATTTAACCCGTTTGAAATTCAAGACAGGTAAAAAATCAAATACTTCTTCACGGTGATGTGTAAACTAGTTCTTTGTCAACGGGAACCTACCTTGGTTGATTTTCAATACGCTTGTTATCCTCCATTACACAGTAAATAAACACAACGTACATAGTAAAACAAGATGGTAATTTTAGAGAGTTATCTATTGAATACTTCCAATAAATAAAACTTTTAGAAAACGCAATAATTTATACAAACTAGTTAAAAATAATTCTATGCAGCTGAAGCCAAAGTACATAGATGCCGATTTGTCTTGAGAAACGGGTGCCGTGATTTGTCGTCCCAATAGCTGTCAAATCACAAGGTGCTAATGGGAGGGCTACTTAATCAACTGGCACTTGCCACTAATTCACCCTTTGTTATTCATAATGTTTTGGATTTCGAAGAGCTACTTTGCGATAAGAGGGTGAATTCTTAGGCAGTTAACGAATTTTTCCCGCACCACGTAACACATCTGACATGATCGGACACCATGGGCTGAATTTCGATACAAGGTGTGTCTTGGTAAAGCCCCACGTTCAGGTTGAGGGCTTGCAGCCCCGGTGGCGACTTGCCGGCCTCGACGGCTTACACTAGAATGTCGATCGAAAGACGAAATTGGCAATCCACAACCCCCATAATTCCTCTAGCGCGGGGAGGAAAAGCGATATCTGCAGAATGCACGCATTCTTTTAACGAGAAGCCCTTTGCTGAGTTGGTGGGTTGTTCGGCGCAACTCAAAACTTTTCCTAAACAAGTGAACACGACCAGACTTGGCTCGAGAAAGCGACAAATTCGTGAATTACAAAAACTAACTTTATGGATCGCTAACAAGCGTGGAAAATTATCAAAATGTTATATTACTCAAGAAATACATTATGTCAACCAGTATGGTCTCAAGTCGGCTCAAATTACAGAAAATTCTGAGTCAAATCGGTGCAATAATTTTAGTGTACCGTAATAAAATTGCGCTGACTTCACGTTGGTGATGCAATAACAAATAAAATTGCGTATTCTTGCACAATGCGAAACACTACAATGCCGGCGCAGTTCCGAATTTGATACAAGTGTCAGAAGATATTCCTCACATTATCTCAAGGATGAGGTACATCGAAGCACTTTGAAGATGTGCTAAATTAAATTACTTTCGTATCCGACTAAGTGCAAACACCAAGAAAATTCATCTGTAATTAGAGAATCTACGCACGTAAACCGTTACTGCGCTTTAAAACGACTGGCTTACATGCTCTGTAGCTGTCGACTACATCGAGCTAAGGGATGCTTACGCCATTGTGATCTGAATTTTCAAATGCCAGACGATCTCATGTCAAAATTTAGCCAAATAAAGAAATAAATACATAGTGTCATTAAAGATTATTCCTTACAGTGTACACACCTACCTCGAACAGGAAATCGAATAATTCCTGATTGGGTAGCGTCATATTTCCTTCAAGCAGTGCAGCAGGAGTGTCGCAGACTACCGACATAAACTCGAAGTGTTTGCCCCTACCACAAAAGATAATCGTAAGCAAACATGAATTAGATTTCGCACTCATAATTACTCGTCAGCCGTTAGCGTAAGGTTCTTTTCTCTCCTCAAGTAAATGTCGGTGTAGTTGAACAAAAATTTGTCTGATTTTACCTCAGGGCATATAGTAATTGCAGGGAAAGGAATTTCATAGATGGACGTCTCGCTAGTGGCAAAAGTGACTATCACTGGGGAATTGATCCATTTATTGAACGTCTTAATTATGAGGATTATGCTAAATACTAAAGCTACTAGAAGAGTTACTGCCCAAAATAATCTGAAACACAACTATTCGAACAAATAGATTAAGTTGTAGCCGGATACCTTTCCGGAAGAGTTCTTTCTTTCTCCAATAGGAACTTTAATCCATTAATGCTTGCATTGCCAGAGATGCTTTGGAAATAATCCCTGGCGTTTTCAGAGCGCGATGGATTGTCTGTGATGGGTTGTATTTGGTTATTTACATGTGATATTTCTTTAGATTTTTTCGGTCTTGGAAATCCAAGTTGACCACTATGCCGTACGCTACCATATGCTTTATTAAAATGCCCAGGTATTCCTCTGTGAACTATATCCATGTCTAACTGGCTATAATTAGAATTCACTTGATTCTTATACACGTTTCGATTACCATCCGGGGCCTTCCAATCCTTGGCATTTCTTGGGCATAAAAGCATTCTTGGGATGATCCCCTGCTATTAAACTAAATAAATGTCAATCGGGGATTGTAAAATATCTCAGCAGAAAACAAGAGACACGCATACCCAATTTACTCCTAGCTACTAATACTTTTTCAAACACTAACCAACCTTTGCTCACTATTCCGGCACGTATATAGAAAGCAGAACAACAGCTTGAGACTTTTTGACATGTTTTACTAATAAATCATTAATAGTGGCAGGTGGAGTTGAATTGCAGTGTGTATAAATTATCAGTCATTAGTCGACTATCGCACGACATCTAAGAAAAATAAGGTGCCTGTGTGGAAAAAACGAAAAAAATCCTAAGTATGTATACTTCCCACACATCAAACTCGTTTTATATACAGGCTGTTCCTAGAACATAGGAAAGTCAACTGATAGCGTTTCTACTTGAAGATGAAACCTTCAGCTACAAGTTTTGCAACAGATAAACAATAGTTATTAGTGGTTTTCTTCCCCTTTTATTTGTAAATCAGCTTATATCTAAATTTACTAAATTAACTCGTTGACTAAAAAATATCCTGTATACCCATCTGTTTCAAATAAATTTATATATAGGGATTGTACAGTATTTATAATGTATGCCTTATTTCAATAACGATTTTCCGATATATTTTTCTTGTGCTGTATTTATTCCATACTTTTTCTTGTCGATCCTGATTCAAAGTAATTAAGTTACGTTTAACCTACCGTCACACATTGTATTTATATTTGGTCATGATTGCCTTAAATTAAATGCCAATTTAATGTGAATAGCAACATTCATTTGCATTCAGCATTATGGTTGTATTGTTGCAGACAGTTTTTGACCCGCAAATGAATTCATGTAAGAAACAGCATTTTTCACCTGTCAGTGCTGTCACATTAAAATTTTTCCATGTTAAAGCAGCACAACTTTGAAATTTACAGCGCACTAGTTAACTAATAAAGAATTAAATGCTATATCAAAAAATAATAGATGGTGGGTGATACTAGCAAATTAACGAAACCGGAAGTAGGAATTTTGGTGACCAAGGTAAAATTACATTGTGTCCCCTCTAGCATCTAAAACCCTAACTCCTCTTCGTTAATTCGTTAATGTGTTAGGTATTAAAGAATATTGAATGAGACACAAAACACCGTTACATACATTTGCATACTGCTCTTTAAATTGAATTGCAGATGTACAGTTTATTCATAACAAAATACAAGGACAAAACAACATCTTATAGTTTTTTCTTTGCAAAATATATTTCTTCATTTTAATTGAAGAATTATAGTTTATTACCTAGAAAAATATAGGGATGAAAAACAAATCTTTTCATTTCGTATATTTCTTTGCAAAATCACCAATGACATTTCTAAAATCTAAAGTTGAATTACCTGTTATTCAGCTGAAGAGAAATTCTGAAGGGTAGTTCTTTATAGGTTTTAGTTGTAAAATTCAAAAGCTGTATATATTGTTGCGATATTCTCTTACCATTATGCACCTAATTAAATATTAAAATTAATAATTTGATTTGCTAATAACAAATACCCGTTATGGCTTAGAATTTATTTAGATACCTGAATTTGTAAGAAAAATTAATTTAACAAGGGCACATGAAGCAGTTACCACATGCTAGAAAATTTATGAATCTCTTATTTTACACATAAGCAACTGAGGGTTCCAAAAATATAATACATCAGGTTAATTTGCTTCGTGGGTTCATGGAAGCACATTAATAAAATAAAATTAGTATCGAAAACGAGAAAACCTTGTTTTATTTACAAACAATAGCAATATTATATTAAAATTTAGCGCTCATTTGTGAGAGAGACTTCTGTTTGATCTGTTTGTTAAACGTCGAAGGTATAGTGAATAAATTCCCCATAGCATCTCTAAACGATATTTTTCTGTTTTTCAAGGTTGTTTTGCGGTCTCTCTTAAAAATCGAGATGGTTAAGCTAACTCTTCATTGCTTTGGTATATTTGAGGTGTTTAACGTTTTCTGAAACATGTTAACGTTAAATCCCCGTTTATGATAAGTAAGAAGCTGATTGAATGCTCAGTAGCTTATTCGGATCACATATGCATAAAATAATAAATCATAAATACTTAACTGGGTGCAGTCGGATCAGGGCAGAAGTACCAAAACCAAGGAAAGCCACATACCCCGAGCATCACCAAAAGCGACAGAGCAAAATTAACAGCTCCCAAGGCATCTACAGTAAACCATTGTCAATCCTATCCGCGATGTAGAGGAAGATTTTTCAGAGATGCGTCGATAGATGGGAGCGGCTACGATACAAGGCGTCGATGGTTTCTTTGAAATGTTTGCAATACTTCAATATGATGCGGGATTTTAAATTGCAAACTTCCGGAAAATTCGTAACTTTGCCAAAGCTGGGCGCAAAGCTTCACCAAATAGCTGTTACGGAACGGTACACTTACATTGCAAACACAATAACCTTTAACTTGGCCTGTTTCTAGTCATTTTTCAAATACGTATGTTTGCATATTTTTGTAGCTGATGATCAGACTGTTAGTTACATGAACTAATAATACAGTTAATTGTAGTTCAAATGTGCTTAAATTTATAAAAGGCAGTGTAGACAGAATTTTTTATGGGCTCCTGCGACCAAGTTAATTTTTTATCTCTAGATATAAGGATATTATGTGATATATTCTGGTTTTAATGAATTAATTAATTCATTCATTCATAATCTATAGCCTTTTTTACCTTTCGGTGTCGAGGACCATTCATACCTCGCGGGAAGTGCAACGGAGGTAATGCGCCGGACGCGACTTACATTACGCTCTCCCGCATGCAAGCATACCACACACACAACAACTTACATCTAACTTAACTAATGAGTTCAAATCCACTGCACCTCCGAGAAAATTCTCGGCTACGGCCAGATTTGAAATAAAGTATATAAATATTAATAAATCTCTTTCTTCAGTCTTGCCTCCCTGTAAGGGTGTACTGGTCACTGCAAGATCGTAAACTCTTTATCTGTAACTATCACTAGCTTGTCCCTCATTTATTAGTGTGTGCATGGGTTTTCCTGTAGTGTGGGTAATGTGATCCAGTGTCGGGAAACGCCATTGTGTTCTTCTGTTTTTTTTACTTTACTCTGAATTAAGAGTTTTTCCATGTTGTTTGGTTCTTTTTGCATGGTATGGCCGAAATATCTTAAAATCCTTAACTGAATAACAGTAGATAATCTTTGGCTGATATTTAGTTTCTGGAAGAGGGAGAGGTTGGTCCCATAGTTGGTGTTAGAAACATAAAAATATTCATAGCATTGGTTTTTATTCGTTTAAACTGCCTCAGGATTAATAGCCATAAAGAAATGATAGGAAAACTAAGCGACTTAGTTGTTTTATATAAGGCTTACTTATTTTTATGTTTTTTTGATGCATTTAGTACTAAGCCAAGTTCTGAGTTTTTCTGTGTCCAGACTTCCGTTTAAAATAATAAATAAGAGTAAAATGACCTACCAAAGCTTTGAATCAGCAATCCGCCTTGTACCTCATTCAGGTAAAATACCAATGCCAGTTCTTGAAGGACTTTCTTCACTTGAGGACGAAGAGTGTGAAACAGAAGATGTTGAACAGGATTACAATACGAAATCTTAAGAGGATGCTTCATGCTCTAACTCAGGGCCACAATGTTTTAATCAGAAAGAACTAAATAACTTAGTGAGAGATTCTGGTCTTTCAAAAGTGTCGTCAGAACGGCTTGCTTCAACAAGAAACGAAAAAGAAAATACTTAAGCGAGGTACAAACATAACATTTTATCGCAAGCGGGAACAAGATATTTTAAAACACTTTATGTCCTACCAGTACATTAATTGAAATTAATGACTCTATTTTAAGGTATCTTAGATACAAAATAACGCTCCAGGGCAATTATTTTCTTCATAAGAACACTAGGGTTATTATGAAAAATTAACAGTATTTGTTTCCATGGATACAACTTTATTATGCATCACTGTCACAATGAAAATTAATGACAGCTCAGCTAATGTCACAAATCTAACATAGATCAGCTAACTAGATACTATATCATAGTAATTATATGAATTGAATTATGAATATGAATTAGGTAAGAAAATTGGTAGGAAATAAAACCTTGAAGGCACCACGGGCATTATGAGCTAAGAGCCCGCGATTGTTGTACACACCTCGGGCCAAAGGCCCTCGGTTAGTACACTAACAATCTTGGGCTCTTATTTTACTCATATTGCCCTTAGTACCTTAATAACTATTATGTCCTACCAGTACATTAATTGAAATTAATGACTCTATTTTAAGGTATCTTAGATACAAAATAACGCTCCAGGGCAATTATTTTCTTCATAAGAACACTAGGGTTATTATGAAAAATTAACAGTATTTGTTTCCATGGATACAACTTGATTATGCACCACTGTTACAATGAAAATTAATGACAGCTCAGCTAATGTCACAAATCTAAATTAGATCAGCTAACTAGATCAATCTTAACTACTATATCATAGTAATTATATGAATTGAATATGAATATGAATTAGGTAAAAAAATTGGTAGGACATAAAACCTTGAAGACACCACGGGCGTTATGAGCTAAGAGCCCGCGATTGTTGTACACACCTCGGGCCAAAGGCCCTCGGTTAGTACACTAACAATCTTGGGCTCTTATTTTACTCATAATGCCCTTGGTACCTTAATAACTATTAGAGTTGCGAATGATTTAGTTTATTGTCATAATGTGCAAGGTTTATCAAATGCAATGGGTGTGACTTGTGACATCTTATGGTCCAAATGTGTGGCGTGTGTTTTTGGGTAGTTCAAAAAGCAGTTTATAAAGTGTGTTTTAATTCATAATGAAAATGTATACAGCTCAATTCTCATTGGCCATTCACGTGATTTAAAGGAAAGATATGAAGACGTTGAAAAAATTATAAAATTAATACTATATGGTGACCACAACTGGATCATCTGTATAGATCTTAAAATGGTTAGCTTATTACTTGGTCAGCAGGCTGGATACACTAAATATCCCTGTTTTTTGTGTCTCTGGGACTGCCGGGCTAGGTACAAACACAGGACTCAGAAGAACTGGCCAGTTGGAGAAAAAAATTATTAACCAGCCTAATAAGTAGAGAAAATATCGTCTCTTAATAGAGGAGGTAACTGTTTTAAATATATTTCTAACAAGTTGCCAAACCTAAGTTACGAAAAACTAGGAGCTGGTGTTTTTGACGGGCTGCAGATGAAAACTCTGATGAAAAATGTTACAACACGAAATGGTTTCTACTACAAGACTGTCAGTTTGTTGCATTACAAAATCGGGAAACTCTAAGATCGATTGCCCCAATTCCGTTACGATGGAGTGTAGCAAAGGTTGCTGATTCACTTAGAAGAAGAAGGGGAATTCGTTGCGAATTGAAATTAGGGCTACGATCCGGTAAACGAAATCAAGATGTTATTTTCTAAGCGCCACCACTTTTCTGTTCAAATGCGGGAAAAACACTACAGCTAGGTTCATTGTGAAAGTGGAACCACCGAACTCAACTTTTCTGATTCTACCTTGACAATGCTTGAGTGGTGAACACAAACAGCTGAGTCGAACTTACCTTGACTTAAATTTTCTTACAGCTGTCTGAATCACTGTACATCAAAACAATGCACATGCAAAAATAAATCTATTAATGAAACACACCACTATATAAAAATAAACTATAGTAATGTAGAAAAATATGTAGGTGACAATGAACATTAAAAGATTGCTCGTTACAGTTAAAAATATACTCGAAAGAGCTTAGTGAGGTTAATGGCGCAATGTTTAAATTAAACACAGGCTGGGCGATTGACAACAAACGATGTAACTACATTAAGTTTACACAAAGAAACTACCTTACGACATTAAATCTTGACAAAAAATACTCAAAATTAACTTCAAGGCGGTAATTTCTGTCAATATCTTAACATTTAAATGAACGACGGCACTGCGTGCCATGGCGACACTTTGAAATCACTTCACTGTATATTTATATGCGTTACAATTACTATAAACTAACACACTACGTGTTAGAGAGATTCAACTGCTCTGGTGACGTTGTCCAACCAAAATGGCGGGTGTCGCTCAAGCTATTGCCTGCAATATACGGAAAAGAACTACTGGAAACTGCATAGGGGCGATATTCAAGAGTTATATTCACAGGAATGGTAGCAATGGAGCACGTATAAAAAGGCAGGGTTACGGTACGGTACTTGTAACTCCATTATAACAATAGTTTAGCACACAAACGAAGTTTCCATTTAAAATCCGATTCCAGCGTAATTGGAGATGCCTACTCCACGATACATGGGTTTCTCGGCTAAAAATTTATCAACACGTCACTTAAGACAGGGCTTGACGAACCATATAGTTTCACTACTTTAATTTCGACTTACGCGGCGAGGGCTGACGGGGCCGTCGCTGGGGAATCAACAACCAACACTTATGGATGATCTTGGTGCCGGACTTTGATTGAATGGTCCCGGCTAAAATTTTAAAACCAAATGACTTCGCGCAGGCGTTACTTAATTTCGTACTCTGTTCAACTTATGGAAGCATACGAATGACGTCGAGTTGTCTTACAAAGGGGAACCACCTGTAAGCAAAGCAAGCGACTCTCCGATGCCAAAGAACAATTAAAAATACGATAAAGGCACATTGCGTCATGGCATGCTAGGACAAAGCTAAATTTCGATTTAAAACACTAATCCTAACTAAGCTGGGAGACGTTAATATTCGAAATGGACGGAGTTGGATTTTAACATTTTACTGAATTTTTAATTTTGGCGTAACTCAAGCGGAAAAAGAACTAAAAATGGGAGAAAAAGCGAAAAAGTGTTAAATGCACAAAGTGTCCTTACCAAGATACGTTTTTACTAGTTCTATGAACAACATTGAAAAAGATCCACGGAGCCCGTTTGCGATGGTTGTTAAAAACATCCTCGGGAACAAAAGTGCCGAAAATTATAAAAATCTTGTTGAAACAGTGCTTGAAAGTTTTCATCGCCTTGGTTGTAACATGAGCATAAAGCTTTCCTGAACAGCCATTATGATGAATTTCCTAAAAATCTAGGAGACGTAAGCGATGAACAAGGTGAACGGTTACATCAAGACTTGCAAACTATGGAAGAGGGATATCAAGGAAGGTGGGATAGCCGACTACCTACTGTTGGAATATTCAAAGAGACTTTCCAACAATGGAACACTCAAGGAAATCATACAAACGAATATTTCTTCCATGAAAAAGACGACAACTTACTAATTTTAGGTAATTTTTTATATTTGTGTGTTAATTTGTTATCTTGTAAAATATATTGTAATATACATATTTAATTTATAAATTTGTTCGATTCTCATATCGTTTGTTTTTTATGTCGTTGTAAGCGATTTATCAAAAACATGAAGTATGCTTTAACACAAAAACTTCAAGTGATATTAATAATAAAGGAACAAGCATCATATGTAAATCAGCAAATAATGTGTTAAACTGTTTAAATCTGTTGTAAAACTTGTCTAATTCGAATAGTGATGTTAAGGCATGTTTCAAGGCATTATACGAAATTTCCAACACTGAGAAAAAGGTAGACATTAATATTCTTAAATATGTTAAAAATAAAAAAATACACTGACGTGACTGTAAAGCAGATGGTGCTTAGTTGAAAGACAAACAGACATTCGTAGCAACCGGTACAAGTAATTATCCTGTAGTACACAGTGATCGATCGGGTAAAAATATAAATAAATACTGTAAGCCAGCACGTGTTAAAAACCAAGACTCAAACTTGAATCACAAAAACCACTCCGCCTGTAACACAAAAAGACCAATCAGCTGTTATGTTGCAAGCTGAAACTTCACTGTGTTTAATAAATATATCAATTTAAACGACGATGCCAAAAATAATCGTCTCTTGTCAAAAAAAGGTGGTGAGTGGATTAAAGTGGCTAACAGAAACCGTAGACGTTGAACTGTTGTGGGCAATAAAGGGTACCGCAGATGTCAAAGGATTACCGAAATTTATCCACTTGCATATATACAGGGTATACAGGGTGGGCATATGGGCAAAGGAAAATTTAAATGTAAAGAAATTTGCTCTAAGCGTGCCTTGTGTTGAACAATATTTTGAAATTGGCACGCTTTTATGGAAACCCACCTAACGTAAGCCTATTATAATTGTAAGTTGACATAGATCTCCATCAGAGTCTTTATAAACCTAATATTGACACATTTGTGAGGCGATTTTAATCTGAACTTGTTGATGAATTCTGATAATGCTGGTTCATGTTGTGTGTTTGATAATTTTATTTTCGATCACAGAACTGTTTTATTGAAATTGGATACCAGCGAGTCTGGGTCAGATAAGACCTACATTTATAAGATAACTATTACTGAAAATAATATTTTAAATTTCGAATGTAGCCTTCTAGCGAAGGTTGAATTAACCTATACAGTATCACTGATACATACGAATTATGCTTTCAAGTTTTTCTAAGCAACATGTGTACACTATATCGATTTACACTTCCCGAAACAGAGTTCTTGTGTAAATTTTGATAAAAAAATGTGTCGATGACGATGTGATTATATCTAGTGCTAATTTGAAACACTTGCACATTCTAAAATACGGTTATCCTGAGTTGCTAGATATATACGAGTACAAGCAAGCTAAACAGAAGCATATATTGTAACAGAACCCCCGGTCAAGATGGGGTTTTAAATAAAATAGAAAATTTATAATTAGGGCAAGGGATACTACATTTTATGAAATGAAAGTTTCAATTGAGAATTGCCTCAAACTCAGGGAAAATTAAAAGAATGTAATAATAATTACCAAAAATAAATGGCTTATTGCTTTTTTCTTATTTTATTTATTTGCAATAAATCAGGGCTCAGCCCGGTGAACATGAAACAATTCTTAACTCAGGGAGTCGGTTCATAAAATTAAGTAAAAAACTTTATATGACAAATAATTTGTTATACGACAATTAGTTTCTGATATTAGGGAAAATGCACTGTTTCCAACTGACAGTTAAATTACCTCTAAATTTAGTGCAGTAAACAAGATGATCCGTCAGTGCAAAACTGGCGTAAAATTGAATTTTAAACACTAAAATGGCAAGAATGCATCAGGTAAATACGATTAATTCTGTGACGTAGTAACGGCTAACCTTATTTTGTTTCTTGTGTGACGTAAGCCCACTCGTGATTCGTTTTTGTTCAAGTTCCGGCAAAACCTGCAACTGCCCCCTCAATTCGCACCTTTTAGGGACGCCACCTAAATTATTCGATGTTCGATGGAGCTGGGACTCTGGAAATACGTCGAACTTCTCGGAAAAAGTCTACTCTTGACAAACCCCAGTTTCTACGAGGCTGATGCTTCTATTTTTTATGGAATTCTACCTTTTTTGAAGCGGCGCTCCGCTGTTGGTTGGCACACTGAAAGGACGCCACGGCAAATACTCGCTTGAAAATGGCTTGCTGGTTCTAATTCTTCTACCCAGGGATAGCTGTATGCCTCCTCTCCATGTAGTACAAAAAGATCTGCCATCCGATGTCTGGAACTACCCCAAAATCTTCACCAACGTAGGCTCGCACTCAACGACGCGCAGGTGGAAACTTGCTGGTCTAATTGCACTATCTTGGCAGCTCTTACACTTGGGAAAATTACACCCGCAGATGCCCAGCAACTTGGTGAATAACTTTCACTGGAATAACATGTTTTATTTATTGGGTTTTCTTTATTGTGACTTTTCCATATTGTATATACAATAGCAGGAATTAAAGGTTTATTATTATTTATTATTATTATTATTACATTTATTATTTCAGTAGCCTTACTTTAAAATAACTGCCTAAATATTTTTTTCTCAAGTAAAACTAAATAGTAATTACACTTACAGCCAGTCTTATAAAGGCCACTAATATGACGTTAACTTTAATTCGCTGTTAAAATAAACAAAAGCGTATCAAAATTTGTTTACTAATGAATAAAATGTCATAAGCGCTAACGTCTTTATGCGCTTTTGCTTATTTTAACAGTGAATTGAAGTTAACGTCAGATTAGTAGCCTTTGTAAAACTGGCTGTTGATGTTGTAAAGCAGTAAGTTTTATATTTATTTAGTTGCTAGCAACCTAGTTCATATAAGAAATATCTTTCTTCCCAAACTGCAAATAACATCAAGCTCTTTTTGCATCTATGTTATACATATTTATGTCAGTTTACAATTTTTCATATTTTAGGGAGCGCTTTATACTAGCTATATTTAAGTAAAGGATTACATCATGCAGGGTGTGACCTATTAGCATAAGTAATAGATATATGACCACTAAATCATTTATATACATTACCATAATTCGACCCATTCACCTTATTGCTTTGTTAGGAGCACATCAAATCTACAAATTAAGTTTGAAAAATATGTTTGCATACATCGGTAAATTTCGTGCCTGGTTTTAAATATCCGATACTGATTATAGGGAATTTCATGACGTGCGTGGAAATAACAAAAAATTAATGATATATTTTTCTTATTGCAAATACAAACAATTATCATATCTGTTAAGCTTTGAAAGTTGAGTGTAAGCTACAAATGATAAAACTACCACATTTTGTGGCATTTATAATGACCACTCTTGATGACTGGCAAAAACCACGACATGAGTTAAATAAAACAACTTTTTATGGAAATACCGATTTAATCATTAGCTAAAAATATAATCTATTTCTGATTACAATAAACTGTTCTCACGAACCATGCTCTTTATTTTGCAACAATTTCTCCGACCCCGACCAATAATGGCGGCCAAACTTCCGCAGGTTACAAGTGAGCCTCAACGTCAAGTAGTACAAAATCTCAAAGAACGATATGAAGGAAAACCCAGCGAACAGGCCCATCAAGCCGCCGCAATTGGCCCAAAACTCCGTCTGCCCATAGAGTTCGTTCCTTTCTGACGTGATGAACTGCATGTCTTTGAAGAACAGCTGCACTTGCGAAACGTGCGACCTGCATTTGGAACCAAATAGAAAATATCCCTATAAAATTTTAAAAACGTACCCTTCTTCCGACTGCGTATTCTTCTTGGAATCCCAGCCGGAAGTCTGCTGTTCGATTTCCATGACGGCTTGCCAGTTCCAGTCGCATTGCGAGGTCTCCACGTCAAAGTCCAGATTATTGCAAGCAGGCAGGCAGCTGCATTTTTCGGTTATGGTTGCTTGGTCAGGCTCAACTTCGAGTGCATCTGCCAACTTTGTATTTTTGTTGGACAGCTTAAGCTTCTCTTGCACTTCGCTCGTGAGGAAATCAGCTAGAAGTGATTCAGTTAACGCGTGTGATGCTCTTTTAATAAAATTTACCTTTTGATTGTTCAATGCAGCCCTTGTTGGCAGGTCCACATATACGAGTCGAATTAAATCCTTAAATTAAAACTGTATGTGAGTTTACTTGCAGAAGTCTTAGCTATTTTAACAAATCAAATAATTTTTTATTTGCGTTTCAGTAAAGGCTATCGTTATCTCTTTAGAGGGTTGTTTGTCATACGTAATATATTTAAACTAGTTTTTAGCTGCTGCTAAAAATTGTTATGGATGGATCTATGCATACTATGGCTGTCTACACTAGATTCTAGATAATTTAGACATATAAGAACTTCTGTACTTGCGTAGCATATACCCGTACCCGGCCTGGCCAGGACAACTTGAGTGCAGGGCTCATCTCGAGAAAAAGCCCATAGCCCAAGAACCATCCCGAAATCTGCACCCGATATATTGTCGAGCAGATTTTCGGTGTCAAACAATCCCCGATGATTTTCGGTGGCAGAATAATCCCTGAATTATTGTTGAACCGATTTTTGGTAGACACAACTTTCTTAAAGCTGTCCCTACTCTCCAGCTGGAGAGAGAGAGAGAGGAAAACTTAAAACTCAATTTATGTGGTGAAATGGCCACAAGCAACAACCATAAAATGGGAATATTGAACTCCTGCTTTAAGGGCACTTAATAAACCGGACGCCATATCTGTGTTCAAACTTTTACTTGGAGGTAACGGCCGCCGTACTCAGGAATTCTGGTCGTAGCAACCCTCCTACCAACTGAAGTCACGCCTACCGCGCAATCGTGTTTCATGCTCTGTGTGCTATACTCGATCCAGGTGCTCCCGGTATCCAGCCGGACGCTCGGGGAGAAGGATTATTAAAATTCAGTCCGTATTTACACATCTTTGTTTGTACACATTTTTATTTTTATTCCTGTCATATTAATCAGGTAATCTTGAAACTCTGGCTTATGAGCTACTCAGCAAGGCAATTTCAATCGAGAGAAACAGATCAAAAGCTGCCGTTATGTTGCAATGTTAATTACTTTTTTAACAAAAATATTTTAATTGGTGATCACGATTGACGATTCACAATTCAATAAGTCGAATAAATTGATGAGTAGCAAAATTGAGAAAGAATTGTTCAAACTGAGTATAGTGAACACATGAACTTCACCTCATTATAACTGAAACTACGTGGAAGATGTATGGTTCAAAATTAGAATTCAATAAATTTCTCGCAATAATAAGACATCAGATTAGAATTCAGTAATAAAAACAAGATCTATAAAATTATTAGGATAAATAAAAAATATCAAATATAAATATATGAAAGTAGGTTAATAAATGGTGAAAGCAGAGATATAAGGGTTGCATGTGAAGCTAACAAATTTAGGTGCAACAAATTTAATGGTGATAGATTTAATCCTATGTTAGTCAGAGTAGAAAATATATAAACAGGTTTTATAATTCTTAGAGATGAATATAAAAAAACGGAAGTCGACCGGATTAACCAAAAGAAGAGTGGTATTTTATTTTTTAAAAGGTATCTTTACGAAGTACCGTAAAAATTGTATCGGATTTAGCGAATTCATTATCATTCCGTACATCGCGTGTAGATTCACACTGACTGCTCGTAATATTTGAATAGTCGCTGTCCCTTCTTTGTCGCTTTGCCGACGAACCTTTGTTTTATATTGCGTGTAAAATCACACGAAAATTCGCCCGTCGACAGTTTAGAAAGCTGTTAATTTTGCTTGGTTTCTCGAATGACGATCCTCATTAGCAAGCACGCAAATCTCGCTTAATTTGATAACCAGCCCAAACAGAATTTTGTGAGACGCTCGGGATCTGTGATTTTGGTTTCCGCATTTTGCAGCCGATTGAACTGTATTCCGGGTAATGCATGTGCTATTTACCGTTAATGTTACATATGTTTTGATGTGCTAGAGTATGTTAAACCTGTTGCTTAAGATGCATAAATTATCGCCAAATTCATATATAAATTGACCATTGTGAAATTTGGAGCGTATCCCGTTCGTAATGCAGTAATGCCTTCAGGACCTTGCACCAGGGTATCAAAACCGCTTTTTTCTGTGGGTTTCTTTTGCAGACGAGCACATCTGCTAGTCTTGTTAATAAAGAGCAAGTATAATTCTAGGAAATCCTTTTGAATTTTATTCTAATAGAATCTTTAAAATTTGCTGTGCAATTTTTATTTGTGAAGCGTAGTGCAGTTCTGGGTATTTTGAAGGCACTTCTATGAGTTACTGAGCAGCCTTTAAGTTTGTTGCGACTTTTGGCACAATTCCCGGAATTTTATGCAAACAGCCTTGGAAATCAGAGAAGTAATAAGGTATTAGAAGCAGTTAGAACTATATGCAGCAAGTCCCGGTATAAGGCTATACAAAAAGCTCTATTATCCGACAAGCAGTTAGACGGACCTTATTGTTTATAGTAGTTATTAAAGCAAGAAACGCAAATATAATCTAAGAAATCTTAGAGCGCATAAACCAAAATAATCTTATGGAGGCTGTTCTGTTTCTTGTATCTACACTATCGAACTTTAAGAACTGTAAACGTTGCTTATAGTTTTTACATAATTCCACCTAATAAATAAGTAAATCTGAATCTATAACAACTGCTGCTTTTTTCCTCGTACGAGATCAATGTACCAAATATACAACTTCAACTGTATAACTAATATACTCACGTGGTAATTGAAACGACACGCAGCCGCACGACTTGTTCATGTAGTCGGTGAAGCATTCAAGAAGACAGTTTTCTTGCGTGTATATCTTGAAATATTTTAGGGGCTTTTCGCTCGAAAAGTAGCATTTTCTGTGTTCGGGCTTGTAGGATAATAGCTCGTCGGCAGTGGTCATCATATTCGGCCTTATGGACGCGACCACTGATTGATCGAGAGGAATTCTCAGGTACTTCTGCTTCAGACGTGGAATTTCCGTTGGAGAGTGTAGACTTACCTAAAAGGGATGAAATTAGCCTACGATTGGGCGAAGTTGATCATGCTACCTTATACCCCTGCAAGGAATCGCCGCAAACGTAGTCTATGTCTTCTTTTGGTGTTACAAACAATATAGACAGTCCGCCTTTGGCACCTGCAATGAGGGTCCTTCGAGGATAGGCATCCAAATCGGAATCAGCTGAATATCCGGTTTCTACGGACCACTCTGTATGTTTACCGTTCGTGGAAAAGCAGTCCGCATAGTGAACGCTATAAAATTGTGGAAATTTAAACACGCTGCTATACGTACAGTTCTGAATTATTTAAATTGTAAATAATGACTATATTGAATTATACAAGTGTTTATTTCATTTTGAATTCATAATCTTGTTTATTGGGCTTCGATAGCGGGCTTAAAATGTCTTTTATGGCCTTAGGGCCTATAAAGTAGTTAAACAGTATAGCAAGCACGCGGGCCCGGGCGATCAGCGCAATTTCCACTCTCAGCTCCGCCGGTTTAGCAAGTTTAGCCCCCTCTATAATCGAACAGATCGATATTCTTCAAAACATATAAAAGGCAGGCCTCAGGGCCCCAAGGACAAGTTCTATTCCGAGCTTCTTTCTGAGAGGTTGAACTTCCTAAGCAACCCTTAAACTGACCTGAAAGCTCCCTTCCTGCTTGTGTTAGTCAAACTACATTTAAATAATCGTTTTGTCCAGAACTACCCGTAATTCCAAGTTGAACTGACTGACAAAAGCTTTCACCTTACCTGAAACCACCCCATCCCGCTCGAGTTAGTCGAACTGCTCGATGCACCCTTACAAATCGAAATTTAGAATTTGTTGGCTACGGTTTAGCGAAGCGCCTAGCTTGTGGACCATCCCCCCGATACTCCTGAGATCTATAATTTGTTAGTTACGGTTTCGCCGAGCGCCTCGCTTGTAGATTATCCCTCCTATACTACCGAGATTGATAACTTGTTAGCTACGGTTTGGCCGAGTGTTTCGCTTTTAGATCACTCTCTAATACTCCCGAGATCTATAATTTGTTGGCTACGGCTTCGCCGAGTACCTCACTTTTAAATCCTTCCTGTTAATTAATTATTTCCCCAAATAGCCGACAGCAGCACGAAGAATTCCACTAAAAGGTTTAGCGAGAGATCCAGTCCGAGGAAGTGCTCCACCAAAGCTCCGTTAAACTTACGTTGCCCTAGGCTCGCAAAACGTAAATATTCAATATCCAATTATTAAATTGTGCGAGCACAGCCCAATAGAAATTTGCCATTCGACGGGTCGGGACCGCGAGTCTAGCGAATGTGCCCGCTCTGCAAATTAAAATTTGGACTGGAACCTGGAGAAGCAAGTGACGGGCGAGCTTCAAATTTAATGTATATAGGTGAGATATTTCCATCCGCTCAAATTGAAGCTTGCCTGCTTCCTGGGGCCAGAATTATTTGTTTAGTTTATTATAATTGTGTTGGGATGAAGTTGTAATTATTTAAATTTTATTGTGTTTGTAGCTATATATAAGTAAATGAAATCTAGTAAAATTAAGCTTGATTTTTTTAGTCCAACAGTCTACCACCTTACCTACTCCAGACCTACCAGCGAGCAGTAATTACTAACGTAAATTGCAAGTACAGTAATCAGAGCTTGATATTAAATAAAATAACATTTACAAATCTCAAAGCGTTACAACCTGAGACATGACCCAAGAGGATGATCGCCGGCTGACAAGATGCGGGAATTTGACAGTGAACATCGATCCACGGAGATCTTCACGCATCGAAGTCCCAAGGACCACGTATGTATTGCTATGCGTTTGCGAGAATTCGATTACAGTCGATTTCTAGGGCTGGCGGCACTAGTCCACGATAACGGAACCGATCAATATGATTAAGCACTTCAAAGTTTAATGCAAATGCTCTTACAGCAGGACTGACGTATATGTGCGGCACATAACGAGCAACGCCCAAGGGTTCTCCAAAAATTCACAATTAAAACTATAACTTTAACGTTACACTTTGAGCCTACATTAAGAGGAAGAAGAAAAGAAACTTTAAAATAGTAAAAGCATCTGTCTATCTAGGTTCTCAAGAAAATACAGACAACAACGCCAGTGCAAAAACTCAGGGAACGATACATATAGCCAATAAATGTTAGTACGGATTGATAAAACACCTAAGCTCTAACAGCACTCGAGTGTAGAAAATTTACTGCATCAAACCAGATGAGAGGAGATTCATGAAAAGGGGACAAGATACATGATTGGGTCCAACGAGCCTGCAAATAATTAGATTACAATTACTCAGAGATGTGATTAGCATTTAAGGGAAGCAGGAAGACTTGTACCTTTATTGGGAGTCAATACGAGATGCCCACGTCATGTATCAGTACCCGTAAGGACGAGGACATCTAATATGCATTTGAAACTAAACATCAACCAGTACCCATTTAGCTACTCGAAGATTTGATGTTGCATACTGTTTGCACCTCTATACTTTTCTCGAGTCCATGGGTTGCTTCCGGAAGACAGATGAACTTCTGCAGATCATTACTGCTGCAGCAATATGCCAGTTCTGTGTATTTCAAAATTAATTTTGTGACCCGAGCGATAGTTTAGTTTCTATTGCGCTCGATGCTTGTAAATGCGAGACATGGTCGGTTTCGTCCGGCAACCGGACATAACATCTTGAGGATTCTCTTCTTATGCGATGTTATCGTATTAAGCAAAAGTTGATGAAACTACCGGGTTAAAGCATTTTTGAGCTGCATCTCTTTTTTGTGAATGGGTATAGTACCATTGGAGTAAATATCACATTCAAAAATAGATTAAACTCGAACTTAAACTAGAGCTGTGTTCATTTCGCTGTGTGCGTTAACGTAGGCTACAACTGCTTTAAAAGGAAAGTTTGGTCTGGATTTCTTACTTATGAAAATATCTTCTTAACCTCACGTTTTGGAGTCGCCTGAACCCAAACAACATGTTTTTGTTCATTGGTCTGTCTGTCTCTGTGTCTGTAATGTATGTGTGTGAACAGAATATCTCAAAATTGAAAATAGATATGACGTTGAAACTTTATATCTAAGTTTTGTGTATTATCTAGATGCGACAGCAAGCTTTTGAAGAAAATCGCATAACCGGAAGTAGGTGTTTACTCTTGTGATTTTTCAGTTTTTTTTGATTCTCTGAAAAAGGACTCCAACCTCTATAATATATGATCTTTTCCTTTGCTTTTTCTATTTTCCCGCTTACTGATTTTTCATATTTCTTAGCTATTTCTATGTTCTTTAATTTATAATATCTTGTGGTTTCATGTTTGATTTTTCTGGCTTTATATAATTTATATTTCTTGCGTTTTCACTTTCCTTTACATTTGTTATCAGTATGTAGTAATCCCTATTTATTTCATCTCACCGTTTAACACGAACATCGATTACTGTTGATCTAATTCCTCTTTCTACCAATATGTTATAATCAATGCTAGATTTCCTTTCTGTGCCCGAATTTTCGCTTGTGCACGTATGAATTCATATGATTTTCCTTATTAATAAGTACAATAACGAAAATATATGAATCAGTAACAGAAAAAATTAAGACGTATAATAGAGCTTAAGTTAATCACAAAATAGAGGAAGTTTAAAAAAGGAAGAAGCACAGAGGATCACATATTTACGTTGAAAAAACTTATAGATAATACGAGTATATTGAGTACGGGAAAAACTGCATACTTAGTATATGTGGATATGGAGAAGGCATTTGCTAGAGTACCAAAAAATTGTAAATGCATATATAAAAAATGTAAAAAGAAATTAATCAATGGAATTAAAAGCCTCTATAATAAAAGTCAGTAAAAATAAGAGATCGAAAATGTTCAGCACAAATGAAAGAGTAAGACAAGGAGGGGGTTAAGTCATTTACGGGTTATAACATTCATGGGCGAGATTATTAGAGAAACCAAACAAAGCAAATGTGTATAGTATACCGAGACTTAAAACAAGCGGAAATTTCTAAATGCGCAGATGGCGTGGTAGTCAGAATCGAAAAAGATCTAGAAGAAAATCTAATGGTATGGAATTAGGCGTTGACAAAAAGTGGGAAGAAAATGAACAAAAGTAAAACCAAAGAAATAGAAGTTTTACGAGAAATGCAAGATATACCTACATCTACAGTTAGAAGGAATAGAAGTAGAACAGTTGAGCCAGTTTCAATACTTAAGAGTTACAATAGAGGAAGCGGAGAATTTTTGAAATAAATGCAAAAACATGGAACGATGCGAAGAGTTCGCATTGAATAAAAAATAAGTCAAATTCTTGAAAATGATTATATGATCACATCCTGTAACGGGTTATCTGGCATTCCATACCCGTTATGCTTCTTTCCATGCATAAAAGCAAGAACGATGTATTTATTATACGTATTTTCTTATGGATTGCATTTAAGCATTGTATTTAATATAATCAATTGTGCAAGGAGTCCTACCTTGTGTAGTACAAATATTGTGAAGTTAAATTCGCGTGTGCAGCAAAAAACGCACGTCCAAGCTTGCTCGTTTTATGCGGGGATTTGAAGATTTCGCGTATGTGCCCATGCTAAAAGCGAAATAAATACAAGGCTTTAGCAGCCTTGCAGTAAGTGATATGCTGCATATGAATTCTTGTGGGGTTCACAAGGCAGGGTGTGCTTGAGCAGACGCCGATTTCAGCCTGCACAAAAAAGGTACGTGGATTACGACACCCAAAGAGTGTATTTGTGACGTTCTAGTATTTCGTCAGGAGACCGAACATCGTTAGGTTCCGGGATTCTTCCGTAGCCGATCGTGTGGTTATAGTTTAGGTACCACTTGAGCCAACCGCTACGGCTTGCGTTCAACTGCGAGAAGCTCTTGTAAATGTGAAATAAATGTGATTAGGTGTGCAATTTGCGCAAAATTTAAATATAGGCAAAGGCGACCGGGATCGGCGTTAAGCCAGGACCGTGTTAGAACATTTTGACATTTGCATTTTTTAAAGGCTTATTATTTCGACGCTATTCTTTTGTATGCATGTTTCGTGTTCATTGTGCTTGTACTGAATTCTGTTTTCTTTTGATGTTTTTTCCAGGATATTAAAACTGATATATCTAAAGCGTAAATTGATGCTTTTACTTAAAGAATTTGATTTGCTAGATAACCTTCTGTAAATTTAGATTTTATATTAGACAAGTTGAAAATTGATGTGATTATTACCAGTAACCTTAATGCAAAGGCAAAGGCAAAGAACAGTTTCGGTAGTTTGTTGATTCACCACTGATATTATGTGTAAGAAGTCAATCGTCTATTAGATTTCGATAAAGAACAAATCCTCTATAACACAAGCCGTTGGAGGGCTTACTTAATTACCTTGTCATTATCAAGTTATGATAGAAAGTTATAGTTTTTCAATAATAGTCACAGCTGCCCAATCAACTATTATGTAGTGTATTCCTTGTATTTATAAGTCTGCTGGAGTCATTTTTACAACATTATAACCATCTTTACTAATAAAATTCTAATTTAATGTTGAATACAATTTATTAATCAAATTTCTACTGCAGTTCTGTCAGTTTCGAGAGGAATAGCGATAATTAAAAAATATTCTTTCATGAAAGCAATTAACGTCACAATGTCCGAGTTTGAGGTGTAAGTTTACAGTTTGCTTGAAATAGCATATCATGGTCTTAGATAATATTCTAAAATTACGAGATGTTGTCCCGGAAACGTAGAATTTATAATAACTCGGCGTAATCAAATAATTACTCCCACACGTCCAGTTTCTGTCTACAACAATTAATCGAAGGTTTCGGCCAGGACGATTTATGTTGTGGAGATGCATGTTTGACGAGCACAACCAATAATAATGTAATTAGTATACCAAGCCCGGGGCCTTACACGCTAAACTAAACAACTTCGCACAAAAAGACGCAACAAACTAAGACTACAATGAGTTTTACTCACACGTCATCCGTGAATATTTCTGTTCTGTCCATCAGGTTAAAGGTGAAGCAGATGCCTTCACTGGTCAGCATCGGCACAAACAGATCTCTAAGCTGATCGCCTTTATATTTTTTGCCTCTCCACTGTACCTCCGCAAAGATATCCTTCATTTTAGGAGCAACCTGTTGAAAACACTCAAGATAGCAAGCTGAGCAATTATTTCAAGTGGCGTTTGAATAAATGCCAAGCGAATATTTTGGATGGTCTTACTTTGGACAAGAAGTCAAGTGCCCGTTCATCTGTGATGGTCTTCGATTTGTCTATGAGGCTCGCGTCAGTACTGCAAACAAGGGTGATGTCTTCAAATTGCCTCAACCTAAAACCGTAATGTATTGGGAAAGAATTTTATACTATCGTCCTTTGCTCACTCATCCTCTGTCAGTTCCCTGTCATTTTTCTTCTTTAAATACACATCGGTGTAATTGAATATGCGTTTAGCCGCTTTTATCTCGGGACAAACCGTTACAGCTGCGAAAGGTATCTCGAAAATGGGGGTTTGTGTGGTTGCAAACGTCACTATCACAGGAGAGTTCATCCATTTGTCGTAGGTCTTTAAAATCTGCGAGATGCACAAGTAGAACGCAGCCACCACTATTATTAACCACCATATCCTATCAATGAAAGGTCGTAATTACTACGGAAAGCGAAAATGGCAACTTACTTCTCCGGAAGGGTTCGCCCCCTTTCCCCCAGGTAATTGAATCCATGGATGGTTGTTCTATTTAAAAACTCCTCGAAGTAGTGCTTCGTGTTGTCACCCCAGGAAGGATGCTCCTCTTCGGACGTTACGCCAACACGCTTCTCGCCGTTTTCTTTGGATGGCTTCCCCTCTAAGTTGTAGCTTCCGGATTTTCCAAAATTGGAATCCATTTTCCGGTGCGGCGGTAACACACTCTGGCATGCTCCCCAATCGCGCAATCTTGAACTTCTGCTCGATAGCGAATTTAGGAAAACGGGGGGATTAGGTGGCCGAATCTTCAATATAAACCTGCTGACCTTGTGGTTGTATTGATGGCTGCAAGATTCGATAGCTGTCAGTGTCAGGGCCGTTTAGCGGAATAAATTGTTACCCTTTGTGCCCAGATGCGCCAGAGGTTGGAATGCGACCCGGATGTTAATACAATTTCACAATAGCATCACGTATTTGTCTTTATTAGATTTTTAGGAGCACATTGTCTTGCGAATAGTAACTACTGAAACAGGAGGAAGTAATTTATATTGCAAATATTAATATTTTAGTTATTCCTGCGGCTCATTTTTTATAGTTCATATACATAAATGTATTTTTAAACATTAGACGCACAACGCATAGTTATATTTAACATATGAGCATTGATCAATTGATCACCTAGATCTTTAATATTGGTAGTGTTTTGACAACGCGACGTTTAGAAACAGTATCGAACACATCATTCTAGTTTTTCGTGTTAATTTCAGAAGTTTTTATTTTATACATCAATCAGAATAATGCCGCTTTCCGAAAACCAATTGGTTTTTAAGTGTATCTGCGTGTACGCTATAGCTGTTGTTTATGTCTTAAGCAGATTGTCAGTGCTAGATTGAATGTAGTAGTGTAAAAATACTTAGGGATAATTAATTACAGCATGGTCATGTAGTCACTTAAATTTTTTTCAAATAATCTTTTTCCTTAAGGGCCAAATTAAAAAGTTGCGGTTCTGTAAAGTTGTATTAAAAAGAAATATATTTTTTGTTTATTTTAAACTAATACAGGGCAAATTAAAGCCTACTGAAGTCATAATTTGATACTAATAAGAACTCTTTAATTTTGTCAGTGGCTGAACAAGTGAAATTGGTAAACATAAGCTTGGAATGGATAGAAATTTCTTAAACTGAATGGAAAATCATTTTAGCTGTTGTGATACTTATTGGATCGATTTAACGTTAAATATTTATTATAACTAAACCTCTCACCAGCCAACAGGTACGGGTGGAAGAGCTGGTAGAGTTCAGGGTACCTTCTTGCCCTTGGGAAGAGAAATCTTTCCTCAAGGCGGACGAACCAACAATGCGGTCAACGGCATGGAGATGCAGAAAACAACGGGAAACCACTGCATTAAAGACCCTGATGGGTATCCCTAGTGAAATCAATATCGCTGAATTCAGAGCAAAATGTCCCGAGTTTCTAGTTCGCCGTTCAGATCTCCGGGGGGAAAGGTTTTGAATAAAGCCAAAAGAAAGAAGAAAGTGATGAAGATAACTACATGGAATATTCAATCTATATATGAAGCATGACAAATCCACAACAAGCTTCAAGAAATGCAACGTCTTAAAGTTAACACAATGAGACTGAGTGAAACCAGACGTCCAAATTCAGGAGAACTGCAAATTAACCAAGCAAAGATACACTAATCAAGTAACAACGATCCATACCATTGGAATCAAGTAGCAATAGTAGTAGGCAAATCCCTTTCTAAGTCAGTAATCAGCTTCATGCCTATAAATATCTCAGATACGGTAATCATAATAAGAACTCAAGCACTCCAAGGAATAATAAATATAATACAGGTATATACCCCTACTAGAGATAAGGCTGAGGAAGAAATAGAACAATTTTATAACGACGCCGACGGTCAACAAGCTATAGATATCACAAAAAAAGAAAAATCACGATTATCATGGGGATTTTAACTCAAAAATAGAAACGAGAGAAGTGGAGGATATCGTAAGTAATTATGGGCTGGGAATAAGAAATGAAAGAGGAGATAGACTGGAACAGTTCTGCCAAGCACAGGAAATGAGAACCTCAAATACGTTCTTTAAATTTCCAGAAAGAAGGCTTTATACATGGAGAGCACCAGCAAATAATAGCAACAACATAGTCCGAAACCAAATAGACTATGCATTGACAAATAAACGATATCGTAATTTCATCAAATCGGCCAAAGCATACCCGGTCTCAGATGCAGCAACTGACTACAATCCAGTGATAATAAAATTCGAAACACGATTAAACAAGAAACTAACATCGCAACAGAACAAAAAACAACTACAGATATCACAATTAGGAGACCAAACAACAAAAGGTCAATTAACGGTGAAAATTAATAAAGAACTAGAAAATCATCATCACCATCATCTTCCTCTTTTACCCGTAGGTGTCGAGGTATCTTTTCTATGTTATATTTTTTCAACAAAATTTCTCCCATTTCTTCGGTCCCTTGCTAATATTCTTGTCTCTTCCCATGTTTTTCCCTTACGTTTTAGGATCTCCGCTGCACTATTGTTCCAGGTTGTTCTGGGTCGTCCTCTTCTGTTCTTGCCTGTTTTCCTGGCTTCCCATACTTTCATAACTTTGCCTTGTGTTGTCCATTCGTATTAAGTGGCCTACTCATTTTAGTTTCTTTTGTTCTATTTTGTTTATCAGTGGTTTCATTTTTAGTTTTTCTCTAATGTAGTTGTTCCTTATTTTGTCTATTCTTTAATCCTTTCTACTTTTCTTAAATATCTCATCTCTGCAGCATGTAGTCTATTTTCTTGTCTTTTTTTAGAACCCAGTTCTCCGCCCCATATGTTAGTATGGGTCTGTAGATTGTGTTATACACTGTTATTTTTGTTTCTTTTGGTATCTCTTTCTTGTCCATGAAGTTCCTGTATATAGCGTTATATGTCCTTGTTGATGTCTTTATTTTGTTTCTTATTTTTTCTTCCTGTGTATCTTTTCTATTTATGATTATTCCCAGGTATTTAAAATCGTTCACTTGTTTTAGTATTTCTTTCCCAAGTCGGATGTTTATGTTTTCTTCTTTACTGGAAATGACCATCACCTTGGTTTTTCCTTTGTCGACTATTAGGTTATACTCTTTTAGTATATCTGCCCATACATTGATATTTCCTTCTAGTTCTTTACTACTCTTTGCCACGAGTACCACTTCATTTGCAAATACACATGCTTGTACTTTAACTTGTTGTAGTTTATAGTGTCCTACTGTGTACTTAGTCGTTCTATTCCAACTTTGCTTGATGGCTTCATCGATAATACTAATAAATAGTAAAGGACTTAGTATCGCAAAGAAAAAGAACTAGAAAAAATAGATATAAACCTGAAGGAAGACCCAAGTAATAAATGGGAATCATTCAAAAACGCAATAATAACTTCAAGTAGAGAAATATTAGGAAAATCAAAGGTCAATAACACAAATAAAATATGGATGACGAATGAGATACTGAAATTGATGGAAATGGCATTTTTAAAACTTTATATAAAGAAATAAGAAGGAAAATTAGAGAAGCCAAAGAGAAATGGCACACAAATAAATGTGCAAAAATAGAAGAGTTACAAGCAAAACATGATGATTTCAACTTTCACAAGAAGATAAAGGAAATGGCGGGTATAAGAAAATCAAATAAAAATAATATCCTATTAGATAAAAATGGTGAAATAATTCCCGACATCAAGGTAACTTAGAAAGATGGAAAGATTATATCCAGGAACTATTCAAAGATAAAAGACAACAAGAAACAATAGAAGAAACTACAGAACGAGTCAGTGGCCCATACATAACAGAAGAAGAGGTAACACATGCAGTAAACTTGGCAAAATGCAATAAAGTTCCCGGTCCTGATGAAGTTCCAGCGAATGAATAAATAGGCATATTGGCGGATTTATATAATACAGTATATAACACAGGAATAATTTCTACAGGATGGCTTAAATCGACATTCATCACTTTACCCTGAAAAGCCAATGCAAGAGAATACAATGAGCATAGGACAATTAGTTTAATGAGTCACACTCCCAAAATATTCCTGAAAATTGCATGACACTATGGAGGAACCAATCAGAATTTAGTATTTAATATGATTACCATAGCAACACAAAAAATTTCCGAAAATATTTTGACAACTTACTCGTTAGCTAAAATTAATAAGTGGAAATTTTTTTTACAACAAAAACTAACCCAAAATTTAATAAGACTTTATTTTTATTTTATTCATCACTATGAATGGTTAACAATAAACATAAAAAACTAAGACTTATAATTGAACACACAATTATTATATATGTTAGTTGCACTGGCAGTAGAGTTAGATGTGGACGTAGACTGCATACTGGTTGAGGATACCGTATCTGCGAATACGTTTTGGCCCCTCATTTGCTCGACGATTCTGGAGTGATGCTGTCGATCCATTTGCAAGTAAGGCTTTAGAGAGTGAGTGTTGCTATGCCCAGTCATTTTCATGACTTGTTGTTCTCCAACTCCTTGCTTGGCTAGATTCGAAACTGCTGAAGCTCGTACAGAATGGTTTGTTACTTTGCATTTCGTTGTATCAATCCCAATTTTTCTGGCTGCCTCAGACATCCACGTTGACATTTGATTTTTACCAACAGGAGAGTTTTTATACCATCCTTTAGATGTTAGGTTTTGCCAACTTGGGTTTGGTGTAACAAACAGCCTGTCCGTTTTAATAAAGCTGGTTCTTTTACCCAGAAATTTTCTGAACAACCTGGTGGTAAAACAGCGTTAATACATGAAAAAAAAAGAAATGTTCATTTACCTCACTGGACAAACGTCTGGGTTTTCTTTATTGGTTGTAAGCCACTTGCTATGGGATAATTTCTTGGACCCTTCTTGACATGTTTTTGTAAATATTGGGTTATACTCGATGCGTCCAGTTAATAATCCATTATGGTCTCGCTCTTCGTGAAAGTTATAAATCAAGCAAGAACTACCTTCACCTCCTCTCCATGCCAATTCATACGAAATCACATGAAAGAGCTTCCTTTGTAGGCCATCAGGCGTATCTTCATTCCATATTCCGACTATTTTTGATAGTTCTTCATTATCCAGAGCTATATATGATGTTCACGATCTTTTCTCAACAGAGAAGGCTATGTTAGGGTGCAATTTTTGTTGGTACCGTTTAGTAGTAAATAGCTATGACAGAAATAGGTTATGTCATATTCAATTTCAGGTTATGATTTTGAAAGAGCTTCACTGTTGCCATTTAATTGCTCTTCTATATAATCAAATCCCGGCAAATCGTTGATGTTTCTTTTCAAATTCTTTATTACGTTTTCAGAATTTACTAGGATCACTTCTTGTTTTTCCAATTCTGAAAATAGTTCTGGAAATATACTAAAATTATTTTTTTTTATAAAAGATTACTGAGGTTTACAAACACTGTGCTGTTCATTTAGTATTTTCTAATCTATTTTAAAGTTTTAAAATACATTTATTAGTAAAGACATGTTGTAACAACGATTTGTTTATATAAAATTTGAATATGCTTCACAGTACAAATTTGTTCTAACGTTTAAAATGAAAAATTATTATAATTATACGTTTCTGTATTTAATTTTCGGTAAAATCTGATTTATTAAGCTTCTTCTTCTTCTTCCTCTTAATTTAGGCTGAGAGCCTGTTATTTCCACACATTGAATGCGGTTTTATAATCCATCTTAAGCCGCGGCCGGGGTAGGTGGCTAGCCTAACCCCTTGAATTAGGGAAGAATGCCCTCACAGGGGTCACGACCACCAAAGATGTTCGTATGATGGCCGGAGAGCGTTCGATGTTTCCAATGTACGGGTGTGGGGCTCGAACCCACTACCTGCCGACTGCTGGCGCAAGCACTCTACCAGCCGGCTACACGCTCTCTAATTTATTAAGCTAATATTGCTAATTATTGTTTCTTTAAAACACAGATTCAAGTGTCAATTCTCTAGGTAGTACTTCCAGGTTCATCATTACTATCTGATTCCGAATCTGATTCTCCTAGAGAAATAATGAAAGGAGGAACATTTTCAATCGAACACGTTCCCATATGTTTTGCCCAGTCTTCCGAAATTAGTTTTGCACAATGATTACAATAATTTTGCCACATGTCGGGGGTATATTTTGATAGAGCTTCACGCCATAAATTCGAAACCCTATCTTTAGATGAAGGCTAGGAATTTATGTGGTTATTATAGAAGCCTTTACATTGCCCCCAAGCCATTTCAATCGGGTTAAACTGACAATGGTACGGGGGCAACCTAAGAACTTCATAACCGTGCTCTATCAAAGTTTCGTCGGTCAGGTAACGTTTTTGTTTGTCTGCTAATAAAGGTTTCACTAATTCCCACAACCCCTTTTTTGTTAATTTCGATTCAAATTGCACCCCTTGTTTAACCAGCCATTCCTGCATTTGCCCTTTCTTACTAGAAAATGTGGGTGGTTTGTCCAACTGCACCGAATGATATGGTGCATTGTCCATCACCACCACACATTTACCTTGCAGCTTGGCCAATGCAGGAATGAGCTGATTAACCACCCATTTTTGAAAAATTTCTCCATTTATTGTTTTATGATAGTCTCTATCATTGTTAGCAGAGTCAAGTAGCAAGTCACATCCCTCCAAAAAACCAAATTTTGTTCCCGCTTGCAAAACCGTAAAACGTTTCCCCTCACTTTTAATTTTGGCTGGGTTACTTTTCAAATCTGTTTCATGTAACCATTGACGAATCGAAGACCCATTCTGGTAGATCCACGTTTCGTCAAGGTACACGAAGACCACGTTTTCACTAGAATTTTGAAACTGCAAATATCTTTGTAGAAATTTAATTTTGGCTGCAACGACATGTTTCGATTCACATAAAATTTTGCGTCCATCGACTTTTTTATGTTTGTAACCCATTGATTTGATAATTTTGAATAAAGTAGTTCTTCCCCCTGTAAATTCCAAATTTGCTTTCGCTTCCGCTAATAATGTATCCAAAGTAAAATGTTCATTTTTCGAAGTATAATGCCAAATCAGTCGCTGCAAATCTTCTCTAAAAATATAATTTGTGAATTTGTCAGTTTTTGATCGTTTTCCAGAAATCGAAGTTTTCAAATTGTCAGGCCCTCCTTTCAAAATTGCTCTTACCATCCAATCCGAAACCTAGATAAGTCGCGATTAACAAAAAATGCAAAATCACATATTAAATATTTACCCCAAAAATATCACTGATTCTGTTTATAATTTGCTTTTTCTCCAAGTTCGTGTCCTTCTCGTAGCTATCATAAGTCTTCTTTATAGCTGCTTTTATGGTTGCGTGTATGATTTTTGGCATTTTGAATAATATTGCAAAACAACGTAATTGCAACAACGGCAAAATATTTGACTTGAAATAATTTGAAGTTTACGTCTTGTCAAGTTTGACTTTTATCAAAAAGACCTGCGAGCAACCTAATAAAAACATATCATAGCCTGCTCTGTCGAGAAAAGATCGTGAACGTCATATAGAGCTCATTTTTCGCTTATTGGGGTTTGCTTGCAGCACACGACGCTTTGCGTCTCTAGCTTGTCGAGCACAGGCAAATTCAATATCCGCAAAAGGGTCAACTTTAATGTTAAAGCTATCATAATATTTTTCTTGCAATTGCTTTGCAGTAGAATTCCACATAACCTTAACGACACTTTCCTTATAGTCATCCCCATTTTTCCTCTTCATATTTCCTGCCCAGTCTTTCAAAATTAATGCCAATTGTTCTTTTGAACTCGGTACAGTCAAGTTATAATTTCGTTCTTCACAAAATAATGTAAACTGCGCCCACACACTTTCTTTAGACTTCTTTGTATTATTCGGGGTAATACTTTCCACCATTTTATCAATATCGTTGATGGAATCTTTTCCAAATCGCGACATTTTTATGACGTTTTAGGTACAAAAATTGGTTTATGCAAACTTTTGTTTTACAATTTGACAAACTTTTGTTCTACAGTTGTCCTGATTTTTTAATTTCTTTCTTTGCTTTAATAAATTAGATTTTTTCTTGAAATTGTGATGTCATGCAATTTTCACTTATAATACCATGAGTAGTCAAAGTTATGTCGACTATTTTTGTGGTGGTGTCACGAATGTCCATTGCGCTCGGTACGATTAGGACGAGTGCGATAGCACGAGTCCTAATCCCAAGCGCAATGGACATGAGTAGTGATACCACCGCAAAAATAATCTACTTAACTTTGACTAAGAATGGTATTCGAGGGACTATTTAATGAACCAAACTACCTTTTCAAATTAGTTTTTAGTAAATCTAGCAACAAACTACGCAATTTCTATAGTAACAGAACACTAATATTGACTTTTTCTAATAAAAATCGCATTTGTTAAAAATAGTCACTTGAATACCTTCTAGGAAGATATATCCACTGATATTTTTTTGATTGGTCAAGAAACGTCAGAATTCTGGATTTTCATTGGTCACTTTTTGATAGATGACAGGTGAATTGAAGTCTTACCGAATACCACACGTGTGTTCATTGAATCCGGAAATTTTGTTCTCGTGATTGTTAAAAACGTGTAATTAGTTCTCGCGTTCCGCTCGAACTAATTAATCACGTTTTTGACAATCACTCGAAAAAATTTCCGGAAACAATCAACACATTCGGGGTATTATAAGTGAAAATATTGCATCAAAGAATTTTCAGGAAATTAGAACAAGACGTTAGTGAAACCCAATTTGGTATCTGGAAAGCAATGGGCACAAGAAAGGCCCTGTTCGCATTAAATGTGTTAACTCAGAGATGTATAGCAATATAACAGGGTGTTAATGAATTGGAGGAACAAACTGTAAGGGGAGATTTCTTGATCAATTCTAAGATAAAAAGTTTAGACAAATATGGGATCCAAACGGCTTTGTTTCCAAAATACAGAATGTTGAAGTTTAAACACACTTTTTTTTCAAAAATTTGGAAAACCGCTGCAGGTATTCTAATGTAACTTGGTGCAGGTTAGTATTTCATAAAGTGGAATTGTTCGGTCAAAATAAGCCGTTTAGGTCCCGTTAACATCCACTGAACGAAATTGTTTTTTTCCGTTTTTATCGAAAACGGTTTATTCTATCAAAAAAATAGAAAAACAACTTATGGATAGTTTTAATTGGTGAACCTAAAAAACTTGTCGTATTGGCTAAAAAAAGTGGCGTACCATATTTGTCTAAAATAAGGTAACTGAGGTGTCCCCGATGCACGCCTCTGGTGGAAATAGATTTATTTTGACCTAGCAATGCCACTTTATGAAATACTAACCTACACCAAGTTTCATTAGAATACCTCTAGGCGTAAAATTTTTGTTTAAACGAAGCCGTTTAGGTCCCATGTTTGTATGAACTTTTTATCTTAGAATTGATCAAGGAATTACCTACTCCTTAAAGTTTGTCCCTGCAATTCATTAACACCCTATATGTTTGCTTCCTCGGCTACAACAAAGCATCTGACAAAGATAAAAACATAAAACAGCTGTTCTAGTTGACTGTAGTAACTACTTACATTTTTTTTAGAAAAAGTCGAAAGTCGGCCATTTTGACTAGATCTGTCCATTAAACCAAAACTGTGTTTAATATTCTTGCAACAAGTCTCATTCGAATTTGTTGATAAGCAAAGGGGATAGAGGCATGGCCCTAGTTTCATTGTTACCCGCTATATTTGACTAAGAGTATATTCGATTCCTAGCGAGGTAGACAGACATCTAATTCTTTCGCACAAAATCGTTTTGTTTCTTTAGTTGTTGTGCTATACTGACAATAGGCAGACCGACTGACACACAGACAGACACATAGACAGAAGGAATTGCGAAATCATCTTTTTCTTCATCTAGGGATTCTGAAAAGTCAAGATTTGGAGAAATTTTAGAGAGTAATTTTTCATGATTGCAATGTTTCGTCTTCGGCGAGGAAAGTAAAATTTTATATAATGCTTGCAATGATCAACCAAATAAGAATATTTTAATAAAAAATCGATTCTAGTTCAGCGCATTTGTATAACTAAAATTAAAAATATAAAATGTTATTTATTTTGTGTGTGTTAACAACCTCTACTCTCAGAAAGTGAACAAAAAGTTGATACGGAAAAAAGAAAATCATTCACTTAAGATAACGAGTTTCAAAGCAAAATGAGTTGTTCATATTTATTTATTTATTTATTTTATTTATTTTTTTAATTCGCACTCAGCCAACAGCCGTTAGGCCAATTATAGGAGTCGCTGTGCAGTTATGAGGACTTCCAACCCCACTAACGACTGTCATGATGTTGTATGACCGCCGGGACCAACTTTTTTTCCGTGATAGCCGTACCACGAGGCGCCGAGAGATGCAGCCGTGGAACTCCCATCCAAGTTCTGACCAGAGACAGCGTTGCTTAACTCTGCTGATCGAACGTGGACGCTTGTTCAAGCTACACCACTCGGGACCCTTTTACATAAACAAAAACTAATGATGGACAGGCAATGTAACGGACCAAATTTTTGTTTTGCCATTACTCAGTAGCTCTTAAGTACTTTTGGTATTACGCGTTTTTGGTAGAATTTATAGCTATATGCCCTGCTATGTCTTGAAAATAGGTCACTTTCAGTAGCAGCATGTGGAGCAGGTTGCCTATTTGTAGTTAAATAGATTTTTGAAGAATTTTTAAAATCTTAATTCGGTACCTTGAAATTTGTTGGGTTCAAGCGCATCTAATTTGATGGTGCAGATTTTCTAAAAATGTTGACACTAACTTGTCTTCTTGTTATATTAAAAAGCGTTTGCCACAGGTCTGAAGAAAAACAATTTTCAACCCTAGCCGACGCCATCATCATGGCAAATTTCGGATGACGTATTTAGGATAGTTTTATTCCATATTTTTGCTTCTTTCGAGTTGTATGCAGATTTTTCATTTGTCACGTTTTCCTACGGCCGTTTTCCACCTGTAGGAATGAATTGCAACCGTTTGTTAAACGTTGGCAGATTAATAATGCAGTTGCAGACTTTTTTCTCTATTCTGGACAACACGCCCTTATGCTCGAGGACCTTACACGTATTAGGACTACAGAAGTTTTAAGAGTCCAGTAGGGCTTGCTCCATCAGGCTCCCAGAAAATCTAAAGAAGTAACTCAGTGTGTTTGCTGTTTCTATTTAGAGGTTCCAGAATCGAAGAAGTTAGCAAAATGTTTACCAAAATTAATTCAATGGATTCAAATCTGCTAAGTTGTACCATTCAGTTGGTGTTTCCAATTTGATTTCTTTGATAATTTAATAGTTAAATTAATGTCCAATTAAGCAACTATAGTTGCTTATGGTTGTAAGTAATTATGTTGCGCAGTTTGATTTAACATAGTGCTGTTTATGATTTTTGCTTCTTTGACGGGTGGTACACAACGAAGCGTCTTTGTTGCTTTTCAATTTGATTGTTATTTGTATTTTCTCGAATTCACATAATGCAATTTATTGCATTTGAAATGGTAGAGGAATATGTGGTTCAGATAGCGCCCGTGCCATTTAGCTAAGACATTTGTTTCTAGAGAGTATTGATTTGATGTGATTATAAATGCGCTTCGTTGTCCAAATGTCTTCGCAGAACATTGTTTTTTTGGAGTGCCTTAGGAGACTCATTTAAATAGGGTTATCTTCGAGTTTCGGATCAGGCGAATAATTAATTAATTTTTTTTATTTGGTTACAGATATAACCCCGCATACTATTTCACCTGACGATTTTACTGTAAAATGTATATTGGATGATCTAAGAATTGTCGTTCTTGGAATTCTACGTACCTGGTTTAATTTTTATATTTGTTTATAATAATTACTTAGATTTATTTATTTGAATACAACGAATCCAGTATAATCTATATTTGTTAACAGAAACCTTCTGGGTTTATTTTGAATACCCAGCAGAATTCTTATATTTATTAATATTAACGTTCGCGGTTCATCTTGAATATAAGAAAGCCTGACAAATTTTTATGTAGTAGTAAGGTTAAATTCAGAGTTATTTAACATTTTTTTTTAAATAATTTTCTTTTATTAATAATTTAACTTCTGGGTGACGTTGATAAATTACGAACTTACTGTTATTTGAGTAATGTCAATTTTGATGTAATCTTTTAGAAGTTTTTTAAAACTGTCTTTAGTATGTGGTTTGTGTTAACCGTTGTTATTTCAGTTATATGAAGATGTGAATTAGGGTCTGGTCCAAACTTTTGAGAACCACTGGCTAACACCAAAACCTATATTAGGTAAACCAGATAAGAGTACATTAACCGCGTTCTTCTCACATTTTATTCCACCCTTGAGACTGGCACGTAATACGCAAAATGCGATTGAAATAGCCAAACAACTCTTTTTTGCTTCTGCATTTTATCCAAATTCGTTTTTACCGCTACCACCTTTCCGAATTTATGTTTGTAGAAATTCATTCCAGTGGCCATCAATTAGTTTAAGCTATTAAATGTTTAAATTTTTTGTATGATTGTTATGATTTTTATACGTATATCTTATTGTGCAAAGTTGTGGCGGTTGATGTCCTTTAATTACCCTTAAATTTAATGACCATACTTATAAACCACCCTGTATAATCATAAATATTAGTAATGGTACATTTTAATTTGAGAAAAGCAATACCATTGATTTATTCCCTGCCACAGTGGCGTAACTATGGGGGGTGATATGGGTGTCGGAACACCCCCCAGAGGCTTCCGGAATAACTAAAATTCGTCTTAAATAAAAAATCTAAATTTACATTTTAGGTATAATAATTGAATATCAATTATTACACTCGGAATTCGGACTCGACCATTTTTAAAATCCGATATCAACGAACCTCCTTCGGACGTGATTGCTGAGTTCAAATTGCCAAAATGTACAAAATCTTCCATATAAGACAGCAATGGATGCGCTAGCTAAGTGCAATAAGGACATGTTTCCAAGCATATTCAAGTTGCTGCAAAATCTTGCAACGATTCTTGTGTCAACTGCAACAGCTGAAAGATCATTCTCCACCTTAAAAATAATTAAGACGTACCTCCGAAATACAACAGCGTAATATAGGCTGAATGGATTGGCAATGCTCTCCATTCACAGAGAACTGCAGTTGAACGTAGATGAAATCATAAACGAATTAGCAAAAAAAAGCCAAGAGAACTTGAATTACGACTATAAGTTGTATTGCAATTGTAATGATTTTATTGGTTATAAATAAACAGTATAGTTGCTTTCATTTCGAAAGTACTTGCAGTAGGCCGTGATTTAACTAATTTTCTACAGTCAAAATATCATTTAACATTTTCATAGGTTATAGAGTTATTGCAAGGACATGCATTATCTTCGAATTTTGTTTTGCAAGCAAGCTGTAATATAACTCTTTCTCGCGGTGTTATTACAATTAATATCAAACCCCAAAGTGTAAGTCAAAATGTAATAGTTCTCTTTTTGGAGCACTATTGCATATCAAATTAAATATACCCTTTTTATAATTATCAAAAAGAAGCACTATCAGGTATAGCTCACTTATGTACTTACCCTACTTCTTAATGTAATGAGTAGTAATTGACGTATCCCATAAATCAATTTGACATTTAAAATTATATCATGCGATTATTTTTTACTTCCCTTTACTACTATAAAGGAAGTATTGGATTCACCCCAAAAATTCGAAATTGAGTTTTCAACAGATCTTCACGTTTTAGAGTCCCCTGATCCCAAAAAACATATTTTTTTTCATTTGTCTGTCTGTCTGTCTGTCTGTGTGTCTGTGTGTCTGTCTGTGTGTGTGTCTGTGAACAGAATATCTCAAAAATGAAAAGAGGTATGGCATTGAAACTTCATATATAAATTTTGTGTACTATGTAGATGAGACAGCAAGCTTTTGAAGAAAATCGCATAACCGGAAGTAGGTGTTTACTCTTGTGATTTTTCAGTTTTTTTCGATTTTTTCAAAAACGGCTCTAACGATTTTTTTTAAATTTTACATTTTTCTTACATTTTTAATGTGTATTGATGTGAGATAGGTGATTTTCCAGTTGAATACTTCTAAAGTGGGTTTCTTTTGTTTTTTTTTCTATTTTTTTTATTAACTCCTATTTTAAATAAAACACCCGGTATATTATTACATTTTTGAATTCACCTTAAAATTCTAGAGAAAATTTGTCTCTTCAACTAACACTCGATTTTGTACCGTTTTTGTAGAATTTGTAATTTTTGACTAATTATAAGATCACTGTAAAAGGAAGTTGTGTGAGTGTATCACACCAGATTTTTTGAAACATCGACTAGTCAGTTTTACAAGCAATGGGACTCATAAATCCCAGCTGAATGGGTTAATCTTCAACTAACAACTTTATCTTGCAGCTGAAGACTTAATTACTTTTAAAATATAATAACTATTTGACTTTATGAATCAAATAACACGTTTCAGGTACTTACGTTTGTTAGTAGCACATTGAAGTTTGATTTGACTTACAAAATAAAATACAAATTGTCAAAAACAATTTAATCGAATATTAAATATGTCCAAACTTGATTTATATGAAAATTCTAAAAATAACCTAATTCCAAGAAGTAAATTTCAAAATAGAATTGTCGAAAAACGTCGAGTACTCGAATCACTATTAATTTGAGAAAAATAATTCTAAATTAATTTCTAAATACAATTACAATTATCTTAATAATTTGCCCCACCAAACTTGCTGTATAACTTCTTAATATTTCTTAAGAAATGGGCACTAACCTTCTGATTGTCTCTCTTGTACCTGAATGCTCTACCTCAGCTTCTAACTGGATAAATTCTAGTCAGAAAACACCTGCCTGGGTTGTTCCCGGCCAAATCAAAGCTCGTTGTAGCTCTTTGAAACCTCTATTATGTAGATAGACAGTTCAACAGCATACCATGACACTGGCTTTCACTGGTTTTACTGGATTCGTAGTAATATACCACGTTAAATGGAATCAAATAGTCTTCAATTTTATATTTGTATAATATTTGTGACTTAAAGTCAAATTTGATCGTAGAGAATACTATATTGCTACTACGTATAAAATCATCAATTATTATTATGCTTCACAATTAATGGCAATTTAACCCTTAACGTGACTATTTCTCGTAGATTATCAATTCAAGTTATTTTAGTACTACTAAATATAAACAACCCTCTGTCTGGTTGCCCTTACAACCCCACTAGTTACAACATATAACTGGTACATCACATGATATACATTAGATATCTGGATATTATTTAAATTAAATGCATCATTCGTACGGTATGCTGCATTACAAAGCTAAGTTGTTATTTATTTAGCAAATAATTATTTCTGACTTTTGGTTAATAAGCAAATAATAAGCAAAACATAAATTCTTAGATGTAACTAGGTGGTCTATACTGCCAAGAAGTTAAATCAAGGCCTACCTCAAGTCCTGTAGAAATAAAATCAACTATACTTTATGGTACACTCATTTTTTTTAAATTCTTATTGTAAGGTTGATCACATGATCACTCTCCCAGAACACCCCCCAGAGCAAAATCTTAGTTACGCCACTGCCCTGCCATGATTATCGGAGCGGCAGGTTTATACCCGGTAAATACCCGGTAAATACCAGGAAATAACAAATAGCTATTTATGCAACAAGTGCTAGGAGTCGACGTTTATGCACGAGACATGAAAATATGTCTCATGCATAAACGACTTTTATCACCCGTTGCATACAATATTTTATCTACGACCTTAATTTTACTGTTATTAATCCATAAATGTCGATCTAACAAAGGTTTCCATCTAAGACAGTTATAATTTATGTCATAATAAACAGTAGCCCATGCAGCGCAGGCAAATGTTTGCAAAGCCAGTACTGTCAAGGTCAATATTAATACTCCACATCTGACTGTATTCATTACATAATGCTTTAATTATTTCAAAAACACTTTACCTGTAACGCAAGAATTAACTAGAATAACTTTACAACTTCACTTCCAGTTCGAAATTGTAGTTTTATAACCTCACTTCACTTTTAGCACATGGGCTAAAAGTAAACAGGTGATTTCTTTTAACCACGCTAAACTATAAAACGTCACTTTTAGTGAAAAAAGCTAGCACCAAAAGGCCTACTTTTAGTAGTGGTCGTAGATAAACACATTTAAAGCAAATGCTGGAATAAATTTACACTTTTGGAGCAAAAACTGTGCCAATTTGCATTGATGTAACTGTAGTCTACAGAGAGTTCAATTGTCAATTTTATATCTAGACAAGTAAGAACCAATTTTATAATATTTTTTTAGATTTCGGGAGAGGGGGCATCAGCCCCTCAGCCCCTCTTCTGGCTATGTCACTACTGATGTCTTTTTATTTTTTTAACAAGGTGTGAGCCTGAGCTGTTTGTTTAGTCTATCATTATCGGTGTACATGTGAACTAGAGCACGTGTTGTTTTTATTTAGCAGTTGTAAGAGCTGGACAAGAATGAACTGATTGAAGCAGTGAGCAATAAGGAGGCGTATCGTATGAATAATAAGAACGTCAACATTATGTGCTACGCAGATGACTGTTGTTCCAGTTTAACAATTCAGGTAAATGATATAACATGGAGATGCCAAAAAAGAAGACGAAACACAAATGGTAACTGCCAAACAGTGGCATGTAGCAACAACTGAAACAAAGGAAACAAAACAGAAGGCGAGGACTGTAGAAATGAAGATAATACGCTTAATCCAAAGACGCAGAAATACGACAATGGTGTGATATAGTGGACGTAGTCAAGTGGATGTAACAGTGAACGGAAAAGTGGAACGAGCACGTAGAACACATGAGCGATTAGCTAATATTAGTAAAAATAAACGACCAACAAGGAAAAGACCACAGTACGACCTTCAGGGGTATGGGCTGAAAGCTGGTTAGCTTTATCCGCGGAACAACGATGCAGGACAAACAGCAATCAACTAGAATCTTTAGTTCATCGCAAAGGAAGAGAAGAATCTATTTTTCCTAATGCTTGCTCACGACCATATAATCGCTAAGAATACACCCTAGCCTGGGCAGTGAGCCTATCCACAATTGTGTAGGAAGAGGTAGCATCCCTCAACATAAATTTAGGTTTCAGGATTTTGTTCGAAGCTCTCGTCCTATAAATCAATATTTTAATAATATTGTGTGCCATCCCAACCTTCACCTTTCTTGTTGTGGTCATCTGAAGATTCATCAAGGCCATCTAGAAATGTTCATTTTAAGATGTTCGAACAACTTAAAGCTATTTTTTATACGATTTATTACATTAACTTGAACCTCTAGTCTAGCCTGATTTTCTAGGAATTTCTGAGATCCATATCTACTATTAATATTTACTGTTCGTTTTCTTGATTGAATGTCCACACTTTTAAGCCACAGCGCAGGACTTATTTTATCAATAGTGATAATCACTTCAAACACTTATCCACTAGAGCACTCATCTACTTACGAACTGATAGAAGAAAGATACTCGATGTTATTGACTTCTGTATAACAAAAGATCTGATCTTCTGGCGATTTGCCAATAATCATCACAATTAACATACAGGTCAGCATTTAGGAATTATCTTCTACTATTCGTAACAAACGAGCAGATGGGGATTTATTTAGAAGCTTAGTAGATGCCAATCTCTCTTTAAACTTTCTACTAAACACACCAAAAGATAAGATGAAGCAGTTGAGCATCTAAACCAGACCATCCAGCAAGATTGTTGGAATGCAACTCTAAGTATTAACTCAACAAAGGGCATAAAAGACTGTCCAGTGTTTATCAACGAAAAATGTGATGCCCCAGAAGCGGCCGATTACTACCGGTTCCCCACGAAGGAGCGGAAGTCAATACCCAAAATCTTTGTACCATATCCCTCACTACTTCGACCAGAAGAAGAAAACGCAAATTATCAGCTATTATAAGCTCCGTACTAAATAAAATTACCAGTTTATCATTTCAAAAGACTGCGATACTTTACATTGGAGTAGAACATCAAATTGCTCGGAGCTATTGCATCATAAGTTGTTGTTGTTGCTAGCCTTGTTGTTAACATCCCGACTGCATGGACATCAATCTTTTCTCTGAGATTTAGGCATTAAGACCCCACAGCCTGGGAAATTGCAGTAAAGCCCCTTCGTGGTCGTTGGAGTTACTGGCGTTTGAACCCAAACATTCTGATCCTGGACCAGAAGCTCTTCGTAACGTTATTTCAGGTGGAATTAATGTTGAGCAACCCAACCAGAGTCCGTCTCTGTTCGTTCACGAACCTATGTCTCGACTAACTCACTAACCGGGGTAAAACTTGTCGCAGAACTAAACATCAACGGGTTGGGGTAATGTAACTATTAAAACGTAATCGCACATCAGATTTGATACCCAGTTGAGGGGATTAGTATTCAAATAAAGTCAAGTTACAATCTGTCTCCCTGAGGTGCTGCTTTATGTTTTATGTACAGTTTTTTCCCTGCATTATCTTACCTCTGAGCTACATCCACTGCATTACATCATAAGCTTTTACTAAATTTATTATGAATTTTATTTAAATTGTGTTATCGAAAGTAAGTTGTCCAACTATAATATTGCTGTCATGAAACTGATTTGCTCTTCGCTTATTTTTGTTTCTATTATGCCTTTTAATTTATTGTTCAATAGTTTTCGAATAATCTAAGCATTACAACGTTTACTCTTAGGCGAATGTATTATTCTTACCTTTGCGACTACCTTTCATATAATTAGATATGTAAGCAGTTCTTAATTCTTCTTCTTCTTTAAATTAATTGGGTATGAAGCCTTGCACTTTTGTATATCCTTTTCATAGTGGTAATTGGTCAGAACGTTGGAAAGAATATAATTTACATTTATTATACCTTACAATAATAAATTTCTTGCAAGTGGACTCTCTGTATATCTCAATTCTATTTCGTAATACAACCAGGAAATAAAAGAAAACGCATTTGTACTGTACTACATTTAGAATGCAAACGCGTGTCTGCAGAGTACTAGTTATTTTTTACACAAACTCCAGTAGCTTATCGTAGATGTCATGTAGATAGTCCAGCCTGTCGTTTAGAAACTTTCTTATCTCATCAGCAATAAATGGATATGCAATTAGACTCTCCTGAACCTCATTGCTGTGGTATTTGTAGTCAAACAACTGTGTTTATCCGTAAAGGAAACGAATCGCACATGTCGACCAGTGGGGTTTAAAAATTTGAGCAATAATGTGTTTGAAGATCAAGAATTACTCTGCGATTTTGGACGATCTCAATACAGATTTTGAACAGCAACATACACTGACAGGAACAGTTGGTGTAGGAAAACAATGGTCAGATTTTATTATTTATTAATGTTTGAGAATTACTAAACTAAAATACTAAATGTAAATTTGGCAAATCTTGGCATTTCGAACCTCTGAAACAGTCCAAACTTACGAATTTCTTATCTAAATGTTTGTTTTACCAAGATTGGACTTATAATTTACCAAATGTATGATATGCCATATGTATGTGACCCTGAGCATCGGGGGTTAATCACTGTTTAGTCAATTTGCATACAATTATTAGGTTTCCAATTCCAGTTTTTTAATTAGGATTTACTAGTGGTAGGTATTGGAAATTGGTTTATTGTTTCTATCTAATATTATCGAGCTTCAACATGGTTTAATTTTAAAAAAAGCAGGGGCCTAATATTTGTAAATAAATTATCAATATTTTGGTCTAGTAACATTGGTTTGTTATAAATGCTTTTTAACTCCATTTTTGCATATACAAAACACATTCATAATATTTTGTACCTTATGCAACAATATAAATTAAATTTACTTTTGAGTTCCAGTATTTCGTAGTATTTCTTTCTGTGTTCTTTTTTACGATTTTTTCTCCGCAGCAAGATTGTATCGTAGTATATATATGTCAGATGGCCCTCTGAGATTTATTACTGTGTATTATTAATGTGGCGCCCTAAATATGTTTGCTCACAACAACTAAGTAAACCTTCTTCCTTCTATTAGCTCCCAACTACTCTGATTTTCTTATTATGAGCTTATCTTATTTGTACCAGACAACTACTGCTTTTGGCCATTTTCGTAATATTTTTGACTTTATAAACTTTTCTCTGGTCAGGTAAAATGGAGCCAAATTACTATTTTCAATTATTCGTTCCTTAACGATACCTTCAGAAGGGCGAGGGTCCGCTTAATTATTCAAGTAAACTTAGAAAATAGAACTGCATAAACAACATACGTCTGTGCTCTATTGAAATACAGAGAAACTTCTTAAAACAAGAAGCAACTCTACAAATAATGATGTACATAGAATAATAAATAAACTCTTCGGGGAAACAGGGGCCATACAAACGTCTGTCAGGTTAGACGGCCAATGAAGCAGGTGGCGTCTTTGTGGGCGGAGCGGTGGCCTCTCGAACTAAGTTATTGAATTGATTAAATCTGTAATATGAGCCGTTAGTATTGAAGAGCCTCGTCCGATTCTGCCAAATTTGGATTAGCTAGTGATTTTGGAAGTTAGTATGACCCTAATGGAGGTTTATCATGTTATTTATGGGTCTGCCATGCAAGCGAATGATTACTGTAGGCAAGATTCACAACCGAATGCCGGTTTCGTGGACCTGGTAAAGCTATGCAATACCTCACCAACCGTGTACCGGCTTAGTGAGTATGGGGGTGTTGCAGGAGGAAATCATAAGCAATACGCTTGAATTGCAGTAGGAAAGTTTGGAATCGTACGCCAATTCAAATGGCAACGCTCTGGTTTTCTTTGCAAGTATTCAAAGCTTAAGCCCCTTTGTTGCAGGTTAACGTGAAAAATCGAGCGTTTTACCTTCTTTGGAATTTTATCATGGCCCGAGAGTCAAAAAGCACCGAATGTGATTGGAGATTAGCTGCATACAAATTGTAAACGTATTAATTGTGGTTTGCAATTAATTTGCGTGAAGTTAACGTTACATTATATGTACTAGCTCATGATCAGTAAACTATGGTCTTTACTGTTCTCTGTTTATTTCTGCTATTATTTTAATTTAAAGCAAATTTCCTTTTAGTCTCATATTGTTTCAGGAAGTTTTGTGTCGAAATTTTACATGTTACTTCCATGCTCCTAATACTCACCATTAGCTTCAATCTATTCGATTACTAAATAATACTCTTCGGAAAAAGATTCGCTTCTAGCGTGGTTTACACGCTGACTTACCGTAAGCTTGCGCTTCTTCTCCTGAGAAAGTTTTTTATAATAGTGGGCGAAACTTTAAGGTCTCCTACGTCAACAACGTCACGGTCCAATCCCAGAAGACATTCATTACATAATGACAATGGCCGATTTGAATTTGAAGCAGAAGTAGCATGAAGCTATAATCATTATCGTCTCGGAAGTCCTGGAAACGTACCATGATAATTGATAATAAATCGCTTGGGGTTAGATCAAGCGAATAAAATGACAATCGAGTTTTTAAATTTTAACATTTTCAAGCATTTTGATGATGAAAGGAAAGGAAAATTGTGCCAAAAAACTTTCTAAAAAAAATATCAGTCTGACATCTGACTAATAATGTATTTGATAATTAAAAAAAGTTAAATTAACAGCCTTAGATGGCTAGATGGGAATCATAAATAATGCGTAAACGTCACACTGGCGTTCAAATTGTTGTCGAAAATAAAATATAGAATAAATTGATTGTTTTGCTAGATTAGTAGCCACTTTTCCAAAATTGTTGTCTTTCCATCTGTCAAAGATTGTAAACCGTGAATGCTAGTGCTCGTAAACAATTCTTGGCGATTGTGTTGGAATTGTTCGCACCTCCCACAAAATTTCGTATAACTATTGACTCCGTAGCTGTGCCTTGACAGACACCGTTTCGCATTATTACTTCTTTTTACTATAAAGGAAGTATTGAATTCACCCCAAAAATTCGAAATTGAGTTTTCAACAGATCTTCACGTTTTAGAGTCCCCTGATCCCAAAAAACATATTTTTTTTCATTGGTCTGTCTGTCTGTTGTGTGTGTGTGTGTCTGTCTGTGAACAGAATATCTCAAAATCGAAAAGAGGTATGGCGTTGAAACTTCATATATAAGTTTTGTGTACTATGTAGATGAGACAGCAAGCTTTTGAAGAAAATCGCATAACCGGAAGTAGGTGTTTACTCTTGTGATTTTTCAGTTTTTTTCGATTTTTTCAAAAACGGCTTAACGATTTTTTTAAACTTTACATTTTTACTACATTTTTAATGTGTATTGATGTGAAATAGGTGATTTTCCAGTTGAATACTTCTAAAGTGGGTTTCTTTTGTTTTTTTTTATTTTTTTTATTAACTCTTATTTTAAATAAAACACCGGGTATATTATTACATTTTTGAATTCACCTTAAAATTCTAGAGAAAATTTGTCTCTTCAACTAACGCTCTATTTTGTACCGTTTTTGTAGTATTTGTAATTTTTGAAATTTTTTGACAAATGGCTAAAAATTACAAATGAAATTTTTGACTAATTATAAGAACACTGTAAAAGGAAGTTGTGTGAGTGTATCACACCAGATTTTTATTGTTGCTTTGGTCTTCATAAATATAGCAGATGCGATGCGATTTTGTTATATTTAGCGTTTTCATGCATAAAACGTCGATTTAGATAATTTAAAGTTGCCAGCTGCAGTTAAATGGGGCATTCGTTCGCACAGTTGCGCCTATAACACGGGCAAGTGGGCAACTTTACGATAACAGGCAGAGATGAAAGGTTTTACAACCTTAAGTGTTCTCGTGTAATTTCTATATTACAGAAGCTTTAATTTTGCCCTGCAATGCATGCATGATGTGCGTAAAATCACAACGCAACGTCACCATTAGTTTTAGTAGCACCACCAGTTGGAAATTATTTAATAGTTAAGCTGTAACAAATCAAATTAAGCAAGTCTCAACTGAATGAACAAGTGGAGTGCAGTTTCAATCTGTAATTTGGGAGTAAAACATTGTTGGGGTATTTTGCTTCAACCATTTGTTACGTATAATAACCGATAAATGTAACAAAAAATGCTATATTTAGAATGTTAAGCATATATCTCAATAAATAAATAAATCAGGTGCGTACATACGCCTGTAAAATATTATAACTAAAGGTTAGGTAGCACACTGGCAAACTAAAAAATAGAGCGAGTTAGTAATAAAAAAATCACGATTATGAAGGTATGTCTGCTTTAGAATTAATTGGTACCTTATTCCAAACTGCTATTTATATATGTTGTTAAACCGAGTACAGTTAATAAGTATTTGATCTATTCTATCCGTCAGTTGAGAAATCAACAGGATCCACGGTTAAGTAATTAATTTAGTAACATTTACACAACTTAACGTTCAAGATAAACGTCGTTGCCAGCACACAACTAAATTAACCCCTTAGCTAGTGTCAGGGCTTAAAAGTTGTAAGTGTAATATTTAAATGCAATCACGAATGCATTGTCAACACGCGGCAAATAAACCAAAAGGGGGAAATTATCGCCTTAGTAGTTCACCAAGAAAATTCCTATACTGACTCGTTATAGTTGTTTATCAGCAACCCTGTTGCATTTGTTTTTCAACAACAAGAAAACAAGGATTTATATTGGAAACGAAAGGCACTACAAAAAATTTACATATATGTCAAAATTCTCTAACAATTTGTGATGACAAGAATTCATTTGAGAAAACGTGGCTTCAAACTTGTCATAGAGAAAGGTTATCTAATGAAGAAGGCGTAGTAAAATCCAGAAATGGAATTTATGATATTACACATTCATGACTTTATTGAAAAGCAACAGCCTTTCTACCATATCTACTTGAAATCTGTGTAACAGTTTGTTACAGGACAAAACGCTCGTTAAGACACGTTAATTGCTACTACAACCGAGCTCACCATAATTACGTCAAAACGGTCTTGCAGCCGATAGTGGTCTGGCTAGTACTCGCGGAGTTGGGGGGGGGGGGGTGATTCGTACATCGTTAATTAGGGCGAGAGATCCTTACACCGCGTGTGATCATCAGAGAAATATAAAGATAACATAAGGGAATATAAGGACGCCACGAGCTTTGGTAATAAGGTAGAAACGGAGTCTTTTGACAACCCTGCTGTTACGGAACGGGTGTTACATTTCGCTCTCATCGAATCACCTGATATAAATAGTCACAAGGAAGGCATGACACAAGAAATTGATCGATAGTACATGCAGCCATTATAAATCAAACATTTAAACTTTAAAATGCGTCTATTAAGAGCAAGCACAACAAATACAACTCAAATAGTGTAATATTAAAGGGGTTAGTAGGTCATTTAATTCTAGCTTGAACAAACAAACAAAGGTGACACTACGGAGGGTCGTGACCACACCATATTGGGCAACCAATGTACCGCGGTATGGGAGCTAAATACGCGCCACACCGGTCAAATTTATAAATGCAGTATCCTAATTACGGGCTGTGAGAGCCTTGACTAGCTAGATCTCTTGTGGTAAATACGCCACTTCGCACTCAGTCAAAGCGCGTAGCATTGAATACGGTATAGCTTCACAAACTAAATATTAGGTTACAGTACTTGGTGAGTGTGTTGGCAGAGCTCCACTGACGTCAGGCCGCTGGATCTCGCTTCGCAAGGAACGCTGCAAGCGAAACTAGAATGGGCAGTGTCGACTACGAGTGTTAGCTGAAACCGCCTATTAAACCGCGGGGTTGAAGAAGGCTGGGGGATGATTATTTTGGAGACGTCAGGGCAACACAGGATATTTGCCCTCAAGTAAGGAAGGTAGATAAGGGCCCATAAAACGGCCATCAACCTCATCTCGAAATGTAATAAACAAACCGCACCTACGCCACGGCTTTCTCTGAAGGATCCGTAAAAGAACGATTATGCATTACACGTGCATCGGGACGATATGGGCAGCCGGGTGGTGCATTTTAGGTCGCCCTGAACGGCCACTCGATCACAGCTTTTAAGGGTTAAACGGAGGCGTCACACACTTGATATTTACTCTTTCACGCTAAGCGTAAATTTTCCCGAATCGTGAAGCAAGTCGCGCCACGCTGATGGTAGTGGGGGGGGGGGGCAAGAGCAAGACGCTCGTGAACTCTGTGCAATTCAATCAAAAGGTATCTCTATTGCATGAAAGCACGCCATGGTCAAAGAAAGCTTTCGCGTCAAAGACGCAGTTGCAGGAACATGTGGTTGCCTGCTGTTACTAGCCAAGCGGTCTCGAAGATTTTTGGCTCGTAAAAAGATGTTAACAGAGGTTGGCTGAGGTCAAAATATGCACGTGCAATTGATTTGGAAGGCAGCTTGCTATGGAATTACAGCGGAACTCGCCGGTTTTCGCAGTGTCAACACGTACAAAAGCCTGTCCTAACAAGTTTTTAATACGAGTTGTGTAATAAAGCTACTACATCATAGATCTACTACAAAAATATTATTTGTTATGTTTAGGTCTATGCTGCTATTTTGTAATTTAATAACTGTTTTGGCTATTTTTGTTTTAAAACTTAAGAATTAGATATTTTACTTAGAACCAAGGTAATTTATAATATGCTTAATATTTTGGTAGATCAGTCGTATTTCAAAATTAATAAAAATTTAATTGTTGCCAACGAAAGCACCAAATCGAACTACCAACAGTGACTGGCGAGGTGGTACCAAAAAACAAAAAATTATTTGCTACCTTTTCAGTTCTTCTCGGTGTCGCATACGAACTAAGTACCGCGCGACGTCACCGCTCATAAACGCAAAAAGTTTTACACATTATTCATTCACATTTGAAATAATCTAACTTTAACATAACATATTTTCAATTCTCTACACGCTATCGTCAAGTAGCCGTTACTTTGAAAGTTATTTATTTATTTATTTCGCACTCAGCCAAAATGAATTTCACTGGCAGTACGGAGAAAGAAAGATTCATGAATAAGGTGTCACACAGGAATTGATATGTTAGAGAAATCTAGAATTCATTTTGATATTGCGATGGAAAAGGTTATTTTAAAACAGCGTGAAAGCAATTAATGAGCAGTGATTACTGATATTATGCTAAACCGAAAAACTTGTTTGGCAAAATACTTAAATTCAGCACTTCGTCCATGGTAGACACGTGAAAAGGTCGTTTTAGTAAGCCTTATTTAAATTATTCAAAGAGCTCACCAAATCCATATACGAGTATCTCCATTCAATTTTAACATTTGACATATTTTATAGCTCGCCTTATTTGAATTTAATTTTCTTTGTTTTTTATTTATAGATTTTTAACATCTGTTTACATTCGTTCAGAAGTAATTTTATTAGGATTTTAAATTACCTTAAACGAAAAAATTCAAATTTAGGTATTTCCACAAAAAAGTAAACAACGAAGTTTTAAAACCTATATTTTAATGTTGACCACTAATTTAAAGGTCAGTTAAACTCGTTAGTTCATTAAACTCAAAATGTGTGATCCTCTATTGCCAGAGCTGGGCAAATTACTTCTAAAAAGTAATTAATTACTAATTACCAATTACTGCCCAATGCAGTAATTGAATTACCAGATATTTCAATTACCCACATAAAATAGTTATTCAAATATCAATTACTTGGTAATTGTAATTGTACAATATAAATTACTTTTTCAATTACTTTCAATAGAAATTGTTGTCATTTAGTTGTATTCAGTAGAACATTCTTGCAAAACCAAAAGTTTTTAGTTTGTTTTGATGTATCATGTCAGTGAATAAATAACGTCAAGTACCAATAATAGTACACTATGTTTGTCTTCATCAGCACCAGTTTTTTAAATAATTGGGAGGTTGCATTCCTTCTGGGCCTATCTATAAATCTGGCAAACGAAAAAGGTCTTTCAACTGGTGCTAAGGAAGGAAAATCTGTGTTGCATCTTAAAAAGAGAAGTTTCATTGTGGGACATTTATTTGGAACTCTGTTCTCTTGTCTTCCAAATAATGAAGTAGGCCTAATTCGAGTTCTATTTTGTTTTTATAGTCTATTTCTTTGTTTATAGTTGATGTAGAGCGTTTGTCAAAACCGACAAAGTTTTCGTCTTCTGCTGCATTTGGATCGTCTGAATCTTTATTTTTATCTTGATTCATATATTCATCGTTGGAATTTGCAAGCAAAATTGAGGCTGCCATAATATTAATAATGTTTGTATGTTTTTTAAACTATTATTGCTGCTTTCTGAACGCGCTACAAAAGTACTACGCCACCTAACTTTTATAGATGGTATCGTTACGGAAGCTATTAGTGCTGCTTTAGATCCTTCATCAAATTAATTAAAAAATACTATAGAGGTAATCTATATTTAACAATTCATGTCAGAATTTCACTTATTTAAAGTTTTTAAAATGTTATTCCGATAATATCGTATTAATTATAGGGGTATTGTTGCACTAAAATTTTTTGTGTATCCATTTGTAATATTAAAAATCTGTAAAGGGGTTTATACGGAACGTCACTCGGCGAATTTGATCAATTTCCAAATAAAAAAATATAGTTTGCTGGGATTCGAACTCCGAGCTCTGAGGAGAATATTTTAATCTATTTTCTTGTCCGCCGCTAGAATAGACTGAGCCACGGGCTCGTTTAAATTGAAAGAATTTCTGATGCGTTAGAAAGCACTACACTATTCTGTCCCATTTGTGGTGTTTACCATGTATCTACTAGGTCTCATTTTCACCATTAAAAAAAGCTTGAGCTATGTGTAAATTGTTACTGTTATTTTTGAAAATAAAAGGTTCCTTCGCCTTTTAGACGAGGAAAGTAAAAATTGTAGTCCGCTAGAATTCCCACTCCGCTCTCCGCCGCTAGATTAACTAAGCCAGAGGCGTGCTCGAAGTGGACGACTATCTGCTATGTTATAAAGCACCATACTATTCTGTCTACTGTGTGATGCTTACCTTGTATCTGTTAGGTCACATGTGATAGAGCCTGAGCTATGTGCAATTATTATTTGTATGCATTTATTAGGAAAAGCAAAATTAAACAAAATTTTATTTTTTAAGGTCCACACCCTGTATATATTTCTCCGATATTTTCTTGGTTTCATGTAGGTAGACATATAATATGCATACAAAATATCGTCTTCCTGCAACAAATACTTTTTGAGTTATACCGCCCACAGACAGACAGGCGGAATTGAGAAAACTTTATTTTCATCATCTAAGGACCCTGAAACGTAAAGATTTGAAGAAATCTTGGAAGGTGATTTTTCATGAAATCAATACTTCCTTCATCGTTTAGCTCAGTGGTTCCCAAACTTATTTGGCTTACCGCCCCCTTTTCAGACAAAAAATTACTCAGCGCCCCCTGGAAAGCTACATTCTTTAAGCGAACAAACAGAAAGATATTGTAGTGGTAGCTTTTTGAAACTGATAGTTATCTGTAAGACTATTTCTAGGTAGGAAATTATGAAAGACTAAATTATTTAGCAATTAAAAAGTACAAGGGGGGATTTACACGTTAAAAGTACAACATAAATATTTGAGAATTGTTTAATGCATGATACATTCGATACAGTTACTGTTAAATTGTGAATAGTTTATTAAAAACATTCAAGCATTATTTGGTAACATCAGAGCTTAGATTTTAATTTATTAACTGAAAATTGGAATAACTAAAGTGAAAGCCAAACTCAAATAATTATCTGAAAAAGTCGGAATATAAAATGTTATAATAAAATATAGGTATCATATAGAAATTTGGTATAAATTATTATTATTGCTAGAGAAAATGATATTTTTAAAATAACCATTTTTTTCTGCATTTGTAACCTGTATTTTAAGTAAAAGCAAATTTTAATAATGAATACTCTTTATTATAATGATATTTACTTTATGGATGGTGTATTAAAGGATGTGATAAAGTAAAATAAACGAAACGGAGAATAAACGAATTTAAATAAACAGACTGAATAAATATAGTAACAAATGGTATGAAGAAGAATAAAAACATTTAATAATGGTACATAGTCTTTATGGGATAAATAAATCTGTAACTTGCATTTAGTGTGTTTATTTGAAAAATAATGTTACACTATGTTACACAACAGATGAAATATGTAGGAACGGTTTTTCTAAATCTTCTTATCTTTCCATCCTTCTTTAAGCTTTCACCGCCCCCTTATTTTTATTCACCGCCCCCCAAATGCACCCGAGGCTACTATCGCCCCCCCTGGATCGTTCCAGCGCCCCCCAAGGGGCGGTATCGCCCACTTTGGGAATCACTGGTTTAGCTGAAGGAAGTAAAAATTAAAATGAAAGTTAGATTTTTATAAGATGAGCTAATCAAACATGTTATTGTTCCTTCTTTCTAACCTATATTGTTACATTTTGGTTGGTTATGTAAAAAAATGTTTATATTATCTCCCTAGGCAGATAATGTGTTATTTCTGTTACAATCTAGAAACTGATTTCTACTCCCGGCCGTGGAAAAATATTTTTTTCGAAGACGAAGAAATGTTGAATTTCATTTTGGCTAGATTTTGTAATGGTATTAGAAAAAATAGGACGTTGAATATGTTAGAAAGGTGATTCTTCCTTGTTCGTATAAAACTAATTCGCTCGCTTTGCTGCGTTCGCTCATTAATTAAATCTCTTACTTTTCTTAACTTGTAGATCAATCTACTATTAAATACGCCTAACATGAGACTGAATGACGAAAATATTTAATTTGCCTAAGTATACAGGGTGAAGCATTAGCTTTCTTAATTGTTTGACAGCAAAATTCTGTTTAGATTTTGTAAAGAACACTACATGATGATTCAATTGGCGCAACTTGAGTGCTTTTTGTTGGCTCAGTTCGAAAATTCTTTTTTTACCCATTTATCCGAAAATTACATTTTCTGTCGCCTGTTAAGGATTTCCAAAAATATACGTTTGGTTCCCTCGTCGGTTTTCAATGGTAGCGGGAGAGAATATAATACATGGACTCCCGTTGCCATTAGAGATGGGAGGCAATGAGATCAACTAGCCTCCTCCTTTTCATATTTAATTAGTTTTTAATGCAGCTGAATACAAGAGATAGTCCCATTATCAATTGTAAAAGTGTCATAATATATAAAGCTGGAATACAATGTCATTTCCTCCCGTGCATGATTACAATTGATTACTGTTCTTGCTAAAGCTGGGGAATTAAACTACACCTGAGGGTGGGAATGATACACTCTCCTCAAAATATCAAATTGGTGTTGATCAGGGACTGTTAAAATTTGACGGGTGACTGATAAACCTAGTTAAAAACAGCTGACTGAAATAAGGATTCGTACATCAGATACAAGAATAAAATACATTTGCTCAAGTACGTAACAATGAAGTCATTTTTATATCCAAGAGACCCTTATATAATAAACGGATAAAAATACGTATTTCATAAAATTACTGTCAACTTTTGACAATAAATTGCTCAAGTTACTTTCATGGTTTTACTTCCAAATTAAAAATTTTATTAACATCTTTAATAATACTTATTAATTTTATCAAAATATTCAATATTACCTATTAATTTTAAGTTTAGGTCAATAAAATATCTAATATTACGCAAATTGGTCACTATGCACTGTTCTATAAAAACCTATGTGGCATTTTGTGTAAAACGATTAGAGAGCCAATATTTGAATGTCTAGTAGTTAGCATGGGGGTTTTGTATCTTTCATTCGTCAAAGCAGCACCCTATATAACGTAAAGAAGTAATGCTGGATGAGGCGAGCGGTATTATAAGAAAATTACGATTTTGATGAGACACAATTCCAGATTTTTAATAATAATCGAAGCTAACATGCTAATTTTCTGTACTTACCGCCTTTTTCACTTGCACGGCAGTTAAGTATATCTCTATGCTAGTCTATGCTAGTACACCGTTTAAGCAAGCAAATTGAAATAAATAAATAATTATTATAAACCAGTATCGCCTAATGAAGCTATTTATCAATTATGAAAAAATTGAAATTATATTTTTACTGTAGTTATTGTAATCTGTAATCTACTTACCGCTAATATATTTTTAGCGTCTTACACAATAAATATTAGCTACACGTACACTATTACAATAGCCCATCACATCCAGAAATAAAAATTGTCAATGCAGCAAATGTTGTTCTCTTTGCTCATGCACACGTCGTTAAAAATGCGAATGTTGCACAACACTAGCTGTTATCCGACTCTTTAGAGGAAAGCCTTATCTTATTTTTTACGTTGTGGAGATTTAGCACCTAATCGAGGTCAGTAATTCAGTACTTGAATTACCACAAAGTAATTCAATTACCGCGAGTAATTTCAATTACCACAAGTAATTCAAATATTTGTAAACTAATTTAAATACTTTATAGTAATTTAATTACTCAAAAGTAATTGAGTAATTGAATGTAGCAATTAATTACTTTCAAAAAGTAATTGGCAAGTACTTTTTAACAAAAATGGCTCTAAAAGTTTATTTCTGTCTAGGTGAAATGGAGTAACAATTTTGGAAACACAATCGAAAATCAATTGTACTAACAATGTAATTTAACATTTAAATATGGATTCCTTTTCCCGCAATATTTTCTATCCCTTCTTTTATAGATTTACATGCTTTCATATCAAAATAATACACAACTTTCTGAATAAAATTTGTATTTATTTACTGCGAAACCACATCGACTATAAAAGAAAGACGACACCTTATACTAATAATTAGCTCGTTAGAAAATAGCTTTGTAAAATATAAGCCAAAAGATGTACTACTAAAATCCAGTTTAGCTCTAACAACAGGTTGAGTACTAAAGATCACAGGTATATTTGAGTTTCATATAAGTACTAGGGGAAGCGTATTTCCACTCTCTAAACAACAAACTACGATTTTATGCAACTTCCTTTTTGCGACTGCTTTCTTCATCTTCACCCAACAACTCAGGCGCACCGGACCAAACCCTGCGCCCAAATTTTCTCAAATTGCACCATAACCTCAGACTCAAATAGTACAGGATTTCCATCAAGGACGTGAACGAGAACCCGCAGAACAAGCCCAGCAAACCCCCACAGTTGGCTAGAAAGTCTACGGTTCCATATAGTTCATGTCTTTCGGAGGTCATAAACTGCATGTCTTGGTAGTAGACGGTAAGCCTCGAAAAGTGGTCCCTAAAAACTGAAATGACATATTGTTTGCTAAATAAGCGAGACGTACTCATCATAAGTGGAATTAAAGCCAGGCTCGTGGTCTCTGATGTAGAAGGTTCTGCGCCAGTTCCAGTCAGTCTGAGAGGTTTCCGCATCAAATTCCAGGGATGTGCACGCAGGCATGCAGTTGCATGGCGCACGTACCATCCGTTCTCCTGGTTTGATATTAGAAATGACATCTTGCTGCAGGAAATTTACTGAAAAAACCTTTATCCTGCAAATAGAGTCTGCAAGGATTTACAGAACATACATTTAGCTTTTTCCACGCACGGCCTGCTACCTGCCCCACATATCGAAATGGTGTCGGAATCGTTGCCAGCTGCAGAAGAAACTAACCTCTTAGTGTTTTGTTCAAATAAAGACACACAGCTTCTTACACATCATATAGAACATGAGGCATCCACAAACCTCCAACGTATAGTTCGTCATGCACTCAGTCATGCAATTGTATTGGGTATAAATCCTAAATGTGTTTAGTACTTTTTCCCCAGGAAAGTAGCAGTGCCTGTCTTCCGGTCGGTAAGCTTTGAGTTCGTCCGATGTCGTTGTCATCCTCGGCTTGATGCCGGCAACCACGACTTGGTCCAAAGGAACTCGAAAGTAGTTGTCCATGTTGGGCTCCTCCGCGGGATGATGTAAGACTACCTAAATAATAGCTGGGACACGCCGTCTATCAAATTTGGTAAATTACCTTAAACCCTTGCAATTCTCCGCACACATAATCTAACTCATCGTTGTCGACGAACAGGTCGAGTTGAAGACCAGCTCTTACACCGGCTATCAGCGTTCTTCTTGGGAAAGCGTCCAAACCGGCAGATGAGGAGGTACCCGCCCTCCAGTGACCATTTCTGGGCCTTGGTGCTTTCCAGGGTGCGATTTCAAGATAGCCACTGAAATTTAAGTTATGTGAAGTTATTGAGCTCGGATTTAGTAGAGAAATCCACGCCGTAAACACGAATTACCGCTAGATACCAATTCTCGTAACAGAACTTCGACGAAAGTAGGCGGCACCCGCTCTGCGTTGACTAATTTCTGCCTTCACAATCAATTTCCAGGCCACTAGACCGCGAAGTAAGTCTGAGCAAAAAGGAAAAGCGAAGATTCACAGTTATCTGACAAGAACCGTGTTTGCAGATGTGCGTCGAATCATACGCATAACCAACATACTTAAACATAGAAATAAGTTTTCATCACCTCCGTAAGTAATATTTGTTACACTCTAAAAATAACTTACAATAAGTAGTGAAAATAAAAGTGCACGCAGCTAGCTGTAGTGGGGCACAGGCGTGGGTTTATTCTGAAAGCGTAGGCATTTCTGTCTAAGCATAGTTCGGGAGGGACGTATAAAGTATAAAGTATTCATTTTGTGAGTTTCACTGACTTATAAACTCTAGTCTAACGGATGGTAAGTTCACATGCACACAGCTATACAAATTATTAGGCTGATCACAATCCCACTTCTACATTAACAATGTACACTATCCTACTTTATGACGAGAAGCTTAAAACTGGTGGCCGTGAGCTTGTCACATCTAGAAATAATATTATATTTAGTTCTAATTATAAAGATATGCAATGTGTGGCTGCTAGCAAAGCCAGTCTGCAGTTGCAAGCAGCGAAGTTCAGAGAGCTGATGATGCAGCTGTTGCTATAGGAGGACTTTTTCCAGAAGTTGGGGGTCGAGTTGTCCCACAGCCAGGTCAAATTGACTATAAAAAAAGCTAGGATTTGACGTGGAGCACGATTGACTCCTGAACATGGTCGCCTGAACAGCAGAGATGTGGAAATTGGGCGATAAAAGTGAAGCACAAAGTTGATTCTTTGGCGGGGTTATAAGTCCACATGGTCCCTGCTTTTAAGTGTTAAATGTGCGCAACAAATCCTAACTTTCAAACGATTGTCTATTGCCGGACGAGACGGTTTTTCAGCAGCACCGTCCTTCCAACCAAATAAGCACTTCAAAGTTGATGTAGATTCAATTCAAGACCAGCTATGTAACCTCGGCAAAGACGAATATAATGTACCAACTTACCAAAGATTCGTCGCATCGTTGTTTTTGCATATATTTTACTCTTACTTTTACATATAAAATTGTGTGCTTATTTTATGTACGTTTATACTCATGTATGAGTGAACTTATATACTACGTGCAGCCGAGGTTAGTTCTAGTACCCGAACCTCATTTTGGAATTTTATAGTGGCCCACATATTAACTTTATTTTAATATGATAGAAAAACTGTTGAACAGTTGATTATTTATTGATTCTGTTATTAAAAATTTCCATTTAATTGCTCATAAAATTATTGTAATTTTGTCAATTTCTATTTTTGAGTTTGATTAGTCGTATGACTTCTCTTAAAAATAACTTGAGTGTTTAAAAAAAAGAGTTAAAATTAGAGAATTGTAAGCTTCGTAAAGAAACCAACTTCAAGCAGTTTTGCAGAATGCAAGTATTCCCGCACCGAGAGCTTTCAGTCAGCAACTGTAGTGCTATGGATCTCTTACATTTGGCGTGTTTGCCTGCAGTGGTGTTTAAATTAAAGGTAATTAAAGGTAACGAATTTAAACAGACTTTCAGTAAAGTGAACTTTACGCTGAGCTAGTTGTAAGCCGATTGGAGATTTTTCATTGCTAACCCCCAAATGCCTTATGTATATTCTAAACATAGTTTTATGACGCAACACGTAGATATAAGAATCATCTTTACAACCTACTTCACGACTAAAAGTTATCAAAGTAGCTATTGTAGTAACTGAACATTACAATATCTGAAGTCCACTAGGATACAATTTAAACAATAAATTATTTGAAAACTTTCTAGATGAACGGGGTTGATTGATAATATTGATCATTACAGATAAAACTATAGCGTATCGAAACAAATGTTCTGCCAGAATAACGCTTGTCTCATTTCTTTCAGAGACGATGAGCCGACTACTATATTAATAAGATATATACGCACCAGTAAGTTGCATTCCAGCGCCAGATTAAAGAAAAAGGTATTACATTTCTTGGAGAACTATCAAAGCAGAGTAGAGTTGCCACAGCTGCTGTTAACTTCTTGGAATATCCCGAAGTCTTCCAGATGTTGCCGTTTGGCGATTTGGGATTAGAAGGAGAAAAGGGAGAAAAAAAGCGTACACATCTTCAAGTGCAGCAATAGTGGAAACATCGCTGGGCGGTACTATAAGTGCCAGATCCAGGTGGTCAAAAAACTGTACTTTGTTAGTCATCACTGCAGGTGGGTTAGTTAATATCGCATTGGTTCATTTGCAAATGCTAACGAAGCAATGGGCATATTGTCTTCAGTGCACACTGCGCTTGAGCATATGAGCAGTAGGTTGTCATTACAAGGAAGTAGTTAGAAATAGCTGTCAGGGAATGAGTTAATGATTGTTAGAGCGAATGCCTTTAAAGCATTTGACACACTGTTTTTGTGATTCTGTAGCCGTGGCATCTCCTGCAATGTATGATTTCTAAATTTTATGCAGCGATTCTAATTGTATGCTGGCGTGGAGAGCTGTTTCTATTATCTGGCTTCTACAGTAGATCAATACAAAATGTCAAACAATATATATTTTTTTTGTTATAGTGAATATTATAGAGTCGTTCTATGGTTTTAACCAGGTATATCATTATCTAAATAGTCAAAGTTGGACAGTTTAGTAGTTATTCCCTAAGGATGAGTCTGACGCATATATTCTTTGATAGTTCAAAATACGGAAACTATTTTTTTTAAATCAAGTAATGTTGGTGTAACTTTTACTTAAATTGGAAAATGGTTTAATTTTATTCCTGTTTGATAAAGATGGATATAAATTATACACATTTTGTGGATTCTAATAAAATGAAAATTATAGATTTTATGAAAGGTCTGCAACTACTGTAAACAATATAAAAGAACCCCAGAAAGTCTACAACTTACCCTTACTTACCTAGGATCAAAATAAACTTCGCTGAGATCCAACATATTGAATGTACGGCAATATCCTTCACTGGTTAATATATAAGAGAAGGATTTGTTGCAATCGAGTTCCATTCCCTGCCAAAGGCAGTTTTCCGCCTCCATTTCAGCAAACGCCTGCAAATCGATAGCCTATATTAAACAACTAAACAGTTATGGTCTCTAGTAACAGTTGTAACTTGCCAAGCGAGAACTTCCACTTCAGTACAACTTGTACTTTAACCTAAGTGACAGATCTCGTTCTCTAAGCTGTGCTTACGTAAGTTCTACAAAAGGTGCAGGCTTTCATATTAACATAATTACCTCTAAAAATTGTCTCGACTCTTCTATGGTGATATGCTTAGTGGCGTTTTGATCCACATAGTCCAGCATCTCGTTGCAAACCAGGGAAAAGAGATTAAAATATTCTTCCCTAAAAACTTTAGGTTACTATCTAGAATCACCGCGGCTCTCTCACTTTACTCTTCCTCTGTGGTGTCTTCGTCTTGCCAGTATTTCATATAAACGTGCGTGTAATTAAAAATATCTGGATTTGCGTTTACTTCTGGGCAAATGGTGACGGCTGGAAAGGGAATCTTCCATATGGGAGTTTCCGTTGTGGCGAAAGTGACTATTACCGGCGAAGTAATCCACTGATGGTACGCTTTGTAAATTAAGCTTCCAGATCCATATATTGCTAAACATACAATCACCAACCACCAAATTCTGAAAATAATTTATGAGCTTTTAAGCTATTCTATGTAGTATATTGGCAATTTAGTTTAACGTTTCTTCGTAGAGTCGAATAACGACTTTGAAGATCAACGATAGAAGAAACATAGGAACTCCTACGGTACATTACACACAGTGATGTCAATTCTGCAGCCAGCATACGAAAACCCACGGCCTACTAAAAGACTACACACAGTACACTATCCCTGTTAAATTCAATAATGCATATTGCTATTGAGGATAGACACCCATTAAATGTGGAATATTATTTTAGGCAATATTATCCTCGATTCAAATTGCAACAAAGCCCAACTTAGATGGTTAAAAATCAATTAACTAATTAGTGTGAACAATATGAATAACAATTATTTTATATTTAGCTGTATTTCTAATTTTGATGGAAATATTTTGTATATGTATGAATGATGGAGCCGTTGTCATAATAAAAATAGTGCTTTTTATTTGGAAGTGTTACATCGTTTATTATTTAATTTTTTGTGGTTTTGAATTATGAAAATGGAAATTGACGACACTTTGCGTTGGTCTACACAAAAAGTACGTACAAAACTCAGGAAATGAGTTTTTGGTATTCATAATCAATCTGTTTTATCTATAGGACCAGGTAATTAGACGAATCAAATTTTCACTGTTCATAAATTTATCTTTAATTTGATCTCTGGTATTAAGGCATTTATATAGTTTCTTATAGCATATATTTTTCGTGACTGATTAACTAAATTTAGTTTTTTAACAATTAATTGATGGAAACAGCCACGACACTGATAGCCAGGCGTAGTAGGATTGGTCTGGCAGCAGTGAAATTTGATATTACCGTAGTGTAATCGTTTTAATAAAAGTAAAACAGCGATTAAGTGATACAGGTTTTAATAAGTAGTAAAAATGAAGGCGTAAGCTAATTTCAAGATATAACAATATTGGAAGGAAAGAAGTAAATTATTATTATTATTATTGCAAAGATTAGTGCTGAGGTGTAAACATCTATTAAGCACTAAATACAGATACAAATGCGCCCATACAGTAAATAAATATAGTTATATATAGTTGCATATGTTTATATATAATGCGGTAAATGTAGTAATCCCAAAACTAAAAATACAAATTCATAAGTAGATCACCAGAAAGAAGAGACACACAAGCTAAAAAAGAATTGATAGCTGAGGAAATAAACATGGAGGGGGCAATGGAAAAAATCATGGAAAAAAATAGAACAGAAAACAGCTACAGAATTTGAGAAAAGCAACACGGAAATGAGAAAACTGAAAGAGAAATTTGAGGAAATGCAAAAAGAATGGAGAACGGAACACATCAATTAGAAGAATAAGCTAGAAACACAAGACAGAGAAAAAAGAACGGGACTTAAGGTAGACACAAAAGACAAACATGGAATTATGCATGCAACAAAAAGTTTTCTAAAAGAACAAGTAAAGGTTGAAGTACAGATTACAGACGCTCACATAATAAACAGGTTTTTCAAGAATCGATATAAAATAAAATCAAATATATCTATAGATAACGACATGACGGTAGTAGAACGAAAAATTCAAAAACAGATAAAAACACATCCAAGGAAGATTGGATTGCAAAAAATCTGGATGAATTGAAACCTTTATAGGTGAAACAGAAAGGAAGTATGTTACGAACAACAAAAATAAATCTATTGAGAATAGGACTAGGAATGTGAGGGTACTTCAAAGTAAAAAAAATGGAACTAGCAGAAGAATTAAAGAAAGCAATTATGGATGTAGTAGGAATATCAGAAAAAAGAAAGGGAAAGAGATACAAGAGCTCAGAGATAATATCTTACTATATAGCAGAGTGGATCAGATAGAAAGAGCGAAAGCTGGTGTAGCCTGCTAGATAAATAAAAAATAGCAGAATAGAATCTGGGAATAGGAAGGTATAAACGAGAATATATTAAAAGCTCTTATCAAGACCAACATGTGATGCACAAACGGAAAAAAAAAATTACGATACATTACAAGAAGCAACTGAAGAATTAGATAGATATATATTGCAGTGGTTATTGCTCTCTAAATGATGATAATTTAATTTTAAATAAATAACTAGAGCTACCAAAGCAAATATTTTTAGTTTGGGTTCGTCAAAGAACTAATGAATTAACTAAGTCTCTCAGGGATAATTAAAAATGAGCTGTATAGTAACTCAAGTTTAAATAAATGATGGTAAGCCCCTACTTGTGATTTAATCTACCTGCAATTTAAATTTTGTTGGCTAAACTCAAGGCAGACATGAACTCTTACTCAAGGTATGGGTTCACAGTTAGTTTTTGAAATTTATTGGTACGCCACTGGAGCGTAGGTCAAATGCAAATTAATATGCTTCACTCGAGCTAATCTGTCATAAATTTACGTTATGAAATTTATCAAGTGCTGTTCGTTCAGTGTTTTTCAATATTAATTACAACAACTCAGTGAGCAGATCTAACAGGTAATTGTAAATTCTCCCGTCGGTAGCTCGTCTTTTGTTTTTAAGCGAAAACACAACTTCGTTGTTTCTCAAATCGACGCTGCGGGATCCTAACCTCACTTCTACATTTTCCAATTATCAGATCTAGGCTAACTGAAGGTTTGAAATGCCTGGAATCAGCTTCGGAGCAGCTTTCTTTATGTGTCCGGTAAGTTTCACGTCCGTATCATTTAAATTGGCTTCATAAACTGACCTTATAATTTGACGCAGGCAGCGCCTCGATGCTCGGAAGGGTCGAACATCTTCTGCGGGGGCGCTTGGAATGAAGTGCCCGGCATGCAGGAGCTGGATTGGGTTGCCGGTGATGTGGTCTCGTGCCTAGAATCCCCTTACGATGCCTGGTGCGAAGGTCGCTCGGAAGCCAATGATGAAAATTTCACAAACTCAGGGAAAATTATGCCTTCATTTTCCCGGATGCACTGAATTTTACTCGTCACAATGGTGCTATTATTTTTAACTAGCAGTCTAGTGAGACAAATGTCTCATTTAACGCGCCTTCAAACCTCGATCGGTTAGGCAACCACCCAGACCTGGAAGGTGTCAAAGTGGTTGCCTAACCGATCGAGGATTTAAGGCGCAGAGGGTCGCAGCTACGTTTGGCGGCCGAACCAGTTTTTATTTAATACGCCTTCTATTTGAAAAACGGTCTTTTTGTGATTTCTCGAAAACCGGAAGTGTCACGTGACTGAAATTCGGTTCCTGACCTGACATGACCATTACAAACATATAACTTTCATAACTTTTTTCTCTATCTCTTACGGTTTGGCTGCTGAAACAGCGTCCCGGACAAAACAGCGTCCCGGACAAAACAGCGTCCCAGACAGACACGTCTATTAGATAAAGGATGTATTTTGATATTTAATAGTGAAAATCTTAAATTAATTGGAGACGCAAAAACCAAGCTGTCAGCAATCATTTATTCAATTGTTAATTTCTTTAGAAGTTCGTTATAAACAAATGCACATCAAATTCATAAAACGGATATTCGAACTTATTCAACTTAGGTACTTTTTACAATTAAAATGCTTAAATCTAAAAACTTTTACAATAGTAACTTATTTACTAAATTGTCCTATAATTTTGCAATTAATGTCTTTCGATATTTCTCGCACTGCACTCTTTTAACAGTCTTTTCGCATATCAGTTGCACTGATTAATTATTCATTTCGCGCACTTCCTTTTTTAATAACTTTGGTGTTCAAATAAATGTCCATTTCATTTTGCACCTTTAAGTCAATTCACTGTCTGGATTCCAACTAATCTTGAATATTGATGATCCGCTTTTTTATTAATTGCCTTAGATCTGTTATAATTTGTGCTCGTTGCACTTTTCTCTTAGCATTCTGCTTTATTACCATACTATAATACGCTCAAAAAGATTTTTTTTTATTAATGACTTATGACTTGCAAATACACTCGACAAGCATGTAATAATTATTTTCATAATCGATTTATTCTTAATTGTATTGGCTTTGACATTTCACCATCCCCTTTATTATTTTAAATTAATTAAATATTGTGTGAATCCATTCTCTACGGTTTTGAGCTCTGCCTTTTTCCTTATGTTATGAAATTAATTTACTTATTACTGGCATTGCTTTGCAAATGTAATTACTACTTCAAGTCTGATTTATTTTACTTATTGCAATTAGATACCATCTCCAATTCTGAGCTTTTATGAATTATTCATTACTTTGCAGTGCTCACAGAGGTGGGATTCAGGGCTTGAAACCATTGCATGTATTCCCCCGAATTTTTGATGATTAAAATGACTACGCATGAGCTTTCTGTGGTATCATACGTTGATTTGCATGAGTCGTTATTTTAATTGTCACAAATTTCCATTGCAATATATGTGATATAAGATTTTAATGGGAAGATTGGAAATAATCATAGACGACATAAAGAAATAATTGGAAAACATGGAGAAGAAATAGAAAATTAATGGAATATTGTAGAATTAACAACTTAAACATTGCAATTCCGATATCCAGCACAAAGATGTGCATAATTATACAAGGGATCAACCAACTAGATCAGAACCGTCAATCATAGACTATATATTAGTACAAAACAACAAAAAGAAAATTGTTATCGACGCAAGACTAAAAAGAGGATACGAGATAGGCAGTGATGACCACCTAACAGTTATGACGATGAAACAGGACAAACAAGAAGAAGGATAATAAAACATCAAAAATTAACAGTCATCTGGAGGATTCGGTGGTACCAACTAAAAGATAATGAAGTGAAACAAAAATTTAAAATTCTGATTACGAAAGCGGTAAGACACGGAGACGAAGTAGAGCACAACGAAACTGTACAGCAACTGTAGGATAGATTCAAATCAAGTATTTTGATAGTGACAGAAATAGCATGTGGAAAAGCGAAAATTGATAACAATTACAACATAAAACGAACGACATAGTGGGAGGACGCAATAAAAAAAGAAGTTAAGACAAAAAAGACCAAATGGAAAAAATACCTATATACAAAGGATATACAGGATTACCAGGATTACAAAAAGCAGAGAAATAGTATAAAACGTGAAATCAAAAAGAGAGACGTGGACAGCATTCAGAGAAAAAATAAAACACAACTTTAATGCAAACCAGAAGCTTTTCTATCGAGTATTAAGGAATTTAGAAAGAAAGAAAAATACGATAACAAAGCAGATAAAAACAAAGAAGGCCGTAAGATAACATCGAAGGAAGAAATAATGAATAGATAGGAAGAGTACTTCCAAGCAGTCTTAGAAGGAGAGGCAACTAAGATAGACGACACCCAACAGGGAGGACGCAACAGGGAAGAAATGAAAAAAAGCAAATCAATGGCAGAATTAGAAGCAGCCATACATGGAGTAAGATTAGGCAAAGCAGAAGGACACGATCATGTAACACCAGGAATGATTAAATTTATGGAAAAAATCAAAACATTATTCCTCAAAATAATAAATGTGAAATAAATATGAAAAGAACATACCTGGACTTTATAGATCTGAAAATGCCTTCGATAGAGCTCCAGACAAAAAAATCTGGGATTAGAAGAAACAAAATATAATCTGGCCTAAATGAGGCCATTCAGAGTATATACGAAAAGCAGGAATTTTGTAAAAGTATGTAACGGGAAGTCTCAGGAATTCATTACATACCAATGCGTGAGACAAGATGACCTCTACAAATCCAGACATTATCAATCCCCTCTGCACATCTAAAGGTTCATATTTCAAAACTGCGTCCTTATTTACTTCTGCTACGTCCTTTTACAACTAAATTCTATTTTAACACTTTTATTTTTTACATTTCTTGTATTTTATATAAGTTTTTTGATTAAAGGTCATCTAGTTGTTTGTACAGGCCTTTTTTTGATTTGCTAACTTACCTAACGTTATGAGAGCGAACAGAACGTAAAGCGATTCATTGTCACTTTTCAATGAAAAGAAAATATGTAATTTTAGCTCTATGCGAACTAAGATTTACATTGTTAGCTCTATTTATCAATCAGAATCGAAATAATATTGTTTTTACGAAATTGTATTGTTATTGAGCTAAAGTTCTAAATGAGGATCTATCCCTATCTTTCAATGTAATTATTCATTTAACAGTATATGCCGACGTACAGAACGATTGCAATATATTCTTAACAATAGATAAATTGGAATCAATTTAGCGTAACTATATTTAATCTGGCGAACGACTCAATATGGCGGATATCTCAACAGCCAATCAGAAAGTTGGCCCAAATTAGTCCACAGTCAGCAATCTAGTCACTGTAGTAAGGAGAAGACATTAGTACCCGTATAGTGATGTATAACAGTTATAACACATATATCATGGTAACCATGGATACCAACCACAAGTGCAGAACTGTTTTAAATTAAAATTCGAGAAGAATGTTACCTAAAACCATATATTGCTTTAAAATATGTCAATGTAACTTTGCCGTAGCTTAAGCTTCATTTTTCCTAGATTTTATATAGCTTTGACACTATCAAAATACTTAATAAAAATGGTAGCTGAACCATTGAAGTGTGTGAAAATACGTCTTAAAGATTATTATATACAAGGATATACACAAATTCACATGAAATTAACCATTGCGTCAATCTAAAAGTCTTAAATGAAGATTGATTACATTGAAACCTGTAATGGTGTAAAAATTACAAGTATAACATAGGACAAGACAAACTTGCTTAAATCTTCACTCTTTTAAATGTCTGATTGACTTAACTTAAAATAGTAATAGTTATATATTTATTTATTTTATACACGGTATGTCAATTATGTTCCATTAAGTAAATTTTTATCCTACCTTACTCAGGTTGGGACATGCATTTATAATTGTTTTAGATGTGTCACAACTTTTTCCGTTCAAGGTTAATATTGGTTACTAGTGACTCACCCAAACTACGCTTCGGTTCGCTAAATTAAGAGAGATGCATTAATATAAATTTTAAAAAACTATGCTTCGGCCGGGAATCAAACCCGGGCCGCCCACATGGCAGGCAGGCATTCTACCACCAGACCAATTATGCTTGGTTAAATGAACAGCTGCTGTAATAGCATATGAACATAGTGAATCACCCGAGGCAACAGCTGCCGCAGCACAGCCCAAGCCCATAGACGCAATTTAAAACTTTTTCGCACTTTTTTGAAAATAAAAACCGGCCTACGATCTAGGTCGACAAATTATCAAAATTTTAAGCCACCATACAACTTATTCGGGCCAGTATCTTCGGAGGAGATAACGAACAAACATACGCGCAAACATACAAAGAGAGCACCGATTTTATGTTATAAGATGTAGGGCTATGGTATTGTACCCGAAAGCCATTCTGTTCAATTGATCATTTTAAACAATTAAACAATAATAACAGGATTGCTTATAGTTTAATTGTTAAAAAGTTGATCCTCGAGGAAATAAAAATTATGTAATAAAATGATACATTATATGTTAACGTTAAATGAGTTTAGGTGAATAGCATTGACTATAGCATGGGAGCAGGTTTTCATTTGAAAGATTAGTAACTGTACATGAATGTTTTATTTTAGAAAACCAGGAATTATTTTAAGGCAGAAGATTGCGTAAACTGACAAATGTAGTGTGCTTTGGAGAGCGTTACTATGCCTTCACTATAAACAACGTTGTGAACAAGATCCGAAAAGACATATAATTATTCGTCTGCCAACCCGCTTTAATTTGGAGGGAATTTGTAAGTATATTTTGGAATTCTGTACAAGTTTCTTGAGTAGATCTTAGCGACTATTAGCATTGTCAATCCAGGAGTATAATGTCATATTTTACTGACGTTTGAAGGAAAAAATATAGTCAAAATATTGCGATGTGTTTGTACTTCGGCAACTAATATTAAATAAATAGTTACATTAAAAGATAAGAACAACCACCCTATTGAGACTTACTAGCTCAATAATAATATAATATGATTAACATGATTTTATTTGCTTTAAAATTAATACATAAATCTAATACCGGAAATGAATGGGACTAAAATTACACAGTTTTTTTAAGTAACAATGAGCCATTTCACGTTCTGTTCATTCCCAAACCGGTAGGTAGTTCAATAAAGCATGTACAAATAGCTAGAAATGAAAAGTAGTAGATATTTCGCATCTGGACTCTTGGTAAAGTTGTGGTCGTTATTGGAAAGTGCTACGTTTGCAGTTGGGAGTGATAGGCGGACCTGTATAAACTGAGAACTAATGTTATGAAGTTATTTATGGGGAGAATTTATATTTTAATATTTAACAAAATAATTTAGTATTTGTAAAAATGACAACGTTTAACAGTTACTAAGAGTACTATAAAATTAGACTGGGTGCTAGAAGAGAGAGTGAATTACAAATACTAAACAGTGTGTAATTTTACATAAGAAAACATACACAACCATTGGAAATGTTAAAATAAATTAGATTGTATCCATCTTAAATGATTGAATAAAGGCTCTATTAAGGTAATATTTTAAAAATAATGTGTTGTTAAAATTGACAAACACTTAATAATAGGGTGTCAGCATTATAGAATGTGGTGTACATGATGTTTTAAACTTTTAGGGGTGCATCATAGCAGAGAATTTCTTAATAGTAGCGAACTTCGAAATACGAGGGAACTGTCTTAACTGGTTAGAATAATATTGTATACGGAAGATTGGATTGAAATGCTTCTGAAAGACAAGGTTTATGATAAATCATTTAAACCATGTAATGCCTAATTAGTGATTACCTCAAATAAACCTAAACGTGATCATTGCAAAAGCAGCGCTGAGCTTAAAGATTGACTTAACCATCAACATATACTTTATATTAAAAAGATATACTTCAATAACTGGACATATTAGTATTTTTTATATTAATTTATATTTTTGCAGCTTGTATATTTATTAGGTATAATTTTATTTGAGTAGCCAAGCATGCTGCCTTTTGGTTTAATCGTTAAATCTTTATTTCACTTGCCTAGCTTAGTAGAACATTATTCGCTCATATCAGGGTTGGGTTTTAACACTTGTCTAAAATAATAATTCCGTTAAATTGGCATTAGATCAAATTCAAACTTGGTTAAATGATGTTTTTGTATAATTTTTCGTTTATCTGTATTTATGCTTTGAAATAAGCTCACTTGATCTCATTCTGTATAATCAGTCTTGTCTCTTTGTATTTATTAATTTGAATGTGATAAAATAATGCTTATTTGATATACCTGTGTATTTGTTCACCATAATAACTCCACCGCTGAGCTAGGCAGTCTGCAAACTGAGAACTGCAATGGATTCCAAAGTCAAGGTTACCTTCCGATTCCATTGGCCACAACAGCACTACATTTAGCTGCATGGCTCCCAAATTCCTCGGAAAGTTACTACCACCAATGCAGGAGCCAGAAAACGTCGTTCTCATTCATATCTTCACCCAGCGGCACCATGCACTCGCATACAATGATCTCTGCTTGCACTCAATTACGAGCCAGCTTTATTAGTTACTTATGGTTCAAGTATAAATTTACGTCTACTGACATTTCGTTTAAAACCCTTACTTCAATTAAAATACCATTTAACTTGATTACTGGGTTTTATTAAGTTAACCAAGCCCAACCTAAAAAAATACTTGTTGAAGCCCTTCTTTTTATTTTGTTACTTTTTACCTCCTTCTTATTATCTAGTAACTCACATATCATTTGTTTTATATTCAGTTAATAGTAGATTCCATTTTAATGTTTGTAAATTTCAACAAATACCACACTTGTTTACTATAACAGTTTTTAATTATTCTTGTTGATGATTTTAATTTTGCTTTAAGGTAGGTACCTACTGCCTAATTTTTTATTTCCAATTACACATTCTTTATGTGATTCGTGTGCAAATATACTGTTATGGTATAGTACATCAAGACTAATAATTTATTTATAAAAGTTAATCATACCTAAAGATTAATTATGTAAATGATAAAGTGCATAATTGTTAAAACATAATATTTACAAAAGGGGAATTTTATATTAAAAGAACACGATAGCTATTTATAATTTATTCAATAAAATACAGATTTAATTCAAATGCAGTAATGCTATTAATATTCTTAAAAAGGTTCTAACATGAATTGAAATGATAATTGAAGTAATAAAGGTAGTTGTTTGGTAGTATCAGGGAACAATTAATAGTGGAAATTAAATAACAATCAGAACAAACTATAAAACAGTTTGAATATATGTGAAAGGCAAAAGTCGAATAATTATTGGAAATCAATTAAAATGTCAAATTTAATATAGATAAATTTGTCTTCTAAATTGTCCAGGAGTGTTAGTTAAAAAAATGTCTGATATATTACTATGGTAATCTGTAGTTTAGAAACAACAAGAAATTTGTGGTAGCAAAATTTGAAAATAAACTCCTTTATTTAAATTAATGTTATTATTGAATTCGTATAAAAAGGGCATCAGTGATTAAATTAACGTGAAATGAAGGCAAATTAAATATTTTAAACACATTATATAATAAATAAAGCTAGAAATGGACTAATGGTGAAGGAATTAAATAATGGTATTATAAGAAGAAGTTGAACAGTTAGCATCTACAAATAGTCTCTTTGGAATTGGTGCTGTGAAGTCTGATTTGACCTACACCTGAGTTGGATTTGGAGGCGTAACGCATTGAACTTATTGTTGGAGGTCAGTCTGAAATTTCCTGTTTGATTTGAATAAAGTGAATTGGAGTTATTTGTTGGTTGTCACATTACATCTCAGTTGGATTTGGAGGCAGTTGCTGTGCGAATGCGTATCCGTATTATGACAGTTTGGATTGCTGACAGGTCTCAGTCGTAGCTTCAAGTAAGGCGGTTCCTGTAAACCAGTAGGTTGTGAAGCTGGTTTCTTCATTGGAGTTATAAAAGGAGCAATTAACAACAACGACTTTTGTATATGGTTAACCAAAGCTGTATTTACATGGCCGTTCCAGAACATCAGTAAGCAGGAGGTATGTACTTGGTTCGATGGAGCAGCTAATCTGAGCACTTAAGTGAGGTAATTACAGGTATATGTAGAAAGGAATTACACAATAATAAGTTTCAATAGTGAGTGAATAAGATATTTAAAACAAGTAATTACCATTGTCAATATTTGAAATATTAATTGTAACAGATATGAGTTCGACTACTTTTCACTTTTCATAGTTTGACGTTGACAGTTGTAGAAGTGTCATTTTGAAATAATTGTCGTAATACTAATTAACTATAAAGTATAACAATTGTGATAATAAGGACGATAGCAAAGATTAATAAATGAAAATAATTTATCATATTTTATAACGTTTGAACCTAACCTGATTTAAGAGTCAATATTCTACCGGAGCTAGCAAAAGAAATAAACTCAATAGTAAACAATTTTAAATAAGGTCATATTTTACAGAAGTTCATCTTTACATAGATTTAGTCTAATCTATAAAGAAAGTATACAGGATCTTATAGCAACACCTTAAATTGCTCACTTTAATGTAACTATTATCGTGCTTGATGTGACCAATCTCACTCTTCTTAAACAATTTGTAATTCAGTATTAATTTTAGCATGTATTAACTTCATTTAGCATTCCTTCTAAGGCATTTTCACAGAAAACTGTAGCTTAACTACAATACGTTAGCATTATCATCCTTATTAAATGTGACACAGTTATGTACTGATCTAAAAGCAATTATTAACATTCATGTACAGTTTCTAATCTGTCAAATAAAAACTTGCTCCCATGCTATAGTCAATCCTGTTCACTTAAACCCATTTAATGATGAATAGTAGTATAAAAATTTACTTAACAGAACATAATTGACTCACCGGGTAATCTAATAAAATGAATAAATACATAACTATTACTATGTTAGGTTAAGCCAATCTAACATTTAAACAAGTAAATATTTGAACAAGCTTGCGTAGAAAGTTTTTCTGATGACAAATGAAAGTAAAGTCACGAAAATATATTTAAATATCCACAAAAAGATGATTGCAATATATCTTTAATTTGTTATAGTGTCTAGTCTTGTTATACTTGTAATTATCACACCATTATAGTTTGCAATGTAATCAATGTGTCTCTTGCTTTCTGATTATAGATGCGTTACCTTACGGTCAGGCGTTGGTACGTCAAAGAGAGGAAGAACAGAATAGGGACAATTACAATGTTCATCCATACATGTCAAATTGAATTTTGATTCAAAAGAAAGAACGTAAGATGAAAAATAAGATGTGTTACAGTCCAGGAATTACAAGACCAAGAATTAAACCTTAAATTCCAATATATTAGACTCAGTGATAATTAAATTAAAATCTGTAGTTTTATTATTAAACATGCATGTGGCCAATTACAGCTTAAACTTTGCAGACAATAACGACGAGGACTACTATGTTATTACTTTATAACAGTCTCAGTTTGTAAAAATGATAAAATAACATATTTACGGTGTTGTAAGCCTAGATTAGGTACTGAAGTCTGTGTTGCAGTAGAGAAACAGTGCAGTTGCATGCTTGGTATTATCAGTAATAATACCACGAGACGATTGTGAATTATCAAAAACACTTTTGCTTTCTCAGGAAATGGGTTCCTTAGAAAATACCTCGAGGCGAAGGCGATTGGTGTTTCTATTTCTACGAACCAATCCGTTCAGTTTGTAAGCAAAAGTATTTGATAATTATTAGTCGTCGAGTGCGTAGTCGATTAGATTATACTATGACCACCATAAGGCAACTATACTAAAAAGTATTTACTGCGTATCCTAAAAAAATTTTTGGAAAGGGCATGACATTGACCTATTTACACCTGACAGGTCAAAATTGAAAACTCCAAAACTATAACACCACTGTGTTTTCACTGATTGCATTATGAATTGTATAACCATATTTTCATATATTATGCACCTAGAGTACCTAGACGATCGACAATAATCGATTATACGAGAGGCATTGTCTGAAACAGTCTATAAGGCACTACGTCGAGTCTCGAGAGTTTTCGATTGTCGAATTGTAGACAGGTAGACTATACTATGAATCAAGAAAATAAGTAAAGTAAAACAAGTAAATAGGTAATTCGTAAATTTAATAATTTTCTGGTTACTTGTCAAATGTTTAATTCATTTATGTGGTTTTAATATTGTTTTAGTATATATTGAGATGGTTTTAAGCCTACAAATTGGCTCTGTTTGCAGTGCAAAATATTTAACCAAGTCAATAAAGCACAGAGTTAAGATATTTGACGAACCTGCAATTTAAAACAATAATAATAGTATGAAATGCATTGGTAATGAGATGCGAGAAGTAATAATAGTTAGTCGGATAAAGGCACGTATAAGCAAAGCATATTTCAGAGGGTAGGAATTTCAAGTTGAGTAAAGTAATATAATTAATAATAGGTTTGCGCATATTTAAAGCCAGACCACACAAAGTATTAAACAAAGCAAAGGTCAGTGAATGGCAAGCAACCTAAAAGGTAAATGAGATTGGAATAGAGGAAAATAGAAAATTTCAAAGAGCAATCCCGAAATTAGGCAACAGAATAAAAGCAAAGCAAGCAACGTGTGTACATTTGAACTCAATCTCCGGTGCAATAATAAAAGAAGGTGAAAAGCAGAGCAGTGGCTTTTAAAACATTTGTTTGCGTGACGGAAGGAACAATGATAGTTTTAAGCAAAAAACATTTTTTTTTAATTTAAGAAAATATGTTAAGATTTATGTAATAAAATTTTACTCCATTTGTGTAATTTTGCTATCAAACCTAATTTATAATGGACAAAACACACCGTGGTAACATAGCAACGTGATGCTTTGTTGATGTTAGGAGGGAACAATTGAATTAAATTATTTTGAAAGCTTGTTGAATTTGCGCTCCATTTTTAATTGATATTTTTGAATAATAAACACGTTTTTTGCCATATAAAAAGTGTACGGTTTTATTGCCCAGGTGTCCGTGCTCCTGTGGGAGTGTTTGATTAAAGTTTCGCAACTAAAAATTTACATTTTCCCAAATCCGAATCTGAGTGTGTCAACGGCAGCCGATCACCTGAAATTTCCGAGGGTCGTTTCCAGCACAATTAAGCAGCTGAACCCAGAGGTCTGTACTGCAATAGGTTGGCGGGGTCTGTAAGAGCACCTAGAGCAACATCTGCGCCCAGGGGAGCGACCCCAGCAGAGGAATCCGGCAGTGTTAACTGGTGTCAGCATCGAAGCAACATTGACGAGAACTTTACGAGGTAAAATTGATCTCTAAATTGAGGGTCAGAGTACGGGAAAGCAATTAAAACACAGGAGTAGACCTTGCTGAAGAGGCCTAGCGTTTTTCCAATAGTCCAATTACATCGTGGGTCTGTAAAATCGAACGGCGTCATCAGTTTTTGCGAAATTGGCGGTTTGTCAAGTACCAGAAACAAGTGAGCTGTCGGCGTGGGTCTACGTCATTTTATTAATAAGGAAGGCGAAGTTGTTGTTGCCAAGCTGAATAATCAAATTAATTAACTGATGCTTTCTTGCAATAATCACTTTTAGAACGTTCAAATAATCGCTGTAGCATTGGCGATATTTTTGTCGTTTGACGGATTGTAAATTTTATTTACCAGAACAGCGTGTATGAACTAAAAATAGCGCAGTGGAGCTACTGATTTTAAATATAGCCCATTTCAGAACCCAATATGAGATAAGCACTTTTGTGTTTGCCGAGAGCTAGCTTAATTAATAATGCAGTTAAATGAAATATTAAGAAAGGGGCATTTTATTTGTGCAATTAATTGTTACATTTCATTTTAACTAGTCTTAAATTACTGACAGGCAAAGTAAGCACAGTATAAAAATTAAACTAAGAATTGTGTGTTTGGATTTCCTAATTAAATTTATAATTTGGTACAAACAATCAGACGGGCAGTTCATTGCATATTTACAGGCACCGCAACAAGGGAACCTTTGGAATATTTCATATATATTTTAGTCACGACAATGCGATTATACAAAGGTTATACAAAGGTTTGTAAATCGATATCGCCATAGATACTGAAATAACTGTTGTAATAGGCGGAAAGTCAAGAAAATTCTTATTGGTTTCTAACCTCAATGAATGGTATAGTCAATGCAGCAGCTTGAACTTCACATTAATATTTTAACATTAACTATCTGGCTTAGTACTCACCTTTCTGCAATATAACGTCCGCTTTCGCCCAAAAATTTAAACCCGTGGATGCTAGTGCTGTCGCAGAAATCGCAGAAATAATAGCACAAGTTCTCCAAGCACGTTGGCTCCTTGCTCTTGCTTGCACCATGCGATTGAAAGGTTGGCTTATAGGAACCAGTAAATGGAGCCCCTTCAGATTCCTCGAACTTCTTGGAGCTTCTCTTCCTGTTCTTAGGATAACTATGCACATTTTCCTCGTCCTGAGCTGGCACTGTTTTGTAGAAACCCAGGTCGTCGCCTTGGGAGCGATTGCCTGCCGAATTAATTAAGTCGTTGAAAAGCCTCAGACTCACAGTAACAACCAGGCGAATGCGCCACTACAGGTCGGCACTAATGAAGTTTTGTGGTAAAAATAACTGCTTTGGAAGTTCGCCAAATTACTGACTAAAATTTGAAGCATCAGTAACGACAGGTACGGGCAATGTTTAAAAATCTAACATGATTTTAAAAGATAATTTAGGTCTATTATTTCAAAATAAAGGTATGTTATTATTATCACATTTTAACCGTGACAATGCACATGGAACACTACTGTGTTGCATTAATCAACAAAAAATAATCACCCCAAACCCATAAATTAATTAGAAACCAAGTAAATGTAAAATCTATTTTCGCGAAAATTAATGAACCAAACACGTCACATATCAGTAATTTCAACTTGTAAATTTTAATGGTTCTCGCTAGTAATCACTGAAATAAATAGCTGCCTTGAGTTGCTGCTATTCAGGGAATTTTTAAATTGTCAGGGACAGATAATTCTCGCCCAAATAGTTCTACTATTAAAGATTGAAGTTGTGATTATACTTCAAATTATTTATTTAAGGTTTTATTTTCGGTATTGAATATGTTAAGAATCTGAACAATTTTGCTGAAACAAATAATTCAAATTAATAACAATAGCATTTCCTGACATTAAATACGGCCTTCAATTAATTTTACGCCCTTTGATTTCCTTGAAACTAGTAAATAATATCAAATTTGAATCCCAACGAAGCGGTGAAAATAGAAACAGGAAAATTTTTATAATGTAAATGTCAGTAGTACAGAACTCGCGAAGATGAAAATGTAGTAGAATCGATTTATTTTCTTGCTTTTAAATGCTATAGGCAGGATATAAGTTCTGATCACAAACTTACAGTTTTTTTAAAATTTATTTCTAAATAAAACTATATTGTGTTTCTACTACGTAGTTTCCATAAATGAAGAAGGTTTAACTGCGTTTATGAATAAAAGGTCACCTTGACATAAGAATTGTCCGTCACACTACAGTAAGTCGCAAACATGAACTTCTCTTCATAACACTGCTTGAAGGGTTGCTACGTTAAGTTATAGGCAGTACATGGAAAACATTTTCTGTAATTATATAGTAGCTTATCGTTATATTATATCTATAAGTATATGCAAAGAGAACGTAAAGTTAGAAATGTTGTATTTTCAAGCATAAAATAATTCTTTGCAGATAACATTTTTAATTAAGAATGTGATGAAATGACAAGACACCGATTTATTTAAAAATATAATGACGTTCTCATGTGTTTGCGAATTCCATCCCCAAAATACAGGGTGTTCGGATAATAGGGAACCATACATTGATGGTGAGTTCTACGCATTAAAATAATAAAAAAACTTCATATGCAGTATTGTCCGAAAATCATTATTGGCGTAGATACCGACCCTTAAAGTTTAACTTTTTTTTAAAATTTTTTATTTATTTTTTATAACTGAGTAGATAAATACTTTAAACTTGGTGTACATGCTCTTTATTGAAATGCTCACAAACAAAAAGAAAAAGAATCGATAACATGTATTTTTAACTGGCAGTTAACCTAAAACCATATTTTCTTTTTAGTCATAACTTTTATATCTGAAGACATACCTCCGATTTAGATGCGGCATCTTGTAGGGAATAAAAAAATTCAAAATTAATGTACTCTTGTTTGGTATGCGTAACATAAACCGTTTGGTTAGAAATTCTATCTAAAGTTTTAAGGTTTTTCTTTTCAGGATCATTATCTGATTAGCCTTGATAACAAAAATGCAACTTTTGTTTGTTTGATGTCGAGTTGTTTACGTGCAATTATTATTGTTTAACTTGAAGTTATAAAAAATAAATAAAAAATTAAAAAAAAAAGTTAAACTTTAAGGGTCGGTATCTACGCCAATAACGATTTTCGGACAATACTGCATATGAAGTTTTTTAATTATTTTAATGCGTAGAACTCACCATCAATGTATGGTTCCCTATTATCCGAACACCCTGTATATTGCAATAATATTTTAGATATTTTTCACAAAGAAGAAGGTAGGTATTTAGATTACATTTTTTTAATGATATTATAATATTACAAATGCCAAACTGCAACAATTATGAAATGAGAAATAGTCTGTCCCAAAGTTGAGAAGATACAAAGTTTTTAACTATACCATTGAAGATAAATCAAACTAGATCCGCAATTTGTATATGTATAAAGGCCACATTTTCAGCAAGTTTGTTGATTTTTTAAGTAGTTTTGAAATATATTTTAAACAAGGAGTTTTAAGCAGTTTTTAAGAAGCTAGAAGTAGCTTTTATGCAATAAAGTTTCAATAAATTTTCAGCAGCTTTTGAGTACCTATAAAATAAATGTAGAGGAAATTGAATATTATTGTAGAAAACCTTGAACTAGTATCAAATAACTTCCTTTACAACTTTGTATTAAATTCCTAGTAATTTCTTAGCAAATTCGCAATAAGAAGAATTTACAGTAAACCTCTGGCAAGTTTAAACACATTTCCCATATATTTTGCTGCAGACTATCTGCCGGAAGTAAGTTTATAATACATTTTCAACTAATTTCCGTTTTTTAGAAAATAGCAATATATTTCTAGCAATATGAAAGAGTAAATTTGCAGCGAGCTTAAAGAATTTTTTTTTAAAAGCTGGTAGCAGCATTTTTGTACTTACCGAAGTTTCAACGAACACAGAAAATTCTTGGGTTTTAAGAGCGTCAGTGTTTAATTTGAAAATCTTGAAATGGTTTGAAGCCTTGTACTAAATTTTTAATAACATGACGATAGATTTGGTAAATGTCATGATAATTTCCAGTATATTGTTAGCTAGCTTGAAGCAATTTTTCATATAGTTTATTGCAAAACTCTATTATGTTTATATTAAATCTTAAAGGATTGGCAATAAATTTCTAGCAATTTTCACCTAGTTTAAAGCGATTAAAGCGCTAGTTTGCAGTAAAATTTTGAAAAGTGTGGATTAAATTTGTATCGAGTTAGAAGGGTCTATAGCAAGCTTGCAGCAAGTTTTTAATATCAAAATTTCAGTGTTCGCGAAGTAAATGCATAGCAAATTCTTGAGTGAGTTTTAAAAAGTTAGTGTTTAATATTAAACTCTTCAGCTAGTTTGGAATTATTTATTTTGCAATATTATATTAAATTCTTAGAACTTGATGATAGATTTCCAGTAAATTTACTGATAACTTGCATAACATTAAACTAGCTTGAAGTAATTTTCGCCGCAGAATTTCATAACGTTTATAATAAATGTTTTCAATCAATTAGCAATAAATTTCTAACAATTTTCATCTGGTGAAATCGATTAAAGCACTAGCTTTCAGCTAAAATTTTAAAAATGTAGAGTTTGAAGGTTTGTAATATCAAAGTTTCAGTATTAGTGAAATAAAAACATAGCAAATCTTTGAAAAAGCTTTAAAAGCGTTAGTGTCTAATCTGAAAATTTTCAGGTAGTTTTCAATTACTTATTTTGCAACATTGTACTAAAACCTCAGAACTTGATTATAAATTTGTAGTAAATTTACTGATAAATAATTTTCAGTAAATCTATAGCTAGCTTGAAGTGATTTTTCAACCAGTTTTGCTAAAAGTTTGTTGCAAAATTGAATTACGTTTGTAGTAAATCGTTTGAGCAGATTGACAATCAATTTCTAACCATTTTCACCTAGTGTAAAGCCATTAAAGCCAAATTTGCAATACAATTTGGAAAGTTGGGAGTACAATTTCAGTGAGTTTATAAATTTTTTTAACTGCTTTCAACAAGATGTCTATATACACATTTTAGTATTTGTGAAATTAATGCATAACCATTTTCTGAGATAGTTTTCTAAGTATTAATATTTAAGATAATTGCAGAAAATCTGAGCAAGTTTGCATTTTTCTTTTGTATCTTCGCACTAAATTCGCAGCAACTTTACATCAAATTTGCAACAAATTTACTAACATCAAATCTCTACCTAGTTTGGCGCAATCTTTTACCCAGTTTGTTTCAAATTTGTAATATATTTATATAACCCTTTAGGAACTTTGAGCAGGTTTTCAATAAATTAGCAATAATTTGATCTGCAATTTTCAGCAGGTGTAAAGTTACTGAAGCGTTAGTAAGCAGTAAAATTCTGGAAATTGTGGGATAAATTTATAGTGAGTTTGGAGGTTTTCTTAGCAAGCTTGCAGCTAGTTTTCATTGTAAAAATTTCAGTATTCTTGAAATAAATGCATAGCAATTTTCTAAGAGAGTTTTCAAGACATAACCGTTTAGGAGGATTGTGAAAAATCTGTGTAAGTTTGCAATGACTTTGCAACTTTATACTAAATTCTCAGCAACTTTACAGCATATTTGCAACAAGTTTACGGAAAACGACAGCAAATCCCTAGCTAGGGTCAAACACTTTTCACCTAGTTCGCTGCGAGCTTGTAATATTTCAGTATCTTTATAGCAAATCTTTTAAGAATATCCAGCAACTTTTCAACAAATTGGCAATAAATGTCTAGCAATTTTCAAGAAATTTAAGGTGCCATTCTTAAATAACGTGGTAGTCAGTTTTTAATTAGTTTGCTGTAAAGTTTTTGAAAGTGTGGAGTAAATTTTCAGTAAGTTTGAAGAGTTTTAGGAAACTTGCAGCAAGTTTTCAATATTAAAATTTCAGTTTCCTGAAATAAATTCACCGTAATTTTCTGGGAGAGTTTCTAAGACAGTAATGGTTGGGATTGCAGAAAAGTCTGAGCAAGTTTTCAATAACTTTGCAATGTTACACTAAATTCTCCGTAGCTGTAAGCAAATCTTTAACAAATTTAGGGAGAATTGACAGCCAATCTCTGGCCAGCTTGAGATAATTTTTCAATCAGTTCACTGCAATTTTGTTTCTAATTTCAATATGTATTTACCACATTTTTTAGGAATTTTCAGCAACTTTGCAACACATTTGAAATACATTTCCAGTAATTTTGAACGCATTTAAGGTGTTGTTTTAAAATAACATTGTAGTCAATTTTCAACTACTTTCCAGTAATGTTTTGGAAAGCGTGGAGCACATTTTCAATGAGTTTTAAAATATCTTAGCAATGTCGCCACAAGTTTTCAATAGCAACATTTCAGTATACTTGAAATAAATACACAATAACTTTCTTGGAGGGTTTTTGATCCGCTAATGTTTATACCCCAGTTAATTCGTACACGAAAAAGAGCTCGACCTTCTAATTTTTTAATATGTTGTTAGAACCTATGACAATAGTAAGAAACTAAGCTGCTAAAGACCTGCGGTAGCTGCGCAATGTCCAAAAAATAGCTACATATTTACACTTTTTTCGAGGACGAGAAGCGTCCGAGTACTTCTTCAAAGCCTCCGAGTCAAGCATGGACACTTTCATACATTTTTTTGAAATCGCTCTTTAAAAATAAAATTCTATCGCATCAAGGCACACTATGAAGGTGTGAAGGTGGCCTGTCACCTAGGTAAAGTAAAGTAAAAATGACTAGTCTTGCAAAAATCTCAAAAGTGGCTAGTCCTGCAAAGTGACAGCTGGTTACGTGTTAAAAGCCTATTGTACTAATGTTAATGTTTACGTTATATATGGCCGCGAATAGACGATCAAGTGGGGAAAACGCAGTCAAAGCATATGAAAATTAATATCCGAGTTGCAAGGGTTTTTAAAAAAGAAACGAGGGTAGAAAATAATAACAGGTTTTTGTTATTAAATTGGTCACAGAATTTATTTATTTATTTATTTATTTAGTACTCAGCCAACAGCCGTTAGGCCGATTATAGGCGTCGCTGTACATTTTATGCGGACTTCCAACCCCACTAACGACTGTCATGATGTTATTATGACATCCGGGACCAACTATTTGCGTGGCAGCAATACCACGAGGCGCAGAGAGATGCAGCCGTGGAACTGCCATCCAAGTTCTGACCAGAAGAAACGTTGCTTAACTCTACTGATTAAACGTGAACGCTTGTTCAAGCTACACCACCGGGGACCATTTAGCTGTGGATAATAGGTTTTTCCTGATAAAAATGTGGTGAACTCGGGATTTCTCGTTCTTCAGTGATACTATGTGGACACTAACGAAGCGTGCTTGGGGTAGATTTTGAGAGCGGGTACCACTTTCCAACGGACTGAGCTCCAGGTCATACTAACTGATTTCGGACCACGGAAAGCGTTGCATAGTTCTTTTTTCCTGTTAAGTACAGGGTATGTATGGTTGTTTTTGGGTTTACCTGATTGTATTTTCGTAATTGGATGTTATAGCAACAAGTTGAGGCGACGAAAATACATTAGGTTGAACATCTTAAGAATTTCATTACGGAAATCTTGCGATTGCTTGCGGTCAAATGACAACTGGCATTTAGCGGCTGTCAGAGTGACAGTTGGCAGAGAGGTTCGACCTCTTGAGTGTTGTTGCAGGTTGATTGGGCTCCTGATGGGTTGGTCGTCGATGCCACAGGCGTAACAAATTACCAGATAAGTAAAGTAAAGATAATCTTGTGATATTTTGCATTATCTCAAAAATAAGAACAGTTTATAACCCCTTAGTAATATTTACGTAAGCTTAAGTGGGGTACCCCGTGTTATGATACTATTGCTTAGATAGAAATTAGAAGTTGATAATTGTTATCATAAATACAAAGAAAATATACTACACGCTAAAACTAAAATTGTCAATAAACCTATATAAAGAATTGCTTCTTTCATTCAAACGTTAAAGTTTCAAGGGTTGTATTGTACTGTATATTGCTAAGTATAGCGAAGTTTATAAGTTTTCTTCAGTGTACTTGTGAGTAATTAAACTTGTTGGCGCTCAAATAATTTGGACATCTCATTAATCAAGGATGTGACATTTTCACTGTAGCTAGAGACGGGCCTCAAGCACACTTTTATAGCGATCACTGTAAGAGAAAAGCTAACAGCTTTCAAGATCAAACTTTCTTGAGGATTTCAGGAAAAAAATACCCACTTTGCTGTAAGTTTGTAAGTAATTTTTTAGAAATTTTCAGCAACTTTTCAACAAATTGGACATACATTTCTAGCACATTTCAAGAAATTTTATATGTTTTTTTAAAAATCGCCTTGCAGTCAATTTTCAACTAGCGTGCGGTAATGTTTTAGAAAGTGTGGAGTCAATTTGCAGTAAGTTTGAAATATGTTTAGCAATTTTCAGCAAGTCTTCAATATTAAAATTTCAGTATTTCTGAACACATGCACAGCAATTTTTTGGCAGAGCTTTCAAGATATTAATGTTTAAGGAGATTGTAGAAAATCTGAGGAAGTTTATAATGACTCTACATCGTTTCACTAAATTCTTAACAGCTGTGCGGCAAATTTACAACAAATTTAAGGAGAATCCACAGCAAATCTCTAGAATGCTTAATATAATTTTTTTACCAAGTTCGCTACAGGTTTGTAAGTAAATCATTTAGGAATTTTCAGCAACTTTTCATCAAATTGGCAATATCTTTGTAGCACATATAATGGAATTTAAGATGTTTTTAAATATCTCATTGCAGTCAATTTTCAACTAGCTTGCGGTAGTGTTTTGGAAAGTGTAGAATAAATTTGAAGTAAGTTTTAAATACTTTTAGCAAGTTATCAATATTAAAATTTCAGTATTCCTGAACAAAGGCATAGCAATTTTCTGGCAGACTTTTCGAAATACTAATGTTTAGGAGGATTACAAAAAATCTGAGTAAGTTTGTAATAACTTTACATCGTTGCACTACATTTTCAGCAATTATACGACAAATTTACAACAAATTTACGGAAAATTGACAGAAAATCTCTAGCTAGCTTAAAATAAGTATGTAATAAATTTGCACTAAGTTTGAAAATCTCCTTTACTAAGTTTTTATTATCAACATTTCAGTATTCCTGAAATAAATGCACAATTGTCTGGGAGGATTTTCAAAACATTAATGTTTAGGAGGATTTCAGAAAATCTGACCAAGTTTTCATCGACTTTACATCGTTGCACTAAATTTTCAGCAATTATACGGCAAATTTACAACAAATTTATGGACAATTGACAGCAAATCTCTAGGTAGCTTAAAAAATTTTTTTACCCAGTTTGCTGCAAGTTTATAAGTAAATCTTTTAGGGATTTTCAGCAACTTTTCAACAAATTGGCAATACATTTCTAGCACCTTTCAAGGAACTTAAGGTGGTTTTTTAAATAACATTGTGTTTAGTTTTCAACTAGATTGCGGTAGTGATTGGAGTGAATGTGCAGGAAGTTTGAAATTTGTTTTAACGATCTTGCTGCAGAGTTTTCAAAATCAAGTATTTCCGAAATATATATACAGAAATGTTCTGGGCAAGTTTTTAACACATTACTGTTAAAAGGATTGTAAAATTTCAGTACGTTTATAATAAACTTTCAACAAATTTTCAAAAACTTTCAGTTGGCAGTAAATGTCTAGCAATTATCAACGAGTTTAAAATTGTTGTTAAGTTTTTACTAGTTTGCAGTAAACTTTTTGAAGGTGTGGAGTAAATTTGTGACGAGTTACAAGATTGATTTTTTAGTAAAGGTGTAGCAGGTTTTCAACGTTTCAAAATGTTTAATAGGATTTAAAAAATCTGAGCAAGTCCACCATGACTTTATTTGCAACTTTGAAATAAATTCTCAACAACGTTTAAAAAAAATCAGTATATTTACAGACAGTTAAAGAATTGAAAGCGTTTTCTAAATAAAATTCTATTCAATTTTCAGCTAGGGTGGAGTAAAGTTTTGGAAAGTGTAGAGTAAGTATAAAGCTAGGCTGAATTTTTTTTTGTAGGGTTGCAAGAAGTTTTCTGTAACAATATTTAAAAAAATAGTAACACGTTAATATGCATGAAAATAAATGCACCGCAAATTCTTGAAGAGTTTTAAAGACGTTGCTGCTTAATGTGCAACGTTGTACTAATTCTCAGCAAATTTACAGAAAATTTGCAGATAATTTACAATTTGAAGTATTTTTCATCCAGGTTGATGTAAGATGAATGATGCAAAATGTCAGTAACTGCAACTTTTCAACAAATTGGCCGTATATTTTTAGCAATTTTCAACAAGGTGCATGTGTTTTTTTAAATAACATTAAGCTAAGTTTTCTGAGAGTATTCCGCAAGTTTGTACTAGTTCTCTTAGCAAGTGTATGAACAGCATACATTAAAAATAATTCAGTAAATTGTTGATAAATGAAATCTAATATCATAATGTTCTGTATCGTTTAAAATCGGCGCCAAAGACCCTGGCAATTGAATTAAAGAAAACTGCTGATTTACAGCGCATTTAAAGTATTTTTTTGGCAGGTTTTAAACAAATTTCAGATTCAAGATTCAAGACATTTACTCTAATTTTTAAGCCGGTTTGCAATAAATTCACAGCAACTTTCAGGGAATTCATATATTTGTAATTAATAGGAACTTTGTAGTAACATTTTTGAAAATGCAAATTAAAATTTTTTTAGCAACTTTTTATATGTCCACCATATACAATGAGCAAGATTTTAATAAATTTCTAGTAAATTTAGAACGAGTTGAAGCATTCTTAGTAGTAAATTTCAGTAATTTTGCAGACAATTACTGTACTCTTTGAGCAAGTTTGCAATAAATTCCCACTAATGATTAGCGAATCTTTAACATTTTGTTTTTATTATGAACTTTCGGTAAACTTTTCGTAAATATTGAGTAGATGTTCAGCAAGTTCTCAGAAAGTTTGCAATTTTTTGTGAAGGTTTGCAAAAATTATAGCATTTGTATACTTCACTGTTCAGCAAGTTGTTAGTTAAATTACAGCTAATTTTCGGCGAGTTGCGAACAACTTCTACAGTATTTGCAATATTCAGTACATTTTCAATAGGTTTACAGTAAGCACAATTACAGTAATTTTTTGGTGAATTGACGACTAAATTGTTTTTTACCTATTTTGTAGTAAATTTTTTGCAAATTTCCATAAAATTGTAGCTTGCACTAATATTTTAGTAAATTCACAGAACAATAAAAGTAAATTACAGTCCTTTCATGTAAAACATTTTAAAATTTTCTATTAAATTTTCAACAAATGTTCTGTTTAAGCAATGTCAGTAGAAATTCTATAGTAAAAATTTTATTATCGAGAGCAGTAAATTTGTTCACTATGCAAATAAGCATCAGATTTTATTTTAAAAATTTGCTGCTTTGAAATAATAGAAAGCTGACAACCCTACTGTGTCAATTAGCGTGGAACTAAACTTTCAACAGTTTTTGCGTTACTTACCATCAGCACTAGTTGTGTGTTTATCCATCTTCCACTTCTTTTGTTTCACTTTAATTAAAATGTAACGACGCACACGTTTTACACCTATGACCTCGCACTGGCCACAAAAATAAACAAAAATGCTAATCTAAACTAAATCACACTAAATATTTACAAAGCTGGGTTCAAGGAATTTTTTGTTAGCGTTTTATGTTATCATGTAAAAACTGATTCCTTAATCGAAGTATTCAGCCAGAGGCTGCGGAGCGTTTGCTTTACTAAACATAGTTCACATACTCGTATCCTTCCGTATATGTAATGGTTTGCTATAACCTCCTACCATGAATGTACAAGGTCACTAGGCCCATAAATTATACGTAGGACAATAATGACAGCAGCATATGCGGTGCAGCAGCCTTAAAATTTGGAGAACGTTTGATTTTTTGAATGGTAATTAAGGACTCGCGAATTTTCTAACAATGATGGAGCAAGTATTTTTGTGAAAATGTTAAAAATAGCTATAGGATAAAGTGCAATAAACAAAACTGGTAAAATTAAGGCGCATAGTAATTATATCAGTTAACAATGAGCAGTTGGCACTCGATATTTTTCTAATTTTAACTTCTATTTTTTACGGGCCCTGGTATGAGCCAACTTGTTCGTTACAAATGATAATTTCTTGAGAAAACATCTCTGATAAGTGACAACTTCATTCAGTATCTCTGAAATACAACGTTGCCATTCGCGTCTTTAATAATTATATTGCTGGTATAAATAACTTAAGTTCAACAATTTTGGCACCTTTGAACGTAACTGGATAACACTTTCAAATGCTCTAGTCTCAGCAGATTTTCTAAACTATTGAATAGAAAACTAATGTGCAATTTGTCTGTTCAATTTCAAGCAATGTTTATAAATTCTGAAAAATATTTCTACTTTATACGTAGGTTCCAGAAATGTTCTTTCAACACATCTTGAATTGTTTACTTACACGAAACACAGTCCGAACTAAGGCGAGTACAGTGGCGGATTGAGAAACGTATTTGGGGTCGATATATGATTAGAGTTAAGGATGCTATTTAAACCTAGTTCAACTAATCACGGAATCTACTCAATACAGTATAAATCAAATTTCATTCACTCTTGAGCGAGTTTTTACCAATAATGTTTTATTAAATCAGACTACGCCTCTGTCACAATCAAGCTAAAACTTGTTTCGTATTAACTGTGAACTAATTAAAGTGACCTATCTTCTCTGGATTGGCGTAGTATCTTGAAAGCCGATAACAATCAAGATTGGAAATAGGAAAATTCTGTTTACCCAGTTATATCAGCGTACACCACTAGAAGAAAAACACGATATAACACTCAGAAACCCTGCATAAATATCTCCACCAATAACCTCTTTAACGGAAGAAATGTTTGTGAAACAAAGTCCGGCTCACTCAAAACTAAGGGGATTATTGGATACACAAGGAGTGTTCAAACCAAGTGACCAAAGACGATGGATCGTTCTGTGAAACAAATGAAGATGTTGCACAAAGTTTACACCATCTAGCCCCGCACTGGAGCATTTCCCTACATTTTTCCCCTACGGTAGAAGTTAGCCCGCAAAATATAGTATTTTCCTTTTAAATACTGGAGAAACCTATTCAAAAATTGAAAAGTTCTACATCACCAGATTGAAATGGTGCTACCTCAATTTTTTAGAGAAATGCTACAGCTGAATGGCTTTGCCACTTTTACATATAATGAAGTGCTTATTTAAAACTCACAAATTACCTGGCTCCTGGAAATTGCATCAGTGACGTCCTTTTTCAAGAAAGGGGACAAATTGGATGCGGGAAACTACGGACCGACTAGTATTACCTCTATTGCGGGTAAATTAATGGAATCAATAATCTTTGAACAAATGTTAAGGTTTCTTTTTAACTAAAAACTTTTCCAGATCAACAACATGGCCCCCTTCCCAATCGATCAGTACTTGCCAACCTTTTACACTGTACGAATGATTGGTGTAAGTCTCTCCACAGAAAACAACTTACCGTTTTGATATATGTTGACTTTTCTACAGCTTTTGATAAGGTAGCCTGGAATAGATTAATGCAAAAATTAGATCACTATGACATACAGGGTAACCTTTTTCTTTAGAACAAAGGTTTTTTGTCAGAGATAATTGACAAGTTAAAGTCGGAAATGCGGTATCTAAAATTCTACCTGTACGAAGCGGCACCCCACAAGGCAACATTCTTGGATCTCTTCCATTTGTTATATATGTGTTGTTACGAATCAAAAGCCATTTTTAAGTACTTACGTAATTCGTTGCCCTATTCTTGATAAGTCAAGATTCATATGTCGCAACATTTTAAACTCCAAGGCACTCTGGTTGCCTATCCTAGTTTCTCAAGGTTTTTCAAATTTTGGGTTAGTTCCTTATCTTTTTCGACTATTGTGTGCTACAGCAGGAAGGCATGCTTTGTGAAGTCAAATGTTCCCTTAATGTGAATTCTTCACTGGCATCCTACATTGCGAAATCGATTTTGGGTTATGGATTCTTTCGGAAAAAATTGATCCAAGTTGCTGGAAGGAAAATCAGACATTTTCTGGATTTATACCTGGCACTCATTATGGTACTTCTTTGGCAAAAATAACAGGTTTATTATATGGTTTCTTTACATGAAACCAGCTCTCAACATTTTTTTTCTTTCTTGGAGCCTTGTTATTTCTTAATTAATTAATTAGCTAGCAACCAACATCTGATATATTTGTATATCTACTTACTACTACATTTTTAAAATGTCACAATTTGATGGTTTACTTAAACACATTTCCTGAATCTCTTCAGTTCACGCTCCCAATCTAGCTTGAAGGTACCTTGTTTCTAATTTTTTATATTCAATTAAACATTGTTTATGTTATTCATGTGAAAATTTTCTTGTAATAATTTACATGCGTTTTGTAGTAATCTTTAGATTATTTTAAACAACTTGTAATTCAAAATAATTTTTAACAGATATTAATAATTATTAAGCATTACTGTTAGGTGAATCCAGATTGCAAACTTTTATTACATTAGCTTATTAAATGTGACATCGACTTGTATTGATCTAAAAGCAATCTGTCACCATTAATTTATATGCAGTTAGACTAGTAATTCAACTGCTAGCTACCCAGCATTTACGTCAAACATATATCTAGAATTAAAATTTTAGCGAGTAAATCATAACGAATTATGTATTTATTTTTATTTAATTATTTTTAAAACATAACTGATGCGCTAACAGAACCGCTTGAGGTTTATTGTAATTTATTTTTTATTTATTCCAACCTTGTTTTACGGTGTCACCTTCTGTGATTATGTTAGCTGTTATACTGTGATCTAATACAGTTTTGTGTTCAACTCCTTTTGCTATTTAAACTGTTTTGACGTTTCCCTTTCTGGAAAATTCGATTAAAAACTTGTTAAACATAAGTTTCAACTTGCACGGCGTTATCTTTCCTACAAAAGCCACCTGGTCGCCAACACACTAGAATCCTCCGTCCAGAACGTGTTAGGGTGAAGACGATAGCTTCATTCTCGTTATTTCTGCACCCTCAAAACAACCAAAATCAAACACTCTAAGATAACATGCAGCAGCCACTAAACATATTATTTTAGCCTGTCGTGCGACTGGAAACAAAGATCAGATTGCGGTCACTACAGAAACCTCGCCCAGACCCAAGTTGAGCTGCCGTCCCGCTAGGCGTTCGAAACTCTAAGAACTTACAACCAACAGACCCTGAGAAGAGCATTCTCTTTTGTAATACGTATTATTTTAAAAATGTCCCGTATATGTGATCATTTGAATTTGTAATTGTAAAAAATAGCATTAGTTTTCAAATAATTTGAATTATAACTTTATTAAAAATAGCGTTAGCCTTCACTTCAATGTGAAAATGTAGTCATAGCAGGCTTTGATTTTATAATAGCAAAGCAAGAATAATGTAAACAAAATCAATTGAGGTGGGGGGTCAGAAGCGAAGCTTCCCACAAAGAGCCCAATTAAAAGATAATAAATACCAATGTATCCAATTACAAAGTGTTTTCACATTAGAAGGGTGTCGTGGTTACGCTGCAGAGATTTGCTTTAATTCCTGGCGCCTCTTAAGGTGGTAAAAGTGTTGATGAGTGCATGGAGTTAAGTTGGTGTTTTTAGGTGCCGAGTTGTTCGAGGTCCAGTGTCGGGATGCCTGGGCTAGGAGCATTTATGGTACATTATAGTGGAGCCCTACCTGTGGACAAAGAACCTGATTTAGGAGCTGAGAACAGGATCGAGGTACAGGCATCGATTTGGCGAGTTACAGGAGGCTTGCGCGGCAGGCCAACCTAAAATAAAGGGCCCATTCATCGCGGAACTTGCTGCGGTGCCGGTATAGGCCTAATATTAATCGGATAGTAGAGTATCAAGGTTAGTAAACCGTTCATCCGGTCTGTAGCGTCTTTTGGAGAGTTCTATTTCCGGTAGCGTCCGGTGACTATTTTGTTTTAGAGTGGCGTTTATTTACTTATGTAATATCACCTAGGCAACGTATCGTTACTTAATAGCAGGCGTAATTGTTCTAAAATTAAGCCAACTTTGATTTGTTAGATCGCCGTAATTTGACATTTAAAATTTCCCTATCGTTTCAGCAATTATGTACAAAGTGATCCCATTAGTTAAATAAGTAGTGTAGGATCGATTGCATTTAATACAAATCAGAACAATTTATAAAAAGCCAGTATATTGTCAAACAATTTTCGATATACACATAGTAAATTGGCAGGATGTAACAACCCAACCCTTTGAGATTAGAGTCAATTATTTACCTCAAGAATCAATTAGTAATATTACATTAGACGATAGGGCATATCACAATTAATAGTATGTATACACATTTGATTAATAAAACAAATGTTATTTATTTATTGTACATAAGAGTAAGTAGAATTAAGAATAAACTTTATGTATACAATTCTCTAGTTATTCACTCCAGATACGGACTATCTTCTGGGCTACCTTGTTGTTTTGTAAGTGGTAATTAATATAAAATTAACCAGACGCACACAGCATAACTATTAACTGTTATGTCTATCCATAGCTGACAAAACACTGACTTCTTATCACTTTCCCACGTTAGTCTTCGAAAAAGTAATATTTATCCAGGATAGATTTAACTGTTTTTAATTATATCATTCAGTACTTATTCAATACCTCTGGTACTCTTTCAAGTGTATTTACGATTGTAGTTATAATTACAGTGTATGCTTCTATTCTTAACCAGTTTTAACAGCAGAATTTAATGATCTTGTCTCCACCGGTAGCTCTAGTGTTTTCGCCAAATTTGTGCTTTATGCCTGAGACGATCTCTTGACCTGTAGGTACGATCATTTCGATTTCCAATTATTATTTATTAATATAAGTTTTAATGGTTGAGAACTAACTCTTTGTCTAAGGATGCGTAAAATTTCTTCTTACTCGTTAGCTGGTTAAATAAACAAAATATATGCAGAGGCTTCTTCTTGACTTCTATCGCCATTCTTATAATTTGTTCATTTGCATAAACATCGTCTTCAAGGCTTTGTTCATATTTAATGTGTATAACAATGGCTACTCCTTGTTTTGCATGCATTTTCCCTTTATTGAATGTACAATATGTACAGTTATCAGCCATGTGTTATATTGCGAAATATTTTGGAAAGGAATCTCAGAAACTGTAACTATTAAGATAAAATGACGCAATTCTGCTTTTTATGTTACAGGTAAACTGCAATATTTCATTTTTATGATAATACGAGATTCTTGTGCTCTCTAAAGTGGTCGAATTTATATAAATTACGAATTTTAAATTTTTAAACTACTTATTTGTTTTTATTTCTGGACGTATTTATGATATTCTCTTGTTTCATTGATATGCAATTGGTTTTAGCTAGCCAGTAAAATCAACTTTAGCTTTACTTTAGCTAAGATTAAACCTACACCAATTTAGCTGTACAAAGCGACAAACTTTTAACAGTTTCGTAATAAAAAATGTAAGTTGGGGTACGTGCAATTAATGTTTATTAAGCGGCACATCAACTGAAATGCTGCAGAATCATTGGCATACCCTTTTGGGGTACCTGCATACATCGGCTGGTAAATTGGTGCTGAGTCATAGACTAAATATTAACTTTTAATTTCTTCTTGGCATATATAATCCGGACACGGTTTCTAACAGAGCTGGGCAATTAATTACTTTTTAATTAAATTACTAATAAATTCCTTTTTGTTTATTTGCCATGGAATTGAATTACTTTTCAAAATGCGGTAATTGTAATTAATTACTGCATTCAATTACTCAATTACTTTCGTGTAATTAAATTACTCTAAAGTATTTAAATTACTTTATAGGTATTTGAATTGCTTGTGGTAATTGAAATTACTCGAGGTAATTGAATTACTTTGTGGTACTTCAATTACTGAATTACTGACCTCGATAGGGTGCTAAATCTCCAGAACGCATTAATTTATTAAGTTACATATTAAGCAAATCGCAGGGTTTCCCCGCGCAATATAAGCCTAATTTATTATTTCCTCTGACGAGTCGAATAACAGCAACTTCTGCATTTTATATGACGCGTCCACGAGCATTAGTGCGTGTATCTGTATCTTGTAATAGTGATACTAATATTTATTGTCAGAGACGCTAAGTGTAAGGCGCTATAAGAATATTTGCGGTAAGTACATTACAGATTACAATACCTACGGTAAAATAATAATTTTAAATAGCTTCATTAGACGATATTGGTTCATAATGATTATTTATTCATTTCAATTTGCTTGTTTTAAACGATCCGTGCAAGTGTAACAGACGTTAAGTCCAGAAAATTACGTTTTTGAGTGAGGAATTCAATTAAACGGACAAAATCCGATAACACCATTTAAAAAGCGGAAAACACATATATAAAATGTACCTAATTGCAGAATCTCATGTCTGGTTGACTCAAAAATGCATTATGGCGTATGGTAATTTTAAAACGCCGCCACATAAGTATACCGCATTCTTGCATTGAACATTTTGTAAATTATCCATTCTTTGTCGCTTTCTTGCCTTGTAATGCTCATATGCTGCTTTGTATACTGGCACTAATGCATAATTTTTATGGACTGCTGCAGCATCTTAGCTTCGATTATTATTAAAAAACCCCTTGCTAATTACGAGACATTCAAATATTGGCTTCTTATTAGGGAGTTTTTGCACAACGTTACGTCAACATAGCGTTACGATAGCGTTACGCTAAAATCGAAAAAAATAATTTTGATTGGCTGCATCGTTGACGTCGCTAGGTAACATAAGCTTTAGTGGGCCTCTATTTTAGCGTAACGTAATTGCAAAAACTCCTATGATAACTAATGATTTTACACAAAATTCCATTTAGTTTTTTCAAAGAACATTGTATAGTGGCCCAATTTAGGTAATTTCAGATATTTTATTGCCCTAAACTTAAAATCAATAGGTATTATTAAAGTAAAAAGATGAAAGCACCTTGAGCAATTTAATTGTCGAGCGTTCACTGTAATTTTCTTATTCGGTGTGCTCAAAAAGAAATTACTTAAGGGTTGGCCATGGAATATAAAAGTATTGGCAATAGCAATCTTTAGAATTCATTAACATAATCACTGTTGTTGCTGTCATAAGTTTATATTATAAGCTGATATCGCGATTGAAAATTCTAAAAATTGCCATATTCAACCCTTATGTAATTTCTTTTTGACACATAGTATAAAGGTCACTTGAATGTAAAAATGACTTCATTGTTACGTGCTTGAGCAAATGTCTTTTGTTTTTGTATCTAAAGTACGAATTCATATTTCAATCAGCCGTTTTCAACTAGGTTTATCAGTCATCTGTCAACTTTCAACGGTCCCTGATCAACACCAAATTGATATTTTGTTTTAAAATTTCAGAAGTTACCTAATACATTTTTAATAACTATTTGTATTACTAGGGAGTAAAATGTATCATTTCCTCCCGTAGATGTAGTTTAGTTCTTCAGAGTTTGCGAGGCCTGTACCTAATCAATTTATTGTAATCATGCAAGGGATGAAATTAGGTTTTTACATTTTATGATGAGACTATCTCTTGTAATCAGCTGCATTCAAAAATATTTAAATATGAAAACCAGGAGGCTAGTCACATTGTCTCCCGTCTCTAATGGCAACGGCAGTCAATGTATTATATTCCCTCCCACTGCCATTGGAAACCAACCAGGGACCCAAACGTATATTTTTCCTATACCCCTAACAGGCGGCAGAAAATGCCACTTTCGTATAAAGGAGTAAAAAAAAGTATCTTCGAACAGACCCAACAAAAAGTGCTTAAGCAGCGCCAATTGGATCGTTCTTCTACAAAATCTAAATAGAAATTTGCTGTCAAACACTTAAGAAATCCAATGCTCCACCCTGTATACTTAGGTAAGTTACATATTTTTGTCATTCAGCCTCATGTTAAGTGTATTTAATAATAGATTGTTCTACAAGTTAAGAAAAGTGAAAGTTTCTCAACGTTTAATTTACGAGCGAGTGATGCAAAGGGAGTGGATTAATTTATCACGAACATGGAAAAATCACTTTTATAACATATTCAGCGTGCTATTTTTTCTAATATCAATACAAAATCTATAATTCATATTCTTATTTGAGTATTTCGCCACTCTGCAAATTAAAAATATTAAATAACGAACGAAAATATTAATAACGAACGTTTTGAGGGACAATCTGCCCTCGTTATCAACGAATAACAATTAAAATAACAAGAACTTAGCTTTTTTCACTGGAAGGAAAAACGACCAACCTCCAATGTATTATTTGACAGAGTGGCGAAATACCCAAATAAGAATATGAATTATGAATTCACACCACAAAGAAGTTTCAGAGATGATCTTAATACAAAATCTAGCCAAAACTAAATTCGACATTTCTTCATATTCGAATTTTTTTTTAATTAGCAGTAAAGAACGTCGAAATAGTCAAATAAAATACGAGAAATAGGCAACGTATAAAAGTTGATTAAAATGTTTTAACTTTGCAATTTCTTGATTTAAAAAAACAATGTACCCCTGGGCACTGGAAGTTCCATTTCAATCCTTGTGTGGTTTATTTGTTTTGGCCCTTCGGGCCTCGGCAACTAAATACACAATCGTGATAAAAAGCTCAACTTTGGTCCCTATACCTTCTTACTGAAGGGACTTTGTACCAAAGTATATTAGGCTTAATCGGTTTATTATAACCTACGGAATCTATGCCAAATCGGTGTCCCATTTCTTGGGACACCATGTATAATAAATTGTTATCCTTCATTTTATTTATTTACTTACATCTTACATCAAAACAAACTAAAAACTTTTGGTTTTGGTGAACGGTGCATGTAGCTAGAAGATTTAATTATCAAAAAACCTTCAAGAGTGATAAAGTATTAGGTTACTATAGTTAACAAAACATAAAAATTAAGCATTTTTAGATAACGATTACGAATCGACACAACACTAATGATAGTTGCAACTTGCAAGAAAATTCTACTAAATACAACTGTATGACAATAATTTTTATTGAAAGTAATTGAAAAAGTAATTGATGTTGTACAATTATAATTACTAAGTAATTGGTAATTGAATTACTATTTCTTGTGTGTAATTGAATCTCTGGTAATTAAATTACTACATTGGGCGGTAATTGGTAATTAGTAATTAATTACTTTTTAAAAGTAATTTGCTCAGCTATGGTTTCTAACAATGCCTTTGTTTTTGAAAATGTTTAAACGATTCTGAACAATCTAGCTTTTGCCTATCTGTAAAACTAATTAAATATTGCAGAGTAAACTTCATCTATTAATCTTAAAGGTGCAATACGTTAACTAATGTCCGAATGCTCCAAAAATGTCGCATTTATAGGGTCACTATGTGGACGTTGTCAGCTGAAGCTAAGTACATAGAAAATACATAAAACAAGTTTATAATTTATTCGCAACTTTATACATAGATACTAGTAGTAAAATAGGTAAACATCTAAAATTTATGTAATCTAGCTGTGCGACTCTGGGTCACTGTGATCTATTCTGTGGTTTTCCCTTTCCTCTACGTTTGACCAAGATTTTCCCCAATACTTCCTAAAATTACAACAAAATCTAAGCGTTAAAAAGTATAAAATTTCCATTACAGATGTAAACGACAATCCGCAGAATAGTGCGAGCAGGCCTCCACAGTTTGCCATAAAGTCGACAGCCCCATAAAGCTCATGCCTTTCAGATGTTAAGAACTGACTTTCTTTGTAGTAAACTATCAGTCTGGAGTAGTGATCTCTAAAAAATCAGAAACATAATAAACCGCTAATCTAGTAGTGTTTGCATACTTTTCGTAAACAGAACTGGTCTCAGGATCGTTTGATCTCAGCTTGAAAGTCTTCTTCCAGTCCCAGTCATTTTGAGATATTTCAGCCTCGTACTGTAAGGACTTGCATGCCGGTAAGCAATTGCATTGGTTTGTATCTTGTTCTTCAGTGTTGTATAGTTTAGCATTTACTTCTTGCTCCAAATAGCGCACTAAATTAATAAAATTAAAATTGAAATTCATAAGTCATAACATAAGACTACCTTTGGCTTCCTCCATGCACCCTCTGCTTCCAGAACCGCAGAACCTCGTATTGTCTTCATCTAAAAAAAGTTGTTGTAAAGTAGTCAAATAATGTTTTTGGCGTTTATAATACTATATGTCTAATCTTACAGGGCATATAGAAACCGACACAACCACATGTCTTTTGAGTATAGTTCGACAGGCACTCGAACATACAGTTCTGCTGGGTGTACAACTTGAAACTACTCAAGGTTTTCTCATTGGGTAAGTAGCATTGACGCACTTCAGAACTGTATGGTGTGAGATCCTCAGCGGTAGTTATCATTTTTGGTTTGACCGCAACCACAACAGCTTGGTCCAAAGGAACCCGAAAATGTTGATCCATGTCTGGAGCTTCGGCAGGGTGATGTAGGGTTACCTGTATGGTAAAGCTAGTTAATTCACAAAATTCTGTTCCCTATTAAGAAATCTTACCTTGAATCCTTGAAGTTCTCCACAGAGAAAATCCAGGTTTTCATCATCAACAAATAAATCCAACTGGAAGCCCCCTTTTAGGCCTGCAAGCATGGTTCTTCTAGGAAAAGTACTGAATTTGTCTGTGGCTGGATATCCATGCTCGAGGGTCCACTTTTGGGGTTTGTTGTTCTTTGAATTTTTGTTTTCACGGGAATTTCTACAATGGTTTTATTTTCCACTTGAAAACTGCTGCAATCTCTACTGAACTTACGTACTCAACTCCTATGTATATTTCGGAAAAGTCCAGCATGTTGAAAGTTCGACACAGCCCTTCATTGGTGTAAGTCGGTGAGAGTATTTCATCGCAGTCGTGCTCCAGTCCCTGCCATCGACAAGATTCAGCACTTAAACGATGGAGTGACTGCAGATAAATTGCATTTCAACTTGAACTTGAACTTTAGGGAAAATTAATAATCGTTACCTTCAGCAATTTGTCCAAGTCGTCATCGCCCATAGTTTCACTTTCATCTTCCTTTGTGAATCTTAAATTGTCATCGCAAATTAAGGAAAAAAAGTCGTACAATTCGTCTCTGAAATAAAACATGATATAATTCTGTAGATTCGGGGAGTGCAATTTGTTACTCTTCAGACGTCGTATCCGCTTCCTCGATATATTTCAGGTAAACGTCCGTATAATTGAAAACCTGTCGATCTACCTTTACTTCGGGGCAGATGGTAACAGCGGGGAAAGGAATTTTCCAAATGGGTGTTTCGGTCATTGCGTAGCTGACAACTAGGGGCGAGCCCATCCATTTGTTGTACGTTTCGTAGATAAAGTACGAGGAACCACAAAAAGCCGCGACTATAACTACTAGCCACCATATCCTAAGATAAAAAAACTAAAAGTTAGCATCACTTCTACTTCAATCCGTTGAAGGAAAATTGTGGAAATACCTTTCTAGAAAAAAACGTCCCCGCTCTCCCAAAAACCTAAAGCCATGGATACTAGTGGAGGCGCAGAAGTCTGCCCAGTAGCTTCCGGTGTTTCGACAGCAGCCTGGACTGCGTTGTTTGCTTTTGTCGTGGTATTTTGGCGAGGATTTGTGAGAATTACTAAAGACGGCTACGTCTGTCTCATCAGTTGGCTTCGGAGAGTGCCTTCTTTTCTTTGCAGAACCAGTGAGGCTTCCGTTGCGGGCGGTCTCACTTTCAGTAGGTTTATCTAAAATGTTTGTTTAAATTAAAGTATGTACTTTCTCTAGACTTATATAGAGTGTTTTTATAAATGTTTTCAATTTTAGGAAGTCCAAGTACTGGTTGAACATATTGTTGGAGAAATTTTTATCAATTTCCTTCAAGCTTATGATAGCATTACATAGTCGGAAAAAAAAAGATGGCTTGCATTCTATTCTATTTAACTCATCGCTAATTCAAAGGTTTAGATAAAAGGGTGCGATATTATGGAATAAAACAAGAATTAAAGAAGGTGCCATTTTATTCATAAACCCGTTTGAATCTGAATTTGTTTTGTAACGGGCTAGTTCGTGTCACCTTGGTATTTAATAATCACTTCGCTAGATTTAATCCGAACTGTATTTACTAGATTATAATACTTAGTTTAAAACGTATTATGCATTTAAAACGTACATCAAGTGTTTAGCGCCCCAGGTCTTGCGATGCAAACCAGCTGACGCAGTCATTAAGTGCGTCTATTAATAGAATCAAAGCAAGTGATGCGGGTGCAGGTGGCGAGGAGAGACAGAGTCATTCACTAATAGGCGACCTGTGCGTCGGTCCAAATAAAAGAGACCCCACGCGAAGCATTGTGCTATTGTGAATATATGTATTGACCTACGTTAAGAGCAGTCGACGCCTCGTTATTCTTGAGTCGAAATACAGCCTCGAGAGCAGATGACTACCTTGGAATAAACACCAAGCCGCTATTTTAGCTCAAAGGAGCAGTCGATCTGATTAATGTACGAGATAATTTGGAGCAACTGCCATGCAAGGTTAGTTCTTATAATTACATTTTAGGAGTGAATGTACGTCTCCGGAAGATTGGGGAAAATCAAAGCCGTAATACAGGATCACCTGCTATTGCAAAAAATTGTGCAATAGCCTTAACGAGCAATTACGCGCCCAAAAGGGACGAACGCGCACTTGCTGAATCTGTGCATCCGTACAAAGCGCTTGCATCATCTTGTTGACACATCCCTCAGCTGATTTCAAACGATCAAAGACAGGGCCGCATCAAGCGGAATTTGTGAGCGAGAGTACGCCTCGTTTGCATAATTTGTTCTTGGGACTTAGCGCTGCGAATTGACAATCATACTTTCATTTAAGGTGTGTCTAAATAGTTAGTTTCAGCATTAAGCTCGTGGACATTTCTTAGCTAATTTTGATAACATATACATTTTTATATTACCATTGTGTATTCTTTTTATGTAGTTTCATGAATGTATGTTTTTTAGAGTATACGTATTTTCATCTAAACTGTTTTTTGTCTAACTTTTGAATAATGTATATTTATATTTACTACTGAAAATCGTACGACACTCATTAACAACCAATATAAAAATTAGTTCACGAGCCGTAACCAAGACAACAGCAAAATTTCTTGGAAATTTTTTGTAGGTAGACATTACTTCTTCTTAGGGTTTGTGTCCTTACGATTTTCTTACCGAATCTGCATTCGAGCATTAATTCATATCCGGAAATTTTTTTGTGTGCGTTCCAACAATGTCCATTAATTTGCCGATCGAGACGCAAGAATTAATGCTCTTATGAGATTATATGTGATAATTAACCTCATATATTGTAGACCAATAATATTTTCAGAGGTTGGTCAAAGGATAGTTAGAGGTGATGGTTCGAATTTCACGCTTCGCGTCGCTTTTGGCTTTTTTGTTAACCCACTCGTGCCAGAAATTGAGGATGAATTTCTATGGCTCTCACCTTTAGGGTAAACTTCGGATTGGAAGCGGCGTTTAGTAGTATTTTTCATTTGCCAAGATGACGTATTATGCGGCTTTAGTTTTTTTAAAGTTAACGTTCAGGTAGCTACCATATCTTGCTCATTCCCGAAAGTTGCAAGGCTGACCAAACTTCGCGGTTTGATGTCCTTTTTAGATGCGTGGTTTTAAAATTTTACTTCGCAGCAACTCCGGTTTGAAACGCGGCCTTGATTTACTGCGTGAACTGCTGCTGATTGCACAAGTAATCTTTACTCAACGTCAAGAGAACGGCTATTTCGTTGTGCACGTAGCTATTTTATTAGTTTTTTAATTTTGTGCAGTGCTTCCACGTCTCGGGCCGAATTCTTCTAGTTCACCTCAAATTTAATTTGTGCTTATTTTGATTGTGATTAGATTGTTGTACCAAGTGCCATCGTATTCGATTGAACCTCTTCGGGTTCCTTGAACGTCAGTTTTTTGCTCATATAATTGGTAATTTGGCTTTATTTCGTAGGTTTAATTTTGAGTTGTGACGTCGTACCGTTGAGCCGGCGCGGCACCTAATTGCATTGGTAACGATAATTCAATCTTTAATTTTTAACAACTTAATTTGTTCATTTAATGTGAATTTATTTTTATTTATACACTTATTTGTCTATTGTGTTTACAAACCCGTCGGCCAGCTCCTGTTTGAGAATCTGTAATATTTAGATTTAGACCATTATTTGAAATCATATATTTAATTGGTTACCCGGCATACTGAACGTTTGTATTAAAGTACCATATTATAGGATATATATATATATATATATATATATATATATATATATTTCGGGATATACTCTGTGTTTACAACATATTTACAATGATAACACCATCCATATACACTAAGCATATTCTACAGTTAAGAGCTATCTACCCGATTCCCGCGCGCCAAGCCTCCCTGTTCCATGCCTGATCCTCTTCTAGATTTCTACTTGCCATTGCCTGTCTAATTCCCTGGTTCCAGGAGCGTCGTGGCCTTCCTCGTTTTCTTTTTCCTGGTGGTTGCCACTGGAATATCTTCTTGGGTAGTCTATCCTCTGGCATTCTCAGTAAATGTCCAAACCACTTGAGGCTCCGTTTCTCCACTCTCTCGATGATTGTTTCATTGGCTTCCATTCGGTTTCGGATTTCTATATTAGGGACATGTTCCATTCTGGATACTCCGACGCTCCTGCGCAGGTAATCCATTTCAACAGCTGTCAGTCTTCTTTTTATATCAGCATTCATACTCCACACTTCACAGCCGTAGGAGAGCACTGATTCAACCATTGTTTGTCCTATTCTTTTTTTGTTTTTTATGGATATATTTTTATCCCACCAAAGAGGATTTAAAGCTCCAATGATTTTCCTACTTTGTTGGATTCTATTTTTTATTTCAAAAGTTCCTAATCCGTCTTTATTAATTTGAGCACCCAGATATTTGAATTGATCCACTTGTTTTACTTGTACGACATCATTTATCATTACCTCAAATTTGACTTCCGAATTGGCTACTAGGTACTCAGTTTTTTGTAGACTTACTTGCAATCCCCATTTTTTATATTCATTGTACAACCTCTTTATCATAAATTCAAGATCGTACGCGTCCTGTGCTAACACCACCTGGTCATCCGCAAAACTTAATGTAAAGAGTTGCTCGTTGTTTATAGGGATGCCCATTCCCATGCAATGCCTCTTCCAGTTCTGAAGAGTTACTTCTACATAGATATTAAACAATAGCGGAGACAGGCTACAACCTTGTCTGAGTCCTTTATTAGTATGTAAGGAACTGGAGAGTTGTCTTCCAATTTTTACATATGATACATTATCTTCGTATAATTCTTTTATAATTTTGATCAGATGGGTATTAGTCTGCATGTGTTGCAGTGCTTCCCAAAGTTTACATCGCGGCACTGAATCGTAAGCCTTTTCCAAATCAATGAAGGCCATATGTACTTCCTCTCCTCTTGAAATTTTCTTTTCTATTACTTGCTGCAGTATAAATAAATTATCAACACAAGATCGACCAGGGATAAATCCACTTTGCTCTTCGCCAATTCGTTCGCCAATGTCTGTTCTTAGTCTATTCTGTAGTATTCTCCCAAACAATCTACTAAACGTCCCGGTAACACTTAGGCCTCTGTAGTTTTCCGGATCTTTCCTATTTCCTTTCTTAAATACTGACACAATATACGATGTTTTCCATTGTTTAGGGATTTGGTTCTTCTTCCAACAGGCCTCCATCAAATGTGCCGTTCTTTCCCACAGTATTTCTCCTCCATACTTAAGCAACTCTACGGAGACTCCCCCTGGACCAGGAGATCGTCCATTTTTCATTCGCATCACATTAGTTTTAACCTCTTGCGTGGTAATTTCCACTCTGTCATTATTGTTCTCTTCCTGGTCTAGTTGTATACTTTCTAAATATTCTGGTCTCGTCTCTGTCAACAGGTCTTCGTAATACTTCTTCCATTTATCTATCGTAATAGGGTTGTTGACCATGTCGTTATTGTTTATTTTCATCGTTTTTATGCTTTTCCATACTTCAGTAGACCTTGCACCGCCAATTAAACATTCGATTTGATTACATTTTTGTTCCCAAAATTTGTTCTTTTCCGCTTTTATCGTTCTTCTGACTTCTCTGTTCTTATTTTTGTATTCTTCTCTATTTTTATTTGTTCTACTATTTATCCACTTGTGGTATAGTTTGTTTTTTTCTGAAATCAATGCTTGTATGTCTTCAGTAAACCATGGCGTTTGTTGTCTTTTTTTGGTTTTGTCATTTTCTCCCAATGCTTCTATTGCTGCGTTATGCATGGCCCTCATTATGGACTGGTTTTCATCATCAATATTATCGACTACTGTTACTTTCCTTAGTTCTTCTTGTAATCGATTCTTATTATAGGATATTATATACATTATTACTATACTGTACTTACAGTATTTGTTACTGCAACGCTCAGGATCTGCTCCTTATGTTATTTATATTTTAAATTATTTTGCGATCGACTGCCTGAGATGTGAGTTTATGCATCTGCCTGGACACATTTGTCGTATTCAAAGACTCGTTGGCGCCCCCAGAAATTGTAATTGGCTTAATATTTTCTATCAGTCGTCTTCACTACAGCTAGTCGGCCTTCGAATGTGCCCCCGTAGATTCGTGGGAATTCAGAAACTATCAAGCCGTTTAACATTTGGTATCCAAATGCAGCAATCACAAGTTATAACGAATTGTTACACTGAAAAGAAAAGCATGGTGCTTTTTTACCGTTATGCCAATGCCAATTTCACGCATAACTTGACGTTTCTCTATAATTTATTCGTTTAGTCCCGCAACTGAAGATCATCCCTACAAATTTTGTATGGAAATATGTTTCTTTTTTATTCACATTGAATGCTAGAAGACAATAAGACTTGACCAAATTCTTGGGAAGAGAACACTTGCTTTATGAGCTTGTATTTTTTCCTCAGTTTGTTTAATTGCTAAGCAACCATTGCTCATAAAATAAAGATGTTTCCCACAAGAGTTGTTCAGTCATGATCTTACTGTCGTTAATATTTTTAAGATCTCAACAACGGTGTTTGTAAAGTAAGAATTAGAATTTCCCGGTGATATACTATTTTCCGAATTGTAGATTTATCGCTGTCCTTATTGGGTCAGATCTGTTTTGAATCTAAGCGAGATTTATATTATCTTTTTAATTTTAAATAATAATATCCGTACAATTAGTTCTCAACAAAAAAAATTTGACAGTTTTAAAACAATTATATCAGAGAGAAACTATTGACCAAGCTGCATATTTCTTCTTTTTTCAAATTATTTTGAACCTCAATGGTTTAACTTGTTTACCACTAATTTTTGAGTCTTTAATAGTTATATCAACAACATTATTTCAATCTGCTTATTCTGATTTAGTTCCTTCGTTTTCAAAACTAGATGACTTGCGAAGATTTTCATATGAGATTTACTCCTACAGCTCTTGTAGTCATCCACCACATAAAACGGGCACGTCTGAGTGTGCTTAGAATATCATTTTCATATACAGCGTATTTGTGCATATATCTTCTTTACTGTGGATACATGTAGTCTGATTAGACTCGTAGTTTTAAAATGAGCCAATGCGTTGCAGACGTCGCACCAACATTTGCGGAAGTTTTAACGCTGGACGGGGCGAGCGAAGAGAGAAGTTTGCGGCAGACATCGGCTTGTTCTCAGCGAGTAAGGGTGTTCCGTTCGCGTGCATTGGCGAACTTCGGGCGAGCATGTTTTTTAAGGTGTGTCTCAGCACCAATTGAAGACGAGATTTCTGCATTCTTCGTGAAACTACAAGCGTCAAGTGGCAGATATGCCGATGTGATGTAGACGTTGGTGATTTCGGGCCAGGGCGGAAACAAAGAATCCGGGCAGCATGTCATCGAGTGACGCAATAGCGAAAGTATCGCCATGGAGAACTGCAAGAACCCAATTTCATGTATTACGCAACTGTCATTCGATTGTAACCAATGCAGGTTGGCGACTCACACCAAATTAGGTTACCTGCAAGCAGCCATTACAACAGAAGCAGATGTTGAGTAATTCTTTATTCGTCAAAGTCCGTTTGCGTAAGCTATCTTGTATGCGGCGTGCACTGCGCTTGAGCATATGCGTAGTAGGCTGTCACCACAGATGCATCGTTGGAAGCAGTTGTCGTGATTTAACATTATTGTTGGGAGCGCCCGCACTTTAGCGCATGTACAATGTGCTGATAGCATAAACAAGTCTAAGAAATAACTGTTGGCTGCGTGATTTAAGCTTAATTTAAAATTTAATATTTTAGTAAAACTGGAGCAAACAGTTTATTTCCATCGAGCTTTATCGCGGACATAGAAGGGTCAATATGCAATTGAAACCATCTTTTTTCCTTTATCGCGTCTTGTGGTTATTTCTTGCCCATCTCTACACAAGCTACCTAACCAGGAATACCACCCGGCCTCGGACACTTATTTGACTTTTGGACATGAATTGCTTGTACATTTCTTCTAGGTTGATGCTTCCTCAAGAGAATTAACTTAAAACGTTAATATTTCTAATGTTAATAACTGCTGGAAATCTTTTCCAAATTTGTTGACTTCAATGTTTCTCTTTCTGTGCCTACTGATTTTATTTGCCATTCGCCTTAATTCTCCACATTTCCGTTTTCTCTAGCAGTTCTTTCTATTAGTACTTTACCCTCTGTATTTCTTTCATTTATAAACATACACCGTTTTTCGTCGAACTTTTCTCTTCCCTTCGACTTAAGGCTACCATCTAATATTTCTCCTGCTACTACTATCATTCCTGTTTCAATATATTTTCAGGTATATGTAATTGATTACATTTTCTTTCGCTAAACATTCGTTTGACATTGATTTGTCATTGGAATGTACTTTTCACTAGAAAAGTGTAAATCCACATTTCCTTAAGCGTATATTTACCGTAGTTTAATTGCGAATTCTCACTTTTTGACGTATGCGTGCAGATTTTTCATGGTTATCCGCATTTTCTATAGCCGTTTTCCACCTGCAGGTATGAATTGTAATTTTTGATTTCACTTTGCTTGACAGAGGAATGCAATTGCGGCTCTTTTTTTACTTACCCCTCCTGTCTCTGGGGAGGTCTTGAGCCTTTATCAGTGTAGCAATTCTGTACTCCGTGCGACTTTTAAATAATTGCTGCTTGGAGTGTTAGAACCCTTGGCGAACCTGCTGCATTTTTGGGGCATACAATGGTAGTTTTTTCTATCTTCTGGCATACCTCTAAATGGTGCCCAGAGATCGTCTGACATAAAGGCTACATAAATCTTCAGAACTCGATGGTACTTGCAATTTTGTTTCTCTGATAACTTAATAGCTTAATATTAATGAGCAATCATGGTGCTTATCGAGTTAAGCATTTATTTTGCGTATTTTGATTTTACATAACGTTGTTTATAAATTTTTCTTTATTGACGATTTATGTATAATCGAATAACCTTGGTTAATTCGATCATCTGTTAAACTGGTGAACGGGTTCTACTTGTTTTATTAACGCCCATGGCGATGAGCAAAGAACTTTGTTTTTTGACAACAAAGCATTCATCTTATGTAATTATGAATGCGGTTCGTTATCTAAAGGCCTTCGCAATAAGCGCCGAGTACGTGGAGAACGTTTACAAATAGAGCTTTTTGAAGGGCTCGAGAAGACTCCTTAAATTATATGTATCTTCGGCTTTTCGATACAGGTAAAAATGAACTAAGTTCTTTTATTAATTTATATACCCCCAAAATTATTTTACATCAATATTTTATTGTACATTGTATATTTGATAATTTAACTTTAGAATTGCAGTTTTTAGAATTTCACAAACGCCGTTCATTTTTTTATTCGTTAATAGTTTATTTTGAATATGAGACCGGGGTCTAAGTTTTTATATATTAATAACTTTAAATTCAAGGCTGTTGGAATATGACGAATCCTTTGTAATTTCAATACTATATTAATGGTTTAATTTCTGGATAACAATGTTAGTGTTATTCATAATGTCAATTGTGATATATTTTTAGTTGTGGTTTTTTAAGGGCTTTAAGTATATGCTTTATGTTAATTGTTATTATCTCACTTTGTACTGAAATTTCTTCAAATTTCCATCCAAAATTGGCTGGTGCTTTATTTAAGCTGTGGCATTTGAGTTTTACCTGTCGTATATTCTTTTATACGATCTACAAATAACTTATAATTTCTAAATAGGTTGGTGTAATATTGAGGCATTCAACGAAGTTTGTTTAGTTTGCTGGTTACTGCGAAGTTATCGTTATCGCTGTACGGCTACTGACACCCATGGTGTTTCTATTTAGTAACCGTAAAAGCCATTTTCCTAATCTTTACTCACGACGAGGTTTCGAGTTAGTCTAAACAGTGAAAATCTTGAAAATCAGAATTATTTATATCCATTTTTATTGAAGATAATTATTGTATTGAAGTTAACATGGTAAACATAACTTTAACTATTTCAGCTTTAATTATCATTCAGAAAACATATTTTATATTGTGTATAGCACAAGGATCTGTAGCATAAAGCTATGTTCAAAAAGCGCTACTCTGCGATGATTAATTTTTATAGTATTTTAACTAACCCCATTATAACGCTTTAGTACCTTATTTTATAGAGATCACCGAATTCGATTGGTAGCCTTGGCGGTTTATCGACCCGTTTGTAAGAGTAACTAGACCATTTCTTTAATTGTTTTTATTAATAGTGCGTTTTGCTTCGCTCTTTTCTGCTGGCGACCCTTCAACCGTTCGCACCCATTAACTTCGTTGTTAACCTTTGCCATAGTTTGGGGCTATCTGGTAGTGACTTGGAAGGGCAAAATAATGTCCTCGTATCGGCTTTAGAGCCGAAAGCCGGAGGTATGTAACCATTTATTTTCTTCTGTTCATTATTATATTTAGCCACTCGCGTTTCGTGTATTTTAGAGCACAACTTGAAATCATAAAGATTCAGCTGCTGTTACTGTTTGGCCGTTTTGCGAAACCTTTGCTGGCATGCCCAATTGTTAAGTGGAAGCTGTTCTTCATTTATTGCCGGAGTCTCCAAAGACGCGCTTCGTAAATTTGCAGTTGTCTGCCTAAAGCCATTACCGAGGCCCCGTTGTAAGTTTGAGAACGTTTCCTGGTAGGCGATTGTTATTGATTATTGCTATTTGCCCCCGGTGTCACGTCACATCACTTTTGGTAGTATATAAACACGAATCTGTGTTGTCTAAGGTAAAAAAGAACTTGTACATTGCTCTCTCCCGTAAGTCTGTATTCACCGGATAGCTTCGTCAGTTATTACTTGTGCATTCACTGAACATAGTACCAAATTTCTACATATGTAGTGGTATGTTATTATTATTTTCCTGTTTTGTGTAGTCCGTGGCACCAATATAAACTTGTAATTACTCATTTATTTAATCTGTTCGCTTAGTACTCAAAAACCTGTTATCTATTTAAATTTTTAACTTTGTTATGTGTTAGACTAGTGAAATTGCTTAAATAATTCTCGTTCTTTGCGATTTCGCGATTTCTCGATGTTTTTGAATTCCTATAATTTACTGGAAGCAATTAATTAGCTGTATCTTTTTACTTGTAGCGTTGGTCGTATTTGTAGTGCATGCGAGTGAGTATTAATTAATTGCTGTATCGAAATTACCTGTATTAATATAAATCTCGCAAAGAGAGTTTAAGTGTTTTCGTAATATAACGGACTTATTGGTTGTATTAATAGAGTCTTTGGTGCCTCCTGGTAATTTTATCACCCCTTGCTAATTATAGAAAAGAATCGCAGGCCGTCTTCATTATAGCTAGTCGGCCCTCCAATTCGTCCAGGTAGCCTGGAAGTTTGTTTGGTGTGATTGGAAGCTGGTTAGAGTAATTGCGTCAGTTTAGTCTAGGGCTTGATTCTAAAATTACTTGTCTTTCGTGACAACTAGATACCCTTTGATTACAGTTTTCCAATATGCCATTAATTAGTACTATATGTGAGTTGAAAATTATGCAAACAAGGATTGCATTTATTAAATACACTATTATTATGTTTAAAATTTAAATATTAGCATTAAGTGGAAGAACAGAGTAAGATTACTACAATGCTCTTAAGAAGGCGTTAAAAATAATATAATTAGTTAAAGGCAACTCTCAGCAGCGTGTTAGTAGCTAAGTGAGCTATGCGAAAATCTGGACAAGCTTTCAGTGGTGCATAAACATACGATCAAAAATACAAGGTTATTTATAGATTATAGCTAACTGTAAATTTAAGTTAATGCTTCAGGAAGCGACGTCTAGTCTACCAAATATATATTTACTGTATATTTACTATTTATAAATAGCTTACTATTAGTAGCAAAAAGTATTTGAATATTTATTAACCTCAATAGACAGTAATCTAAATGTTGATTATAAAAGCAAGTTATGCAAAGAGAACTGTGAAAATGTTTGGATATATACGCAGCTACGTTGTAACGCTGTCGGTAAATAAGAAATGGTGAGAAAGCTTGTGCATTCCGAGAACTTTAAAATAACAGGTGCAAGTACAAATATTTGTCGTAACTTATGAAATAACGTTTCGATTTTAAATGTAGCTAATTATAAAACATTAGCAACTCGTTCCTTGAGGAACCAGATTTTATGCATTCTAAACATGTCGCCTATTGCAGAAATCAATTTTGTATTTCAAAGTGATATCACAGTCTATAATTTATAGACTGTGGTAATATTATCAAGTCCTTACTTCTCATCTCGAGGAAAATCAGAAAATGCTTTTTTGTTTGGATTCTTCCTTAAATAAAAATTTTGTCTTATTTGTCATACGAAATCGCCAATTCAACACAATATTACTTAATTTTAATAATTTCTACAGTTTCAATTCAATCATTAACCAAATACTATACTGGCAATAGTGGAAGTTTATTAACAGCGCCTTCAATCATTACAAAGCGAACGTTTGTAGGTGACCAATCGAATCTCTATGTCTATTTTGGCAGTTTCTAAAAATTTATTCGCCAGTAATTTTGAAACTAACAAAAAAAAAATAAAACCGCCTTCAGGATTTGATGTTAACATTAATTTATGAGAATGTACTTACGCCTTCTAGTAAAATATTTTGGTAAAAGACAACTATAGAGTAAAATATTATTCCTTCATAATAGAGACCATAAAATGTATAACTTTCGTCCACTGTTGCAAATTATTCGTGGTTAGAATTTATTTTTGGATAAAGAAAATGCTAAAAACTTCTCCATGGATAAAATTACCTAGGTATAAAATTATTCCGGTTTCCCCAAAATTATTCAATTAATTAAAATGCGATATTTCTTTGATTAATTAAAAGCAGATAATATTAGTGGGATAATTCAGCTCAAATTAATTTACGGAGTTAATCAAAACAAGAACAACACTACTGGAGCCTGTGGTTTGAATCAGACACAATTCATTGGAACCCCCAACAACACAAATATTTCCACGAATGAATTAAAATCGAACAAGATTTCACTGTTAATTAAAAATAAAGAAAGTTATTCGGTTAACCAAAATTAGATAAAATTATTTAATTAATCACAAAGATCAGTGAATTTAAAGAAAATAAAATTATTTGTTTAAACAAAAGCGTTATACGAATAACTAGCCACTGATAGAACTATTCATAGAGCCAAAATCGAATGACTACTTTATTTAACCAATAGTGGAAAATATTTTCTAGTTATACAAGAGCTGATAAAATCATATTGTTAATGCAAATGCCATAAAATTATTTGTTTAACGAAAACTAAATAAATTAGCCAGTTAACTAAAGTCAGAGAAGCTCTTCCTGTGAATTATATGCAAACAAAGTTTTGCGGCTAACGGAAAAGAGGTAAAATTGGTTAATCAACAGTGAATAGAATAAGCCAGTAAATTAAATGCAAATAAAATTATTCGTTTGACCAAAAGCTAATAAAATTATTCCGTGAACCAAAATCGGGTAATGATTCTGGTCAACTAAGAAGTGATAGAATTAATCCATTTAACAAAATCTCGCAAAATTTTTCGTCTAACAAAATACAACTTAATTATTAAGTTAATTAAAATCGACAAGGTCTTTCTGTTAGTTAGTAAATTAATAAATTAGCAAACAAAATTGTTGCGTGAAATGAAAACAGATGAAATTACTTAATTAGCCAAAATGGAACAAAATAAGACAGTAACTTAAACCCAAAAAAATCGTTTAACCAGAAACTCACAACTCTACTCACTGAGCCAAAATCGAGTAATTATTTCTTGTTAAGAATAAAATTATTCGCTCAAAGCAAATCGAATAAATTCAATAGTTAGTTAAAATTAGACAAGCTGTTTCTGTTAACTATAAGCTAACAAAGTGATTCAGTTAACCTAGAGCAGATACAACTATAGAATAAGTCAGCAAATTAAAAGCAAATGACATTATTCGTTTAATCAAAAGATGGAAATAGTATCCGATAACCAAAACTCATCTAATTATTCAGTAAAACAAGTCAAGTGATTATTTAACAAATATTTTTTTGTATAAAGAACACAAAATTATGTCATTTAGCAGAATTTCGTAAAATTATTCATTAAACAAATAGCAAGTCAATTAAAATTGGACTAAGATTTTTCTGTTAGCTAAAAACGAATTTATTCGGTTAGTCGAAAGCAGATAAATCAATTATAGAAAAATAAAAGACGTAAGCTCAAAGCAAATTTAAGTATTCGATTAAGTAAAATCTAGAAACGTTATCCGAATAAGAAGAAACTGATAGAACGATTCACTGAAGTGAAATAGAGTATTCATTTATTTATTATAAAATTATTTGTTTAACGAATAGCAAATAAATTGACTAGTTAAGTACTTAAAATCAAACAAGCTTGATCTGTTGATTAAAACGAAGAAATTTATTCGGTTAACTGAAAAAAATTAACAATATTTAGTTAGCTAAACGCACACCGAATAAATCAGTACATTAAAAGCGAATAAAATTATTCGCCTAACTAGAAGAAAATGATTCAGTGAAGCAAAGAACCGGTACATTATTTAACTAATATTTTCTGGTTAAACAAAAACTTATAAAATCATGTCGTTAAGCAAAATCTCACAAAATTAATCCATTAAGCAGTGAACTAAAAGAAAGCAAAGTTTTCTTGTTAATTAAAACCAAACCTGTTTATTCAGATAATCGAAAGCAGATGAATCAAGTATAAACGGAAAAAAAACTCAAATGAAAAAAAAATATTCGTTTAAGTAATAGCTAGAAATATAATTCGTATAACCAAAAACTGAACTATTCATTGAACCAAAATCAAGTGATTATTTATTTATGCAATAGAGAAAATATTTCCTGGTTCACCAAACGCTGAGCCTTGAGCCTGTGGTAAGAATCTGACACAATTAGTTAAAACTCCTAACGAAACAAATAGTTAACAACCTCTAAATATGTGTTTCGACAGCTAAGCTGTAATTTTTAATAACCTTGGAGAAAAACGAGGCCTAAGATATGCTCTTCACCAAATCATATTTTTATCTTGAAAATAACATTTTGAAAATATATTGCACAAGAATAGCAGAACTAATTATAACAATTGTAACTGAGAAAAAATTAAGAAAAATTGTCTCTTCAACTAACGCTATATTTTGTACGGTTTCTGTAGAATTTTTAATGACAAATGCTTAAAAATTAAAAAGCAACTCTTGGCTAATTATAAGATCACTATAAAACGAAGTTGTGTGAGTGTATCACACCAGATTTTTAAAAATATTTTCGATTTTTTACAAGTTGCATTGAATTCAAATCTCTTCTATATTCCTTTAAATAGCATATTTTGTCTTAGATATTACCAGCTGGTTTTGTACCTTCAGCGATAAATGCCAAACATCACCAATTTTGTGTATGGGCCAACTGAAGCTGGACGGGTCTCGTATATTTGGTTAACCATAAACTGATAAAATTATGTTAAAAAAAAGCTGGTAAAATTATGCGTTTAAGGAAGAGGAAATAAATCCACAAGTAAATCAATCTCGAACAAGATTTATCTGTTTTTAACAAAATTATTTGGTTAACTGAAGGTGTATAAAATTATTTAAATCAAAAGGGAATAGAATAAAGCAGTAAATTAAAGACAAATAGGAATATTTGTTTAACCAAAAGCTGGAAGGTTTATTCGAATAATCAACAATTGATAAACCTATGTTGCTAACAAAATTTGGTAAAGTTATTCGTTTAAGGAAAACCACAGAAATCATATAAAACGCTGCTGAAGCCTGTAGTTGAATCTGACGAAATAATCAGACAAATGCTAAATACGTATTTCGACAGTTAAACTGTAATTTTCAATAACCTTGGAGAGAAACTAACACGACAAAGTTCGCCGAAGATATGCTCTTCACCAAATCACCAGTGAAAGACCACAGGTGTTTTATTGGGATATAGCGGTAGTTAAGTATTTGTGTGGTTAGGGGTTTTTAACGAATTGTGACATAAATTGTGAATTGATATAAAAAAAAATCTGCAAGCAAACAAAGTTATTCGGTCAACAAAAAGTGAATAAAATTATTTAATTAATTAAAATCAAATGGAACAACTAAATTAAAAGATAATAATATTATTCGTCTATGTAAAAGCTAGAAACATCCCAATAAACAGCAACTGATAGAATTATTAATTGAAAAACAATTAAGGGACTTTTTATTTAACCAATAGTGGAAATTGAACAAAATTTATCGGTTAATTAGAAACAAACAAAATCATTAGTTTATCTGAATGTAGATATTATATAATTAATCAAAACCGAATAGAATAAATCAATAAATTGCGGGCAAATAAAATTTATTCCCTTAACCAAAAGCAGAAAGCTTTATTTAAACAGCAAAAAAACTGATAAAATTACCCGATTTGCTGGGTATAGATAGGTATATTTTTTTACTATAGGAATTTATTTATTAAATATTAGGTAAATCTCTTAAACCAATCAATGTATTTTAAGACTGATCCTGTTGAAATGGGGCATTTTTGAGTAGGTACATTTAAGTTTTTCCCCTGTGGTCTGGGGTAAGAATAAGCTCACAGTATTCTCTGCTTGTCGTAAGAGGCGACTAAAAAAGGTTGGTAGTGTTCGTTTGACTTTTGAGGCGTAAGGTTGTGTCCTATCACATCTGCAGCCTGACGACAAGACAAGCGACTGATCCTGTGATCACATATCAACGTACCGAATGGCCAACTGGACGGCTGTGATAACAGCGCGAGTACTATCAACAATTGCAGTGCAAGTGTTTTTAACGTTGCAAATCTATAAACTTGAACTGCTTAAATTCAACATAGTTTATATTTAAACTCATAAAACCCGAGCCCTCTTCGGTGAGGGTTCAAAATTATAAACATGAGTAAGCGAAATAACTCCCAGCTATCTCCGCGAATAAATATTATTTATCAAAAGAAAACATTCAAGCTGCACAGACAACAGCCAATTTAGGAAACGATGATGACACATTAGCTCAAATGGAAACAGAACAAAACCCCAGAACACGAAGCGAATTCTCAGCAGAACGAGAAGGTTAAAATCCCACCGATATTCCTGCTTAATGCTGGAACTTTAATATATCAGGAAATAATAGCCGATCTTAAATCACAAAAAAAGGCCAGTTTACAACAATACAAAAAAACAATCAATTAGGACTGAATCTGACCACCATTCCAGACTATCGAAAAATAACTAAGTATTACAACGAAAACAACGTAAAATATCATACATTCAAGGACCCAGAGGCCAATAATTTATCGATTATTATCAGAAACGTGCCAGTCTCAATAACCGAAAAAGAAATCGTAGATGAGCTAAAAACCGCACAACTTCCAGTAATAAAAGCTGTGAGACTATACAACAAAGCTAGATTGCCAATACCAATTGTAGCATTACTACTCAAAAGCGATGAAACTGGTAAAAATATTTTCCAACTGAAGGTTGGATCTAGACGAAAATCTAGAGACATACCTCAATGCAAAAATTGCCAAAAGTACGGGCACACCCGGAATTACTGTCAGTTGGATCCACGTTGCGTCAAATGTTGTAGATCCAAATAACAAGCGTGTCATCAATAATATAACAGTCCTTAACTGGAATGCAGATGGCATAAAATCACAGCGAGCTACACTGATAGAATTCTTAGCAAGGCATACTATTGACATAGCATGTATCTCTGAAACCCACCTGATTAGTACCGAACCCTTCAAAATACCTGGCTACGTAGTATATCGAAAGGATAGAATGTCAGATACTGCAGCAGGCGGTGTTGCGATAATAATAAAAAAACAATTAAGACACTATGAAATACCAAACAAAAGTTTCACGAGGCTAGAATGTGTAGCAATTCGTCTCGAAACGTACAATGATCCGCAACTCTATGTCTATTGTGCTTATAAACAACCGAAAAAGAAAATCTCTGACGAAGACATCTGCGAAATTTTTCAAACTACTAAACCAGTGTTAATTATAGGTGACCTAAACTGCAAGCACACTAACTGGGGGTGTAGAGTTACAAACCCAAACGGCCTCAGACTAAACGATATATTAGCGAATCATGGGATACAAATATCGGCTCCTAACGAATATACACATTTCCCCTATAGACCGGACCACGAATCTGATATATTAGGAGTAGTATTGCACAAAAATATCTTAAAACCCATTTATCAAGTTGTTCAGCATGCATTAGATTCGGATCACCTACCGATTACAGTATCTTTCTTTACTTCCCCCCAGTATACACCTCCATTTCCAAAACTAATAAACGGAAGAACAGATTAGGATCTCTTCCAAGCCCAATTAGACAGAACTTTAAAGGCACCTGAGCGTATAACAACTTGGGAGAATATTGATATGGCAGTGAACCAATACACAGAAGCTATTAAAGAAAGTGTTGGACAAGCCGCAGTTCCTATTAAACAAAGAAAAAAATATCACACAAAATACAGCTTCCTACAGAAGTACTGAACCTAATCAAACTTAAAAACAGAATAAGACGCAAATGGCAACAAAGACGGCAACCACACCTAAAAACTTTCTGCAACCAACTAACACACAGGGTCAGACAAGAACTCGACAAATATCGTTTCAGCTTATATAATAAATATATCTAAGAATTAAGGCCAAGAGATGCTACATGCAAGCTACGAAAAGACTACTCAGGCAACCCAATATTATTTACTCTTTACAAACCAACGATGTTTACCACATAACAGACGAAGAGAAAGCCAATGCAATTGCAACACAACTTGAACAAACTTTTACCCCAAATGAAGCAGCAAATGAAACAATGACCATACGGCAAGTAAGTGAGACAAACAGCCACTATGTAAGTCTGAGTCCTATGAATATCGAACCTACCTCACCTAGAGAAATTAGCGAGTACATAAAACAACTATGCACCAAAAAATCCCCGGGGCCAGACCTAATTACTAATGACATCTTAAAACACTTTACAAAAAAAAAACACTGGCTTACTTGACAACGAAACTCAATTCCTGCTTGAGACTTGGATATTTTCCAAACACTTGGAAGCACGCACACATAATGGCTTTTCCCAAACATGGAAAAGACAAACATAAACCTGAGCACTACCGCCCGATCAGCTTATTGTCAACCATCTCTAAACTACTCGAAAAAGTAATCCACAAGAGATTAGAAGGAATCCTCATCGCCAGAGACATAATCCTACAACAAGAGTTCAGCTTCCGAAAAAGGCATGCCACCACACACCAATTGCTAAGAGTAACTGAGACAATTGAAAAAGGCTTTGAAAATAAGCAATACACGGTTATAAGTTTTCTTGATTTAACAAATTCCTTTGATAAAGTTTGGCTGGAAGGTCTTAAATACAAAATCATTCAACTTCAAATACCAGACTATCTCATTACAATTATCACCTCTTTCCTTGAAAATCGTACTTTCGCAGTAAGAATAAATTTAACATTATCCACTACTAGAAAAATCCTGGCTGGAGTTCCACAAGGCAGCATCTTGGGGCCCACTCTTTTTAATGTATACACCCACGATCTAAAATCAACAAATACATCTATGTTGGCCACTTATGCTGACGATACCGCAGTTATAACGCAGAGTGAGAACCTAGAAATAGCCGTAAACTACTTACAAGATGCACTTAATACCATTAGTAAATGGCTTGATGATTGGAAGTTCGAAATTAACATACCAAAATGCCAGAGCAAGATTTTCACGCTAAAACAAATTACATCGCAACCGGACATACACATAAACAAAACTAGGTTAGAATGGAATGCAAGGGACAATGCTATCAAATACTTGGGGGTATACCTAGACACCAGACTAAAATGGGGATACCACATTAACAAAAAGGTTAAGGAGTGTTACGTAAGACTACGACTATTATATCCTTTAATAAACAGAAAATCGCACCTACGTACTAAGTGCACACTATTAATATATAAATCTATACCCATAATACTCATAATAACATACACTTGTGCAGTGTGGAGCAATACAAACAAAACTCATAAAAACTAGAAGTGTTACAAAATAAGGTTCTACGAATTTCAACTAGTGCCCCCTGGTTCGTGAGAAATGAACAACTACGCCGAGAACTACAAATCCCTACGATTGTGAAATTCATTGAACAAGTGTGTGATAAGTTCTTTACCAACATTAACGAGTGTCCCAGTGCTGCGTATTAAAATCTCGGGCAGAAAGACATTCACAACAGACTGAAAAGAAAATTACCTCAGGAGTGTCTGTTATAAATGCTAGTTATCACAACCCATCTTTTAGGTATAGTATTATGTATTAGCCACAGAGGGCTGTAAATCTGTTACAGTGTCCTCGCCAGTTAATTCTGTTAATTTTAATATTGAACAACTCAACCATGTATAGCAAATGTTTAATTAAATTTAAAAAAAGGTTGGGCATGGGGCTAACTACTCCTGGGGCCAAAAACCCTTAGCCGCAAAAAAAATCAGTTACGAAACCCAAAGATGATAATAGCAGGATGGATATACGGCGACGGCCTAAGCGAAAGAATTTGGACAGAGATTTACGGTTTGTAACCTGGAACGCCCTAAGACGTAACAGACCGGGCGCCCTAAAAGGATTAAAGAATCAGCTTGGAAAATATAAAGTAGACGTATGTGCACTACAGGAAGTTCGATGGAAAAGCAGGAATATATTAGACTCTGGAACCCACACAATGTTTTATAGTAGAGGCAACAATAACCCTCTCGGAACAGGATTTGTGGTAACCAAGAAATTGAAACAGGTGGTAATTGGATGCAATCCGATCAATGATAGACCGAGAAAGAAATTATGGATGAGTTCTATGAGCAATTGGAGCAAGCCAATGATAGAGCACCAAATCATGATGTTAAGATATTATTAGGGGATCTTAACGCAAAAGTCGGGAAAGAAACAGCATTCAGACCAACTATTGGGCCACACAGCCTGATAGCCCAGTAACTTTAAGGTTTCACTTCAAAAAAATTAGGACCAAGCTGGATTTTTGCATACACCTTCATTTTGACGTTATAAATAACGTGTGAAAAGTCCCCATTGATATCGTGACCGCTAACAAAGTTATACGGGGTCAAAGGTCACCGAAATAAGTTTTTCGCTTATATTTCGCTTGCTATTGTTTGTACAAAAACGTTTGCCCAATAAAAAATGTAGAGCGAAAAATTCTCTACAAAAATGGAAACTTGCACTTTTTACGGAGGACAAGTTAGACAGCTCATAATGCGTCAACATCAGGAAATTGCGCCTATTATCTGGCAGATGTTTGTCGTCGATGGCATAATCACCCTCGGTGTCCCTCAGACAACGGTCACATTCCTCAGTATAAAGCAATAATTCTACACGACGTAGACGTGTTTCGGCTGTGTTGTAGCACGTGGTGTAGTTTAATTATTGCAATGGCGGATAATAATAATTGTTTTATTTGTGGAAGATCGAATGCAATCGGTGATACTGTGAGTGTGGAGCGCGGTTTGCAAACTTTACGAAATGCCAGTGTAGATAGAAACGACGGACATTTGGAACTTTTGATTAACGTGAATTCTGTGACTATTCATGTTGAATGCCGTAAAGACTATACTCGCAAGAATAGCAACTGCTTTGAACCAATCAGCATTGAAATAAACTCTGGAAACGATACATATGTTATAGACGATGGTTTTCTATTGCATTGTGTCATTTGGCAACAAAATGATGTTTTCCATTCCATTTTTGATAAATATATTGATTGTCTAAAACGACATTACGGTTCCAATATAATAGTCGTATTTGATGGTTATGATGATTCGACCAAGAATATCAAAGCAATTGAACAAATTCGACGATGCGATACACTTTCCGATTCTTCTGATGTCTTCTTTGATAATATGATGCTGGTACCAATGAGTCAAGAAAAATTTATAGCAAATCGTGGACCTGCATAGATTACAAAAATATGCTGCTTCGAACATTGCTACTAAGCAAGCTCGGGACGGTGCCGACGTCCCCATAAAAGAGACTGCACTTGAATCATCACGTACAAATACAACTGTTGTTGTAGGAGAAGATGTAGATTTGCTTGTTATCCTTATTGCACGTGCTACTACAGATCAGCGAATTATTTTTTTAAAACCCGGCAAAGGCAATGTTCGAACAAAAATTTATTCTACCAATAAGATCGGTGGATACACGAACTGCAAACATATTTTATTTGCACACGCTATAACGGGATGAGATACAACATCTGCGCTTTTCAATCGTGGTAAAAAAAAAGGTTTGAAGTTGATCCAAAATCGTCAAGATCTAAAGCTCTCAGCGGAAGTGTTTCATCAAAAGAATTGTTTTCCTGAAGTTATCATACAAAGTGGAATAAAGTTTTTATTGGCTATATATGGAGCACTTCTTAAAGAGCAGTCATTTGATAACTTCCGTTACCTTGTTTTTGCGAAATCAACAAGGTTGAATAAATCTGTTAAATTACCAGCCCTTCCTCCAACAACTGAAGCCGCACGACATCTACTTCGAGTTTATTATCAAATTCAAATTTGATTGGGCAATGAATAAAATCCTGAACAGTGTGGTTGGGTAATGAAACAAAATGTGTTAGAACCGGTAAAGACTTTGTTACCACCAGCGCCTGATGAACTCCTTCATATGATTTTCTGCAAATGTGCAAAAGGTTGTGGAACAAACTGCGGTTGCAGGAAGCTTGAATTGCCATGCTCAGTTGTCTGTGGATACTGTTATGGTCAATCCTGTCACAACGCAAGTCCATCCGAATCTGAAAATACGTTGGAAGAGGACGATGAGATAGACAACATCTTCATAGACCTCGATCACGAGACCGGAGAAGAATCACAACAGGACTCATTAATCGCTGATGATGACTTTAATAATGAGTCACTACTTCCTCTAAAAGACGGCGAGGAGGAGGAAGTTTGATTTTTTGATTTTGAGAGAGACATGGATTAGGCCTATGGGGGAGACCATGTAATAAGAGCGCGCGGTGCATTCTATCTCAAAGGTGGTGAGGAAACGAATGCATCCACCATTTACAGCGCGATTTCCTGATGTTGTCGCATTGTGAGCTCTCTAACTTAAAAACTGACGGTCCTACGTAAAAAGTGTAAGTTACCATTTTTGAAGATAATTTTTTGCTCTACATTTTTTATTCAGCAAACGTTTTTGTACAAACAATAGCAAGCGAAATATAAGCGAAAAACTAATTTCGGTGACCTTTGACCCCGTAAAACTTTGTTAGCGGTCATGATATCGATGGGGACTTTTCACACGTTATTTATAACGTCAAAATGAAGGTGTATGCAAAAATCCAGCTTGGTCCTATTTTTTTAGAAAGTAACGATAATGGCACACGATTGGTTAGTTTCGCTACCAGCAAGAGAATGACACTCAGCAGTACGTACTTTCCGCATAAGAAAGTGCACAAGGAAACATGGTGCTCTCCAGGCGGTAACACACGAAACCAGATCGATCATGTGGTGATTGACAGAAGACATGGATCGGACATAATCGATATAAGAAGCTATCGAGGTGCCGATGTGGATACAGATCACTTCCTGGTCGGAATTAAATATGGACAAAGGATCTCTCTAGTTAAAGTTAAGAAGGGGGAAAAACAGAAGAAGTTGAACACACATGGGCTAGGTGAAAACGAAAGACGGACGGAACAATATCAGGGCAAGATCAGAGAAAATGTGATAATAGCTGAAATGGATAGAGAAGAAACATCGGTGGAATAGAAATGGTAGAATATTAAATAGGCTGTTACACAAGCAGCAGAAGAAATACTAGGTTATGAGAAAATTAATAAAAGGCGGGAGTGGTATGATGATGGATGTTAAATAGCAGTCCGGGACCGAAATGCAGCAAGACTCAAGATGTTGCAGAGAAAAACAAGAGCTAGTGTGGGAGAATTCAAAGCAAAGAGAAGAGAAGCCAAGAAGGAAATAAGGAGGAAGAAGAGGGAATATGAAAAGAATAGGATGAAGGAGATAGAAGAGATGCACGAGAACAAAGAAATAAGAGGAATGTATAAAAGAATCAACGAAGATAGAAATGGCTATCAACCAAGAACCTCTTTCTGTAGAAATAAAGAAGGAGAGCTCATTGGAGGCCAAGGAGGCGACCCTAGGTGATTACCAATGTGGCTTTCGCCGAAATAGATCTACAACAGACCAGATTTTTACAATACGATGCCTACCAGAGAAGTGATATAAGTTTAATATTGACGTCCATCAATTATTCATCGACTACAAACAAGCGTACGACAGTATAAATAGAAATCAACTATACAATATAATGGGCCAGCTAGGAATCCCCACGAAACTCATAAACTTGACAAAAATTACACTCAGACACAGTAAAGGTAAAATTAAAATACCAGGAGAACTGTCATCAAAGTTCAATATCAAAAGTGGACTGCATCAGGGGGACTCGACAATCTTATTTAATATAAGTCTAGAGTATGTCATCAGACACGTTGAGATCAACCCAGGAGGTACACTATGTAACAGAAATCTACAGTACCTGGCCTATACTGATGACATTGACATGATCAGCAGCACAACCAAAGATCTGACTGAAGAGTTTCGACAGCAGGAAGAGGCAGGAAGGGGTGTCGGTTTAGAAGTTAATCAGGTCATGTCAAGAGAAACACAGATAGACAGACGAGCACTCACTATAGATGAATTCCGATTTATGAAAAGGTCTAAGTTTAAATACTTAGGAACATTAGTAACGGAGAAGAATGAAACAAATATAGAAATTAAGACAAGAATAACAGTCGGAAATCGATGCTATTACGCGATGCATAGGTTACTGAAGTCACAGCTAATTTCGCGAAATTCAAAGCTTGTCATATATCGAACGGTAATGCGACCAGTGGTATTATATGGAGCGAAATCATGGTGCTTGACGAAAAGAGATGAAACCACACTAAATGCATGGGAAATAAATGTCCTCAGAAAAATATTTGGCGCAATACAAGTTAATGGAGAATGGTGAATACGAACAAACGCTGAACTTAAAAATATGTATGGGAACCCAGACTTGGCAACAGAAGTTAATCGAGCACAACTGAGGTGGCTGTGTTACGTGGAAAGGGTGAGCTCGGACAGGACAGCAAATAAAGTATATATGGGGAAACCGGAAGGACGAAGGAGAAGGGGCGTCCTAGGAAAAGGTGGTTGGAAGATGTCAAAACGGACTTACGACAGCTAGGGGTGAGACGATGGAGGCCAACAGCACCGAACAGAGAAGAATGGGCCAAAATCATAGGGGAAACCAAGGCTCTTCAAGGGGTGTAGCGTCACTGGGTAAGGGGTAAGGTCAGTAAGGTACATTTAAGTTTGGTTAAGTCGATCACTGTATGGGTTATACCGATCGGTGCAATAAGTCCAGTTTAGTACATAATCGATTAAATATTAATTTGTATCTAGTCGTTTTGGATATATAGGTCAAAACACAAGGGAGTAGAATCTTGGTTCAGTAAAAAAACTATGTTTTGCTAGGATCGACGAGAAACCGACGAAGTTTGTTAAGATTGGGCTCCAAATGTGGATATTCACACATAATCTCTATAATTAATTTCAGACTTGCGAAAAGTGATAATATTTTAGATGAAGTGTTATAACTTTATAAGTTATAACTTAAGCATTTAGTTTATTCAAATTTACGAAAGTTAGCTACAAAGAATGAATAAACAGAGAAAATACATTGCATCATACACGACTCTGGGCGCTTATGAAAGTTGTTGCGACAAATTTTTATTATATGTGCATATTGCCCAACTGTTTGTGTTTTACATATGCGAGACGTAGAGCTACGCGTACCGACTTTTATATACTTCGCTGTTTGCTGAATATTGAGCGAACAGAAATCCCTTTCTTCAGCATTGATATCTTATCTTTACGATTTATTGACGCCATAAACTTTATAAATAAATTTTTTAAATAACCTAGTTAGTAAGCTCTTCACCTTTCAATTAATATTTAGCAGAAGCCACAAATCGCTGTCTTCCCGCAGTCTAAGGACGTCGGAATTTAAAGTTTAGCATTTGTATAGCTTCATCAGATTTGTATGCCAATCACTACATGCGTTTTAATTCGAAGCACGAAATTCCGAGGTTTCTATAATTTAGATTTAGAGCAAGATAAGCTGCTCGAATATCTTATTCAGTATCGAACTAGTGTGAAAGAAAATAAGGAAATAATTTGCGGGCAGCAAATGCAGATATTAAGCCGCATTTCCTGCTCTGCGTGATTAGCCAATAATGACCTTAATCGGAATGCTGTTTAAATTTTTCAAGTTCCCGCCAGTAGTGTGGCTAATTGATTAGTACTTGACTTTTAAATTTAACACTTGCCAAAGGACGTTCTTCAAGAAAAATTTTTTTTAATGAAACTTACAATTTTGATTTAAATGAAATTCTGAAACCACCAGTTAATAATGAAATAAATTGCTAGTACTCTTCTAGGTACTACCGAATTTATTTTTAAAATTGGTGACATTTTCCTCTTTTTATTCACGTTTGGTCAAGGTTTTGAAAGTGCTACTACAACCAAACAAGTCCTATAAACGACATTAATATTTGCAGCATTATAATTGTATTAACGCCAACAACTTTGCATAGAGAATTAAAATTGCAAATTAATTTATTTTTAGTCCAGTTCTAAAATCTAATTTAACGACGAAATGTGGCATTCAAATCGGCTAAAATTATTTGGTAATATGATGCAATGGTTTTGCAATTAGCTGTTAACAACAAGAATTGCAAAATTATATTTTATGATTGAGCTTCTATTTTTGTAGTAAAACTTTTTTATAAGTACAGTGGCAGACAGATTGCAAAATAACAAAATAAGTATAGTAAGTGCTTAAATATCTATCAAAATATTTTAACTTGTCATATATGCTACGAGGATCATCTAAGAATTAAAGTACAGCAGAGTACATACCTCCACCTACGGTGTATTTGTCCATTTTGAAAATTACGTCAAGCACGATCCTTCTGCATTTAATAGCTGCACTGCACTTTAACGTATTTAACACTCCGCACTAACTGCAAACTGTATTTACCGTAAATGCAACAAACCTTGCTGTGCAAAGCAAGCGGTTTCCTAACCTCATAAATATTCGCACTTTTCTCAATTAGGGTTGCACACTACCTGTGGAGTAAACAAAGATCTGTGCGGGACAAGCGATTTTCGATATCTGAATGTTTGTGTTTGAGAATGCATCCTGACCTTTCGCTATCCTGATTTGGAGCTCGCCTTCACATTCTCCACAAGCTAATAGATTCTGCATCTGTTCAAGGGTTAATTAATGGCCTGAGTTAATTAGAGACGACATTTGTTCATCAATTAATGGAGATTATTAACAAAATTCTGACATGAAAATGGGAAAAATAATTGGTGTGGGAATGAAACCAATTTTTCTTTATTTTTCAAACCTTTCGTCATCAGTTTTTCCATATTTATTAAAATTGCATGAAATTACTTGTTTATGACGTACTTCCTGTATTTCGAAATGTCGACTTTCGGACTATTAGACCTAGGGAAATGTCTGTGACAGTGTCCTCAAAAACTCAAATTTACTGTCGATTACGTTCAAGGCAGGTGTGGTAATATTTTTTGTAAAAACTATTACTATTTCGCCTAGTAACTTACATAAAATTTAGTAAAGAAAACAATACTACAAAGACATTATTTCCTAAGTTTATATTAAGTAATATAGGAAGCCGAATTATTGCAGATAGTTTATTAATGATAGTTTTTAAAAATGCATTTTTTCTATAATTACTATTCTTGTAACATTATTATTTGCTTTCAAATTATGTCGTTTACTAGACAATTGTTTCTGATGAACTGGAACGGAGCAGGAAATTCCTTATCTAAATGTATCAAATAAGTATAACGAAAATTACAAACGTTTCACTAAAAACGGACTACTGCAAGGCATTCATAAAATGTTGATAATTCGTTTACCTTACCTATGTTTTTTTCAGTAGCTTAGTAATGGTAAGATATGTACATAAAAAGAAATAATTGAATTACTAGTAATGATGAGATACACAGATCGTGATGAAACGTAAGATAGGGCTTCTATGCTATTTAATAGTGCATATCTTGACCACGAAGCAGAACCGCATGACAAGATCAAGGTTTGCAACATTAAAACAATTCCTAGAGTTCAATTATGTGAGAAATCGCTTGTGATGTAATCATCTAAAATTTGGAGATGTTCGATCAGATCATCATGCAGTAGCAGGTCATCTTAAACATTGTCTGAAGAGAAACATTAAAAAAAGATGAAGAAGAAAATAGAGAAATAAAGTCTATAAAGGAAGATAACTTCAGGTTTCACATTTAAGTGAATGATATATGAATGATATATGTAAACAAAATGAATTAAAAGTATGGAACACGTTCTTCCAACATAAAAGACCATCAATACACATGGACAAAGCTCTGGCTAAATAAAAAACTAATTATTAACGTACTCGTTACTCTGTAAAACTCGCTCTTTAAGATGTAGTTATAAAAAACGGAGCAGAATAGAGCTCTGGTTATCCTTTAGTACTATCGATAATAAGATCTCCATTTATTCTGTTGATCCAAGCTAAACAAGAAAAACAAAAACTCTGAACTAAAGTGACGACCCACAGTATAACAATAGCTCTGGAATACAAATAATTTTAATTATTTCAAATTTGCATGTAGCCATTTTGATAGATTTTAGCTCGGTATTTTAGTGCACGATATAAGTGTGAGTCACGTATTACACGGCTCTGCTGCGCGCGTCTTCAACGCTGTCGTTTTCTACACTATTTGAATCCCCAGTCTAGAAAGAAACCGACTTCCGGGATTGTACCGTGTCATTATTGAGGTCGAATAACTCAATGTTTCGCCCACTTTCGTAAGGGGCTTCACCAGGAGGAAAAAGCAAAAAGAGCACGATAACTCAACGGGTAAACCACGCCAGAGGCGATAATGTCTACGCTGAATTAAATCACATTCGGAAAGCTCTTAGGAACAACGGTTACTGTGCTAGGGATATACAGTTTGCCATCAACCGCCATCTTCATCCACGGCCACCCAAACCTCCAAAACCGGACCCTCCTGCAGGGATAGTCTTTCTTCAACCAAGTCACCGATCGCGTGGAAAAGTTTCTTCGAAAACAAAACATTAAAACAATATTCAAACCCCCGAGCAAAATCTCACAGATTCTTCCTTTACTTCAAGATAAATTAAACACTATGTCTTCTAAAGGTGTTTATAGAGTTCCTTGCCCTTGTAATGCTGTATACATTGGTGAAACAGGACGTTCAGTAAAAAATCGCATCTCTGAGCGCTAGCGCTGTCGCAAGTCGGGTCTCGTTTCATCATCAGCCATCGCCAAACACCAGCGTGATACTGGCCATAAGATCCTTTATGATGAAACTTCCATCATTTGATTTGCAAATCTCCATTATTTTTTAGTAGAAATATTCACGAAGCCATTGAGATTTAGAAACACCCTAACAATCTCAATCGGGACGAAGGCTTTTCCCTTCCTTCCATGTAGAAAGTGCTAATTCCTAAGCCTCGCCAACCACCACTGAACCGCTGTGCATTAGTCGAGTTTCTTCTCTGGCGTGAGTTACACGTTTAGTTACCGTGCTCTTTTTGCGTTTTCCCCCTGATGAAGGTCCTTACGAAAGTGGGCGAAACGTTGAGTTCTTCAACCTCAATAATGGCACGGTCCAATCCCACAAGCCATTTTTTACTTGATTCCAATAACCGTGAAAGCCTTTGAAATCTCCCCAGTCTGAATTTGAGATAACGCGTACCTCAAATGAGTATAAAAGCACTCGCTCCTGGCAGAATAAACAACTTCTCGAGGTTGCCTGCCCTCACAAATAGTCTCTTCTAAACCCGCAAAACCTATCTAGTGGTTGGTGCTACTTCAGATAACGTGCACAACCACCCTTTCTCGAAATCCAGACCGAACTTTGGCGCTGATCTGTGACGAGTTCGGTTTCCGCCAGCAAAACGTCCTGTCTTAACCTGATGAACGCCTGGCGCCGGATCAGGTGAGAAGTTTTTACCTAATCTACCGAGTTGGACACCGGCCTGGTCCAGGTGACGTGTCCATCTTCCCTGTAGCATATTGCGTCCACTCTGCATACTATAACTAGAAAAGTTACAATTCTGGGGCGTTGAACATTACATGAATTATCGGACTTCCTGGCGCCCCCGGTATAAATCCCAATTTTACTGTAGACACAAATTCACGAAGCGACCACCAAAGTAAGCAAATCCGAAATCAAACGTTACAAAATTATAGTAGAATAATGCGGAGGTGCACTCACCCTCACCCGAAATTCCCGAACACTAGAGCACTTCAAGCACCGAATAACGATCAATTAGTTTCAATGTAACACATCAATTATTGACACCGTTAATGTTTGTTTTGTTCACAGGATTAAAACGTTAGCCATTTTAAAAACCTTCGCAGGAGGCGGAACGAAGCTCGCTACATCGCCTATAAGCCACCAAGGAGTTCCACGAACTACATGTGTAGCAGCAGGTCTTAGGCGCTTAGCCGTCCCCCCAGGATATAATCCCACTTGTACATAAATTGACATTTTGTTATACTTTATTAAGAACATTATTTTGTTTTGTAATCCAAGAGTATTAATAAACGTCTATTTTCGAATACTTTTCTTTTGTTCTCAGTACCATAGCCCAAGAATAGAGCTATCCGAGGCCTAATATACGTAACTGGGGAAATAACGAATGTTGTGTTACATTTTCGTAACGCCAGAGCAGATACGTTACTACAATATAACATGAGCTTACTATAAAAAGAAAGCATTAGGCTCCTTTATGTTAATCGCTTAAATCAACATCTTATAGTAGTCGAAGTAAAAGATATAGAGCTACAATACACACAGTTACAGACGGCAATTAACTAAGCTGGGTATGAAGCATTACGACTGAAGGAACTCGGGAAAAAGTCTAGCTGCTGGATAGATGAGAGCTTAGAAGAATAAATTGACCGAAGAAAAAAGACAAGCTTAAAATAATTATATAATTAAATGTAAAGCGATGAGGAAAGTAGTGAATTAACAAATTAGAAGAGCCAAAAATACAAAATGGGAACAAAAATGTCAACAAAAGTCAGCTGGGAGAATCGAGATCGACAGAAGTTTTTGGAGAACGCTAAAAATAATAAAAACTAACAGGACGGGAAGAAAGCTTTCAATAACATTAGAAGAGAGATGGACGCAACATTATCAGGAAACATTCGTGGAGAATCAACCCGAATATCACGAAGAAAACATAGAACCAATAAGACATGCAAGTAAAATCAGAATAGCAAAACTAGAAATTAAAAAAGCAATCAAATCAATGAAGAATAGACGAGCACCAGGACCGGAAGGAATTATGACGGAGATGATAAAATACGGTGGAGATAACTTTATGGGGGGGGGGGGGGATCCTATATTATATTCATTTACAAAGACGAAAAATAGCAGATCCTAACAACTACAGAGGGTTAAATGTAAACTGTGTAGATTATTCCGCATGAAAATAAAATTACAAACAGAAATGGAAGACCAAATAAGTGATGACAAAACTGGGCTCATTGCTAATAGATCATGTGTAGACAATCTGTTCATAATACAGCAGTTAATAGTGAAATAAACTTCAAGAGAAGCAGAAACCTATTTGTCATTTATTGACTTGGAAAGGGCCTCATACTCAGTCTCAAGAGAAAAATTGTTAACAGTCTACATGATCTAAATGTTAGCTGACTGCTTATAAACATTATCCAGGACGACCAAGAAGACCAAAGAAAACATGAGAGACAGACATCTTGAAGCAGAAGATTCAAATGATAGACTACTATGGCGGCTAGGGGTAGAAACACTGTTATAAGCTGTAAAAATCCTGTATATTCAGTGACCGCCAAAAAGTCGGCATCACATGGGAATTTTTTTTATTTTTGATTTAAAAAAAACTTTTTACGACAATAATGTGGGCTTATTTAAGTACCTATTTAGCCCTTATCATATATACAGTGATTTTTACTTATTTAGAAATGGCATTTTTCGAAATTGTTAAAATCCGAAAAGTGCTATTTATCGGGAATTATGTAATATTTCAATGAGATTTTTTTAGAGTGTGTTACTTTTAGCTAACTGAACATTTTTAAGGTCAGGAAACACTCATTTTTCTTGAACTTTAGCAAATAGTATTTTATACATCAAGGTAGAGAAGCGCAGTATTATAACCTGAGCGCATATTAGATACTGAGCGTGCAGCGCGAAGTATCTAAAGCGCGAAGGTTATAAAACGATTCGCTACCGTGGTGTATATATTATTTTTTGCACTACCAAACGGCTTAATACCTAAATTCCCAACAAATTTCGAAAATATTTTAACTGTCAACCTGACAATACAGCTCTTTAAAACGTCAAAATTAAAATAGCCATATTTGGTAACTTAGCAATTTATTAGTTACCACGGTGAAAATTGTTTATTTTACTTTCTCTCCCTTGGTGGAGAAAATCAACTTCACGACCTAAAGATAAGCCAATAACGGTGCGTTCTGAGACTAGTAGTGCAAAATAGTATATTATACATCAAGGTAGCGAAGCGCAGTATTATAACCTGAGCGCATATTAGATACTGAGCGCGCAGCGCGAAGTATCTAAAGCGCGAAGGTTATAAGAGGATTCGCTACCGTGGTGTATATACTATTTTTTGCACTACCAAACGGCTTAACACCTAAATTCCCAACAAATTTCGAAAATATTTTAACTGTCAACCTGACAATACAGCTCTTTAAAACGTCAAAATTAAAATAGTCATATTTGGTAACTTAGCAATTTATTAGTTACCACGGTGAAAATTGTTTATTTTACTTTCTCTCCCTTGGTGGAGAAAATTAACTTCACGACCTAAAAATAGGCCAATAACGGTGCGTTTTGAGACTAGGGGTGCAAAATAGTATATTATACATCAAGGTAGCGAAGCGCAGTATTATAACCTGAGCGCATATTAGATACTGAGCGCGCAGTGCGAAGTATCTGAAGCGCGAAGGTTATAAGACGATTCGCTACCGTGGTGTATAATATACTATTTTTTGCACTACCAAACGGCTTAATACCTAAATTCCCAACAAATTTCGAAAATATTTTAACTGTCTACCTGACAATACAGCTCTTTAAAACGTCAAAATTAAAATAGTCATATTTGGTAACCTAGCAATTTATTAGTTACCAGGGTGAAAATTGTTTATTTTACTTTCTCTCCGTTGGTGGAGAAAATCAACTTCACGACCTAAAAATAAGCCAATAACGGTGCGTTCTGAGACTAGTAGTGCAAAAAATTAATTTTTTTAAATATTTTTCAAAATTTCACATACGAAAGCTTAATTTTGAAATTCATTTTCTTACGTGCAATATCTATTGACTGCAAGGCTTCTAGGTGTTTCAATTTATTTAACTCGTCGTATGGCAAAACTTACTTCGCCGTAGTCACTAGAAACCTCCTACAAACGTGCTCACTGGGACAAAGCCCGCAAGCAAATGAATAGTTCTTGGCGACCCGTATCGAAGTTGTATTTATGGCGAGCGCCGCTAAATAGACAATAAACGATACAAGCACAGAGACACACTTGCCATGTAAATATAAAATTACCTATAATTGTTAGCATGAAAATACACCATCCAGGCAAAGGCTCCCGATTTCCGTTTCAAGGGGGTTCTTGGTGTCGGAAGTGTCTCTCCTTCAGTCTGCATAATCTAAAGTGAGCGTAATTGCTTCTGTAACTTTTTCTATAAGACTGCAGTCTGTTCTGAGCTTCATAAAATAAGGGCTTGCATTGTTCTGCCTGTCAGTTTTGTTAACTAGTCTGCGCTGCGTGCTCTTTTGCTCTTGACATTTCCTTGGATCATTAACTTCTCCATATTCTTTGTGTCTCTACGCATCACATGCCCAAACAAATTGCGTATTCGAAGTTGTATGATACTCGATTACCTTTGCTTGATCTTAAATTTTCTCCTATTGGCGCGTTAGTTTGTCTGTCTGCCTGTCTGTATGTTTTTTGTTGGAGAAAGCCGATATTTTGCATGTGTATTATGTGCTTTCGGTAAAAAATATACAAGGTAAGCTTCTTAAAAAATTATTTATGTTTATTTTTGCTTTAATTCAATAAGTATTACTTAAAAAAATAATATTTTCCTTATAGCTCAGAGTTTTACCTTTGACGAAAAAGGGCATATTTTGGACCCAACATATACAAGGTGAGCACCCGAGCACCCCAGATACAGGATAAATGTTGTAAGAGACAAAAGGGGCAAAATTAAATGCGTTGATGCGTTGCTGGTCTCCAAAGCCTGTTCGTATCTCAGGTGCAGAGAATCTGGAGAGAGAAAAAAAAACATCTATACAACACGAACCACAAAAGAGCATGGCCGTGGCGTAGATCGTTGTTCGAGCTTACAAGATGTAAGGCACATTAAGCCAGAGAATGCTTGGTGTTTATCTACAAAGACTGCACGGTCTAAGCCAAAATTACATTTTAACAAGAATAATACAGTTTTAATAAAGACAATCTTGGCCGAAGTTCAAGCTAATTGCCTTTTCTTACACTAAACCCACTTAACTGTTATAATTTATCAATATAATCAAAATAATGATGATATCATGTTTTGGCCGGATTTCGCATCATGTTATTATGCCAGAACAAGTCGAAACTGACTATAAGCGAATAATATCGCTTCCGTTCCGAAAGAAGATAACCCTCCTAATGTTCCCCAAAGAGGAACTTTGAGCTGCACTTAACCAAAAAGTATATGACAATGGGTGGAAATCTGCTAACGAAGAAAGACCAAGAAGAAGGATTTACCAAAAAATTCGAAAAATTTATGTTATTACCATCCAGACTCTTATGACACATGTTAGGAGAAAAGTAAGTAGAATTGAAGATAGTGGGCCCCTGACTGCAATTTAATTTTGCATTTTTATTAGCGACAGATGTTATAGCATGCTGTTTCTATAGAAATGTTTATATACTTTCTTTCTGAAGTAAATATGGACTTGTATTTCTTGCCTGAAAATTTTTGTGCCATACGTTATGTCCTATTAGCTTTGGCACAAATTTCAGTGCGTTGTTATTAATCATACATAACAAAGTAGCAACTTGGAGTTGGAAACAAGTCTACCTGAGTATTATGCCTTTTTAACGACAGTTGAATTTAGGAAATTAGTTACGCCAAAATGTCATTTAAATTAGAGCTTTGAGGAAGTGTCCATAATTTGGTTGTGCGAATTCCCAATGCATATATTGTTCGTATAAGGGACAATCAGAATATTTTGCGTAAGACCATTTACCGTGCCATTGTTGATTGTGAGCAGGGAATATGTACAATGTATGAATCTCCCGAAAAATAAATGGCCCAGGGTTTCGACCCAATTTAAAGTGAACCAATTGATTCGGAGTGTCAAGCATATGGTTGGAGTATCAGCAGAAAAATTTCACGACAGTTTGACGTTTCCAAAAGCTGGATTTTTATGGAACTTTGAAGAAATGGTCAAAAATACCTTAAGAAAAAGAAATGTCCAAAATACACTGCAAATCAGTTAGCCTGACTGTCAAAATTCTGCCGTGCGTTAAGGCGCCATTTTGTAATCATGAACGAGGAATAGTATATTACGCGACAAGTTTAGAAAAGTGATGTTTTACTGAACAAGTATGGATGATTTGAGTGCAAGCGTTAGCGAGCTTCGGCACAATGACGAACAAATAAAACGCGCAACTGGGTGGAAATAATATACTTTTATCGACGATATTAATTAAAACCGGAGGGCCAAAACTACACACAAGCTTTTGGCTTGGCTTTTCCAATAAATAGCAACAAACGACACTTTAGGTCACCATAGTAACATGATTTACAATTTTTTTAGTAAGTTTACAATCTTTGACCATAATTTCTATTTTATCTTGTAAATGTTATTCAGAGAACTATAACCGCACAATTGGGTGAACTTTTTCACATTTAGTGAAAAACGTTAATTCTCAGGTTGATATGAATACCAACGCTGCATGAAACCTCTGTAACGCTTCGAAATACCTTTGCACTATAGCGATTTCATTATCTTGTCATGACGATACACAATCGATATGCCAATCATTATAGACTTAGCTACATTTGCCATCTCGAGCACAAATCTTGAACACAAGCTGATCGAAATCCTGAAGTACGTTAGCAGTGCAACGAGAATTGCTGTTAAGCCGTGAGTTTATGTTATCGGCAATCATGGGCACTACGTTTCAATGACACTACTTAGCTGTAATAACATGTTAAGTGAATTTTTCGTGCTAACGCAATTATACATAAAATTAAGATTACAGCGATGCATAAATGCAGTAACGTTATGATTTTGTTACGGTATTAAAAGAACTTTACGACACCCACCCAAGGTGAGCATCGCACCACTGAATCAGTCCTGGAAAACTGGCACACTTGCCCTGAAATCGGTTCGAAATAGGCTAATAGGCCACGGCTGGAACGCTCAGGAAGTCGGGCGTGAGTCACACGATACGTTCTGGGCAAGCGTGCGGTGGCATAGTATATACAGGGTATGTCGAAATTATGAGGGCGCCACCAAGCCTGTCTTAACCCGGCTAACCGGGCCTGGACGGTTAGACGGGAGCGAAGCATGCACAAATACTCCGCCGATAGGATTACTCAAGAGTTGCAAGGTCAAATAACAATTTCGGGATTGCCTTAAGCAAGGATTATAATTAGGTGTCAATCCGACCACGACTGCGCAGCTGTCTCACTCACCTGCACGCTCACAGCTTCCTCGTTCCGTCGTACAATAATCCGTACAATAAAGGGGCGTCTATCTGTAACAGAACATGCACAAGCCGAAACAAACAATAGTTCCCTTAACTAACCAATCATATATTGAACTTCGGGTTACAATGGGCAGCAGAGTGCGTCGCCCTGTATCTAAACTTAACCTATAATTAAGGGCACCAGCTGGCACGCGCGCTCTAAACTTAACGACAGATGTTGCACATTAGTGAACAGCAATGAGCAGTAATAGGTAGTAATGAGTACAAATATGCACGTTGCCTTATGCGGAGGGCAGCGACAATTTACAATAGCACTCGCGGCATGAACAGTCTGCAAGTCTGAATGAATGCACTAGCGCAGTAATGAGTAGTAACGAGTACAAATATGCACGTTGCCTTATGCGGCGGGCAGCGACTATTTATCTTAGCACTCGCGGCATGAACAGTCTGCAAGTCTGAATGAATGCACTAGCGCAGTAATGAGTAGTAACGAGTACAAATATGCACGTTGCCTTATGCGGCGGGCAGCGACTATTTATCTTAGCACTCGCGTTCACAGCGGTAATCAGGTTAAAGGCACATACCTTAATGCGTAGGCGGCGAGGGAGCCTGGTACAGTTGAGTTGCGACGAGCTGCAATCGTAGGTGGCAGGTACCTTCGGTGTTACAACGGCGAAAGGGGGTGAATGCACAACCGCCTCAATGGCGACGGGAGACGCGTCAGGACGCGTACAACGGGACGACGAAAAGAAAGGGGCCACTTTCGTTCTGCTGAACCAAATCCTCGTAGGTCGAGATGAAGGGGGCACGACCCCTCACTTACAGTAGCAGGAACTGGGCTCCAAAAACACCCACGTTACGCCGAAGACCACTCGACAAACTCCGACTCACAACCACCACACAAGCGCTCTCTGCAACGGGCTCCGGACGACTGCCACTTAAGGCGAAACAGTATATCACATGATTGCTGAAGCAGCACTTGACGGGAAAAAGGGCTGACGCCCCCGCCAAGGGCGGAAGCGCCGCACGAACTCACACACACTATCCGACCTCTTACTTGTTCGACGGCTCTCCGCTGAATGCCCAAAGGGACGCGCTCGCAAAGGTCACCTTGGTCGCGTCCTCACGTGACTAAACCTTGGCAGCCAATCGCAAGGCGATAAAATGAAACGAGCCAATGCGGGCCACGATGGTATCACGCCACCACAGCGTGCTATTCGGAATTCGGAAAAACGCCATCAGAGGAGAGTTCCAACCGACGACAAATACTGCTTTTGGGGCTAAATATGTGCGAAATCGTGATTCTGGAATTAGGCGATGGAGCCAAATAAAGAACTAAAAGGGCTTAGCATACGGGCACGCTGCTCTAAAGCCTAGGTGGCTATTTAAAATACCAAAATGACCTAACTAACAGCGTGAAATGCAATTAAGCATCTGAAACAGCAAAATGACTTAACAATTTATCTATCACATATCGGTACAATTGGGAATAAAACATCTGATCCAGCCTTAAAAGAAGCCGCAGTGGTACTCGAATCAAACGTACCAATTCCACATTCTGACTATAAAATCCACTTAGACACCAAATTCGAAGAAAATGGAATGTAAACTGGACAGAAGCAAAGTGAGGGAAATAAAAGAAGAAACCTCAGAATGGTTAATCCATCCAGACAGAATAACACAATAGTGATAACAAGCCTACGGATCGGATATGCATGTACAACACACATACACATATCACATATTGATACAAGAGAAAAATCTGCAATACATGCAATATGCCACTCTCAGTGCAAAACATTATATTAGACTGTATTAAGTACAACTCCCAAAGACGAATACACAACATATCAACTTCCTTTAAAACGTACTTGCGAACAATTCTATCATCATACAAAGAACACTATGAACTTTATTAAAAAAATTATTATATATGTTTAATAAAATATAGTACATTATATCGATTATATGCGAGCTCTAATGATCTTAGCAGTTGATGTGCCCAAAAATATATTTCAAATAAAAAAGTACTTGATATTGAAAATTGCTTTTCAGTATAAGCCCAAAATGATAAATAATTGATACTCTGAAGTGCAATTTTAAAATTAAAATATTTAAGAAACCATTGCATTTGCTTTTTTGCTCTTGTTCGATTTCCAAACTACAATTTACGATAATTATTTGGAAAAGAATGCTTCACTTCCATGTATAGAATCTCGCCTTTACGCGAGAGTGTTGTCTTACTCGTACATAATATTCTTTCAGTATTGGTCGAATAGTTTCTCAGACGAACCATGAGCTACTAAATTAACAACGAAAAACAAAAGTAGGACATCTGTAACAACATCTGCTTACATAAAAGTCAGAGCAAGAAAGTTTCAAATGAAAGACGAAACCAGGAAGCTTTTGTGTCTTACATAAAAAAAAAGCAAATTGAGTTACTTTTTCGGTCCAGGCAACGTATACTTACAGTACATTACTAAACGGATCCCTATTTAGTTGTACACATGAAATAACTTTAAAATTATAGCTGTAACTAGTTAGAAATCAGTTCTAATTATTTGCTTTGTTATTAAATTATAATTGTTCCCATCAGCAATTCGAAAGTCGTTCATATATGATATAATACATTAAAACTATATTTGGCAGTAGAGATTGTCGTGCAATACTAGTTGCTGATGTAATTGTAATTGCAAATTTAATGATCTTGGCGTCTAAGTACATACATAGATATTCGTACCTATAAATAATTATATTTTGTTTGTTCATATCTCTGGAAACATCTTAAAATTCACATCGAGTTTGGTATTATAAGTTCTATTAGATAGATACATTAAGATGATTACTAGATATGGTAAGATTGATTTACAGCTCGACGATTTTATCTCTGCTACAAAACGAAGTTTTTAGTAGCCGCATATATAAAAATAGTTTAAAATTGACAAATTCCCAGTTAAACAATCGCCAGCCAGCACTAATAAATGTTGGTCAACAAACTTTCACTAATACGAACGCAGGCTGTAAACATCACCTTGATGAGTGAGAGTATGATATTTAAAGACATTTATTTATCTTCGTCTTGGGTCATTCGCGCTCAGCCAATGAATAAAATTTTAATAAAACGTGTTGCAACGATGCGATCTAGTGGATCTTGTGTGAAGACAAGCTTTTTAGCGTTGCGCTATTAATATTAATTTCTGTCGTGATTGGTAACCTAATCGGATGTTTTCTACTGATTGTTATTGCAATGAAATGAAATCGTTAATTATTTTTTATATCGAAAAGTATTTTATTAGCAATAACAAGACACTTATTAGCTTATTACAAATGCCCACTTGTGGTGGATATAGAGAAACGGGGGACTTATATTCAGCAACTTTGAAAACTTGACAAAATTGTCGTTATTTCAGTACTTTCCCAGCTTGCTTCGTAGTTATTACAGAAAAAAATAATCTCGTTTTTTGAGTATTCTTGGAGCTAACTTACCTTGCATCCTTTCTGGGCGTTATCGTTACAGACGTAATTCAAATAGCTATGGTGTCTATAGCATGTAACTTCAAATGCTTGTTCTTCTCCAGATATCTATTTGGGTAGGTATCTTTTAAATCAGCGGTTCCCAAACTTTTCAACTTTTGTCCACGATTCGCATTTCTGTCTGATTCCGGTTTGTGACAAACTTCTCTGTCAGCAACTTCAGGATGATGAAGTATAGCCTTTCGATGGAGTAGTTTTAAAACAACAAAAAAGAACATACCACTTCAGAGAAGAAAAACGACACGAAGACCAGTGTTTCGTTTGGCGCTAACTCTTATCTTGGAAAGATTCTCTCTATTGATGGACGCAAGTTTGAAGCGACTTTTGCAAAAAAAAGATAGAAGCATCAAGCTTATGTGTGCAAATTTGTAAAAATTCACACGGATGTAGCTGCTTATTAGTTTTACCAGGTAATTGGAAAAGCAAACCCACCAGCTTAATGCAGGCGTGGTTTGTCTATAAAATGAATGCTGTCTTCATTGAAACCCATATTAGATTTATTTCAAATGATCTAGATGCTTCACTTCACTTCATGCCTAGAGACTAGAGTGCACTAAATCGGCAAAATACAGATTGTCTCACATCACTCCTACACACATTTTTACCTTTTAAAATCACCTAAAAAATAAAACGTGTGTTTCATCAATTACTTTTACAGCAATAATAAATAGAAGACTATGATCACGATAGTGATGATCTATGCGCCTAATGAACGCGAGGCAGTGGAAACAGAAAACCAATTTTGGGATGAGCAATAAATTCAGCAGAAAGTTACAATGGCAACTTAATAGAGATGGGAGATTTTAAATCAAAGATGGGAAGGGACTATACTAGATGAGAGAGGTAATTGGATCATACGGGCCGAGATTATTAATAAACAAATGGAGAAACAAAATCACAAGAAACGTTAACAGTAGGGATTGGCTTTAAAACTAATGCAGAAGAACTACTTCAAAGAAACTTACAATTTAGAAATAAGCAGCGAAAAAATACCTGTCAGAGGCCACGACGAAATAAGACAGCCAATAAATGTAATGCTCGGGAATTGAAACGAGGATCTGGCTTTTCTCACCTGAATTATTTATTTTCATATTTACATATACAGTGTGTCCAAGATAAGAAGGGCCAGTATGGGGATCTCGGTAATGGTAAGAGATACAAATTTGGTTAAATTGAAAGAAAGTTGCGCAATTAAAGGACTAAAAAAATGACGTCTAGAAATCCTTGATATGCTTTTTCGTTTTTTTCTGGCGTTAATATTAAAGTTAGATCGAAACTGATTAAACTTCTTTATAGCAACTTTTAGTGGACTTAATGATTAAGTTATCAATTTTTTTATCCGACGTTTCGTCTTCGAGAAACCATCATCAACTTCATTTTTTAAATACGGTCGTGGTTTTTTTATGCCAAATTTGCAAAGCCCTTGTTACTCTGAATTCAACAATGTGCCACATATTATGGTTTAATTACGTTTCGAGCTTTTTTCTGATCATCATCAGAAAATTTTTTAGATACAGACCTGCATTTCTCATAATTTTGTAAAAATAAGTTCATACAGTAAGTTAGGCTTTTTTACATGCCGTTAAAATATTAAAATGCACATCATAATGTCATAATTCTGATACATTAATTTAATAACCAAACAATAACTATTAACAATAAACAAAAAAGAAATGAATCAAAGATAGACAGAAAGAATAACAAAACGAACATCGAAACCATTTAATAGGTATTAAATTTACAGAAGGTATTCAAAAAGGTTGCCATTCTCTATCCATAAATAACATCTAACTGTAGAATCTAAAACATTATTCAGTAATACTGGCGTTATACTTTGAAAGGATTCAAGAACCAATCTTCTAAGTTCTTCTTCTATTTCAAAACGTTAAATACCTATTACATTGTTTCAAGGCTCGTTTTCTCATTCTTTCTGCCTATCTTTAGTCCATTTATTTGTTGTTTATTGTTAATAGTTATTGGTTGCTTATTAAATTAATGTATCAGAATTATGACATTATGATGTGCATTTTAATATTTTAACGGCATGTAACAAGGCCTAACTTACTGTATGAACTTATTTTTACAAAATTATGAGAAATGCAGGTCCGTATCTAAAAAATTTTCTGATGATGATCAGAAATAAGCTCGAAACGTAATTAAACCATAATATGTGGTACATTGTTGAATTTAGAGTAACAAGGGCTTTGCAAATTTGGCATCAAAAAACCAGGACCGTATTTAAAAAAATGAAGTTGATGATGGTTTCTCGAAGACGAAACGTCGGAAAAAAAAATTGATAACGTAATCATTAAGTCCACTAAAAGCTGCTATAAAGAAGTTGAATCAGTTTTGCTCTAACTTTTATATTAACGCCAGAAAAAAATTTAAAAAAAATCCAAAAATTCGGTTTTTTGAGATAATTTAAAAACGAAAAATCATATCAAGGATTTCTAGACCTCATTTTTTTAGTCCTTAAATTGCGCAACTTTCTTCCAATTTAACCAAATTTGTATCTCATACCATTACCGAGATCCCCATACTGCCCTCCTTATCTTGGACACACTGTATAGCCAGTTTGTGTTTCCATACCTTTCCATTGTTAACTAGATTTAATAATTTCAACTTTGCATAACACAAATGCGCGAGTACGGTTCTATTCTGCGTGTGTGGCACCTCCAAATAGGTTTTAGAGACTTTCCGATTGTTACGTAACATCAGACGACAGAGTGGTACCAGCGCTAGAAAATACAGGAAATTTCCCAGAGTATTTGAAGAGAATTTTCAACGAGATATTTACAGAATGATATAATCCAAGGAGAAAAATTCGAGACACAACCGTTCTCGCGCAACAAGCCGAATAATATGTTATTACACATGAAATCAAGCGGTAAGTGTTTGCTCCAGGCTGTATTGTAAAAATCGGCCGAGCGCAAAGGAATGCGCTTACGTACGTCAATTTCTAAGCCGGAGTTCTGTGCATCAAATTGTGACGGTAAACTCTCATGCAGTGTAATAGTTGCATATTAAAGACAGTTATTGCTCACACTAACGTTTGACCATAAAATATTCACTTGTGCTTAATTTTGAATTAAACAGATATAAATTTCAGTCAAAATTTACGAAATATCGTTCACAATTTCAAGGCCAGTTTTGCTTTCATAATCAGTTGGTTTAAAAACCGCTATCACAACAGTAAGCATATTATATTACGAAATGACCTAGAACTTCAAGTTCATCGCACGAACTCGCAGACAACGCGGAACTATAATTGCTTACTACTTATTTTGCAATTTTAGAATCGTTTTCGTGAACTATGCCTTTGCACTTTGAAATGTTTTTATTTAGTATCTAACCAGTTATATTGTATAAAATCCCATTTATTTTTGTAATAAAATCAATCGACATTGACTGTTTGATTCAATTACATCGATACTACCTTTCCAAGCCTAAAATTGAAGTGTGAGGCTGCACTTCGGGTAGTTATCTAATTATCATCCCTTTAAGTGCCATTGACTACATTGACTTAATACATGAATGCAGTCTCATTCGTGTGCTTAAAAATTAGGGATAAAGAACCAGTGCAACCAACAGAAACTTGATCCAGACTCCAGGCATTTCTGTTTATGGTCCTTCGAGCCGGATCTGTCTCCAACTAAGAACAAGTACATCCCAGGAGTCACAAGTATCCAGAGAAGAAAACAACATCTGCCAACCCACCCAGGTCCCAAAAAATGGCTAATAACATGGAGGAATTCAACAAATTAGCTGTCGCCCAAGAGGAGCTTTCGCAGAAAATAACTCAAATATTGTGCAACAGCAAAAAGGACCCTGCCAGCCGAAAAACCGAAGCCTGCATCACCAGTCGTAAGAAGACGCTGGATGAACTTTGGAACTTCGCAACCAGCAATCATGCAAAAATGGTGCAGCTAAGTATTCCAACACACAATTATTTTACAACAGGGTATTACGATCAAATTAAAGCCATATACGGCGAAGCATAAGGTTATTTGCAGAGCTGTTCAAAAGCAGCTGAAAATCCCAACCCCTCCGGAAGTAGGAGGCAAGAGGAAATAGTTGAAAATCCCGAGCAAAAGGTTCGTATCCGAAAACTGCAGATTCGGATCCAGAATTTTAAACAAGCTATCGACGACGCCGAACTAGCACAAGAATTAGGAAGCCCCGCCATCACGAAGAGGGAACTAAGAGAAAAATGGGATCGGGTGATCGAGATGGACGAAGAAGTTATGTCTAACGAAATGGCTTCAGACCAGACACACTTCAGTTCTGAATATACTACGTTGGAAGACTGGTATAGAAATTTAATTAATTTATTGCAAGCACCGACAAGGAGCGAGCAAACAGCAGCCATCTCGCTTCCTCAAGTCAAAATCCCCATATACGAGGGAAATTATGAAGAATGGGCCACCTTCAAGGACCTGTTCACTAAATTAGTAGATGCCAACCAGAACATGGACGATGTCATCAAGATGCAATATCTGAAGACGCATGTCAAGGGAGAGCGCAGCCGACTGATCCAGCATCTAGCAGTTACCCAAGCCAACTGCAACACCGCTTGGAATTTGCTGCAACAAAGGTATCAAAATAATCGCCTTATTTTAACAAAATTGCTAGACACCATCTTCGATCTGCCGGTTCTTTCCAAAGAATCAGCCCACAGATTGAAAAGATTGCATGACTCCATCAAGGACTGTGGAAGCAATCAAGAACTTAGGCATCTCCACGGACAGTTGGGGTCCATGGATTAACAGGGCTATCGCTCGAAAATGGGATCCTGAAACTAACAAATTATATGAACAGTCGTTTCAATGCCCCAATGAAGTTCAGAATCACCAAAATTTAATGGATTTCTTGCAAATGCTGTTCCAAACTCTGGAATCCGTTGATGGAGCTTGAAAACCAACCCAGGAAAGACCACAGAAGACTTATGCTTTCGCATCTCTAAATTGCAAGCTGTGCCATGGAGATCATTACATCGATAACTGTGGTCAATTCCAGAGGCTACCTACCCACCTACAAAACAAGAAGAGCTAAAAACCTATCGATTCTGCTTTCGATGCTTACGACAGGATTCCAATATACCATGTCGCTCCTATTTTAACTGTACAATCTGTCGCTTTCCACATCATACTCTGCTCCATAAAGCACAGCCACCATTAAGGCCGCTACCTGCTCAGAAGATGAGGACTCATGCAGCAGCCATGCACACTTTCAACGCTCCAAAGAAGAAGCCAAAATCAAATATCATTGCCGCCAATCTAGGCGCAAAGGAGAGCCAAGTGCTACTAGCCATGGTTCAAGTAAAAGCAGCATCCGGGTCTCAAGGTTCATTCAACACGGAAGCATCATCCGAATTATTGGCGTTACCCAGGACCAAAATTCGGGCAGAAATCTCAAGAATCAGGAACAACGAGCCAAAAATTGCTAAATGGAAAATTCCAGGTTTGATTACACCGAGATTTTCAAGTAACTTTTCCCTACCTGTTAACCTATTAGTACTTCCCAAACTTACGAAAGTCATGCCTTCATCACCTATCCCAAACATAAATATGGATTCCTAGAGCAATATCTTCATCGCCGATCCAACCTTTAACCGCCCTGGTCCTATAGATATAATTCTAGGCGCCGAAGAATATTCTAAAATAATTCTAAAAGGAATCACTAAATCAAAGGATGGCATCTTGGGACAGAATACCGAGCTGGGTTGGATTTTATCTGGAACTATTGGAAGACAGCATAACGACAGCATTAGAGTCAACACCATGGTTGCCAAAATTGAAGAAAACGAGCAGTTACAGAAATTCTGGAACATAGAAGAAGTACCCACTCAAAGAAAACTTCCCCCAGACGATCAGGTATGTGAAAAGAAATTCACAGACACAGTGCAGCGATACGAAGATGGAAGATACATAGTGAAGATCCCATTCTAGCAAACTCCAGTGAGCATGGGAAGGTCCGAAACCTCAGCATAGGCAAGATTATTACATCTGGAGAAGAAGCTGGGACAAGATCAAGATCTAGAGATCCAATACAAGAAATTCATGCAAGAATATCTGGATTTAGGACATATGAAAAAGGTAGAGAAGAAACAGGAAAACAGTGGCAAATATTACATCCCACTCCACGGCGTTATCCGAGAAGCACGTTCATCAACCAGACTCCGTGTCGTCTTCGACGCTTCGAGCAAAGCCTCTTATGGAAAATCCTTAAATGAAATCATGTATGCTGGACCAAAACTTCAGCAAGAGCTGGTCGACATACTACTCCGATGGAGTACACACAAGGTCGTCTTCTCTGCGGACATTGAAAAAATGTACCGACAAATCAAAATGGACAGTCAATACCACGAGGATCAAAGAATCTTATGGGGATTCGACCAATCACAGCCAATCAGGGAATACAAATTATGCAGTCACTTATGGAACCGCATCAGCTCCTTATCTTGCCATCCGAACCTTGCACCCATTAGCAGAGGACGAGAAATCTTCATTTCCATTAGCAGAAGAAGTTGTGAATAGAGATTTCTACGTGGACGATGTGCTTTTCGGAGCCGACACTTTGGAAAAAGCAATCGAACAACAAGGTCGACTAATTTCCCTATTGAAACGCGGTGGTTTCACTCTACATAAATGGTGCAGTAATGAATCAGCCATCATACAAGAACTACCAGAAGAATTAAAAAAGCAATTATACCTCGAAATAAGTGAGGACGGCGTAAAGAAGTCACTGGGCGTTTATTGGTCTCCATATGAAGACGTGTTCTGTTTCAAGGTGGACGTGAAGCAAAAGGAATCCACAAAACGCACCATATTATCCAAAGTAGCCAAAATTTTCGACCCATTGGGCTGGTTAGCACCCATCATTATCACTTCCAAACTACTCATCTAAGAACTATGCGTCGAAACTATCAAGTGGGATGACCCAGTTTCAGAAAGTATCCAGGGCAAATGGGAAACGTTCAAATCTCAACTCAAATCGGTGGAAGAAATTACATTACCGAGGTGGCTTTTTACCAAAAAGAAGCCCAAATGAAATTGCATGGATTCTGTGACGCTTCCGAAAGAGCTTTTGGGGCAGTGGTCTACACCAGAATTACTACGTCATCAGGCCAAGCCAAGGTATCCTTTTTAATAGCAAAATTCAAGGTGGCACCAGCTCGAGCAAGAACAACTCTACCCAGACTGGAATTCTGCGCAGCAGTACTACTTTCCAATCTATTACAAAGGTTAATCACAGTACTGGACATTTCTAAGGTATCCACCTTCACCTGGACAGACTCCATGGTTGCATTAGGATGGATAAAGGGAGATCCAGTAAGATGGAAAACGTTCGTCGCAAACCGCGTAGCCGAAATCAACAATCTGATTCCGGCCCAACATTGGAACCACGTCAAATCCGAAGAGAATCTTGCAGACGTCATCTCCAAAGGCACTAGTCCAGGAAAACTAAAGGAACATGTACTATGGTGGGATGGACCAAGTTGGTTAGTTAACAAGGAGTTATGGCCGTGTCAACCAGACACAGCAATAACCAATAAAGAAGCAAGAAGTTACACTGTGCATCAAGCTACAGTTTATCAAGACGAGAACGAAGTTATTCATCGTTTTTCTTCTCCAACAAGAATGGCACGAGTCGTGTCCTACTGCCGAAGATTCATTAACAAGTTTAGGCGCCTTCCCATTCGGCCAGGATGCTTATCAGTTAAAGAAATGGACGACACCATCCTCACACTCATTAAGGTCGTCCAAGAAAGCGATCCCACGTTAAGGGAGACAGGATTTCAACTCCAAAAGAAAAAATATGTGGACTCCAACAACAAACTCGCTAATCTCAATCCATTCGTCGATCAACATAGAATCATCCGTGTTGGAGGAAAACTAGAAAATTCAACCTTATCCTACAATGAAAAACACCCAATCATCATTCCTTACTCCAATCACGTTTCCAAGTTAATAATTCATAAGGCACATTTACGCACTTTGCACGGTGGCACCCAGAAAAGGCAGCAAGAATTATAGAAAATAAGAAACCCTCCGACTTCATTAAAAACTTGACATCCGGTGGAGGGCGGCACCAGAACTTGTCGGCAGGGGATGCAAGAAAAGAAAAATCCAATGCCAAACACTTCGCGCCAAGCGGTGGATGCAGCTCAGAAGTTGCAGCAATAACTGCACCAAACAAGAAAACCTCATAGTTCACTAAAAACTTGACACTCGGTGGAGGGTGGAACCAAGAAGTTGCAGCAATAACTACAGCAGACAAGAAACCCTCCGAGTTCAATAAAAACTTCGCACCTAGCGATGGATGGAGCCCGGAAATGGCAACAATAACTGCTGCAAACAAGAAACCCTCCAAGTTCAATAAAAGCTTAGCACCTAGTGGAGGGTGGCAACAAGAAAATCCGACACCAAACATTTCGCGCCTAGCGATGGATGGAATCAAGAAGTTGCAGCAATAACTGCAGCAAACGAGAAACCCTCCGAGTTCACTAAAAGCGTAGCACCTAGTGGAGGGTGGAGACAAGAAATGGCAGCAAGAAGTTCAGAAAATAATAAGCACAATGCTAAGCACCTAGCCCCTCGTAGAGGATTGAATCAAAAAGACGGCTTATTAAAGTCTGCGAGGGAATTTACCGAAGACTCGCAATGTGGAATACCGATACGGCACCCTCAAAAACAGCTAACCTCGGCAAGAGTGATATTAATTATCGTATCCGCTCATATAATGTTCGTCTCCAAAGGAATAGGCAGCAGGTGGACGTTGTCGGGATGTTCCAAACCAATTGGTAACATATTCAACGACACGATAACACAAAAACTATTTTACAGAAATAGCAGAGGAGCCAGTGTTTCAGCAGTCGAACCACTTCGAGGATTTATAAACTTCTCGGTTGGACCTGCAACATCATCTGAAGGAAGTAGTATGGAGAGCCATCCGACATCGGTACTACTTCTACAGAGGAATAATCAACAGCATCTAAAAAACATGACATGGAAAACCATCCGACATCATTCCTATCTATCCAGCGGGATCGCCGGCAGCATATTGGGAGGTGCTGCTCTAATAGGCGTTCTCTATTACATTCGAAGAATAGTCCGAAGGAAGCCTCCACCCAAGGAACGCCAGCCAGCAGTGGAAGAATATCCCCTAAAAACCCTTAATGTAGAAGAAACAGTATAGTTTTCTTGTTTTGTTTTTTTGTGGCCTAAAACCGCCAATATGTTTAATTTTGAATTAAACAGATATAAATTTCAGTCAAAATTTACGAAATATCGTTCACAATTTAAAGGCCAGTTTTGCTTTCATAATCAGTCGGTTTAAAGACCGCTATCACAACAGTAAGCATATTATATTACGAAATGACCTAGAACTTCAAGTTCATCGCACGAACTCGCAGACAACGCGGAACTATAATTGCTTACTACTTATTTTGCAATTTTAGAATCGTTTTAGTGAACTATGCCTTTGCACTTTGAAATGTTTTTATTTAGTATCTAACCAGTTATATTGTATAAAATCCCATTTATTTTTGTAATAAAATCAATCGACATTGACTGTTTGATTCAATTACATCGATACTACCTTTTCAAGCCTAAAATTGAAGTGTGAGGCTGCACTTCGGGTAGTTATCTAATTATCATCCCTTTAAGTGCCATTGACTACATTGGCTTAATACATGAATGCAGTCTCATTCGTGTGCTTAAAAATTAGGGATAAAGAACCAGTGCAACCAACAGAAACCTGATCCAGCCTCCAGGCATTTCTGTTCACTTGCGTTGAGCTTTAAAGAAATTAGGGAAATTCTAAATCTACTTCATAATGTGTAATATTTCAAGCTATATTTACGCAAGCCTCAGCATTGGTGTCACTTCACTGTGTCAAGTTGCAGCGTTATTGTTTGAAAACAAGGAGTTTTTGTAGACGTCGGTCTCGCAGTTATGTCAAGTAGATCACTAGGTTGCATAGTTAAGCAAAACACGACACCAATGTTTTATATTTAAGCTCTGTACTTTATTTGAATTTTTAATACATTATCTATCACTGAGGTGTGTTCATCTGTGAACTGACATGGCCCACAAATATCTTAAGAGGTATTTAGGCCTGGCTCCTTCAGTATAATAACTTGGTTCTAGGCAGAGCCGGATTAAGGATATGCGAGGCCCAGGGCTAAATTTTTTAGAGGCCCCATTCCCATTTATGCAACGGGTACAAAGGGATCTAAATGATTAGAAACTGCACTAAATTATAACCTTCGAATCTTTTCGAGGCCCCCGAAATTCGGTGGCCCGGGGCTGCAGCCCCCTTAGCCCCCCCCCCCTTAATCCGGCTCTGGTTCTAGGCCATATTCCCACGTGTGGAATGAAGCGCCCTCAACTTTACTGTACTTTATAAAACTACAAGTTACGTTTTCTGAGGTGCTTCCTGAGACGTGTAAGAAGTTAAGAAGGCTTCCAGGTTTTGTGCGCTGAATCTACTACCATTACGAAGCTAGAAAAGGCGGATGAATTGCACTAGTCAGGAGGCATTTTAGACAGTTATTTTGATATCTTTTAGATGCTATGTAAATGTAAACGAATGACAGGTACAGTTATGCTGCTGTTGTTTGTTGTGTAAATGCGTGTAGCTACAAGCTATTGCGCGTTGATGATACATTATAATTTGAAATCCCTGAGTTTAGGAATGGCCAATTTTTTAAAGTTTAATCTTTTTTATTTTGTTGTTTTGTAGTTTAATGTGTGTATGGTAACAAGGTTCATATTTATGTTTATTTGTGTGACCAATCTACTGTCTTTGAGCATGTCGTTTCAAGTCAGTTTCAGCCCTGAGAATACCACAAGTAAGGCTCAGCTTCCCGTTTTAACAGCTACTGATCTTTTCTATTCACCAGTTAAGAAAAAGTAAGAGTTTCATCATAATAACGTTCCGACGCCGACGGAGGGAATACCAAACGATTTATTTAAATATCCACATACAGCAAAGGAAATGCTCTAGTGGCATACACACTAAAAAATAAACTTGTCAGAAATATGTTTATAATGAAAATAAATCAAAAGCTTTTAGCTGCTAATTATACGGACAAATACAACAATAAAGAGAAGAAATCAATTCAGTTTAAAGAAGTATGTTACGTATTATTTTTGGCTCTAATTGAAAATTAAGTGGAAGTCCAGGAAATGTCTTGAGTTGCCCGCAATTTCTTACTGTATGTTTGGTTGCCTAGCCGCATTTTTAATTTTTGGTATGTATTTTGGGAAATTCTTGAAGCTCTATGGAAATTCTAGATACTTTTAAAAGATTGTCAGTAGGATTTCCGGCAGCCATTTTATGGCACTGATCGTGTAAGCTTGTCTTCCTGGGTGTGTATGTGGTTTTGGAATATTGCTTCACACAGGTAGAAAATTACTGAATTGTGATGAAAATCGTCGCTTACTCTTAAGGAATTGTGTGTGAGATTGCTGGAATGAATCTAGTTATGCTAGAATACACATTATTTCTGTGCAATCACCTTTAACTTCAACCCCGGCCTACCCGTACCTTTTAGTACCGCTTAGTGCCTCGCTCTGCATATTCCTTCCTGGGTTCTGGTTTCACCTTGCAAGGGAGCTGGAGAACCAACTCGTTGGCGGTTCTGTGCCATTCGATTCCTGTTGCGGCTCCTGAGACTTATGCCCGTAGTCATAGTCGAGTCTCAAACTTGTGCTTGAGCAATGCTCAATGGAGTCGATCTCAAGTATTCACGAATGCTCAGTATCGGTTGTATGTCATAAACAAGACTTCGGCAATTCTCGGCGAAGATAATGAATATCGCTGAAATCTAGTAACTTTCACGTTGTTACGTTGCCGTCTGCGTCATTATTGTCATACATAAACCCACGGCCTGCTGAATTGTTTGACAAACGTGAGTTGATGGTAGAAATTATAGCCTACAAGCAAAAAGAAAAATTGCTGCTGGAAAATTTAGTGGCGCACTACAAAATCGTTGAAGACAAAAGGACCGATGCAACGGCGACCCAAATAAAGAACACAGAGTGGCTGAAGATTGCTGAGTCTATTGCGCCTCTATTCATTTTCAGTTTCTAGGAAGTGAATGAAATACCCAAGATATTCGGCGAATGCTACCAAAACTCTTTTTATAATAAAATTCTGCTAACAGATTGTTGGCTAGATCCCCGTAAGTGACCAGATACAGCATACAAAGCAAAAATATTGTTCAACAAACTAGTATATATACAATAAACGTAACACTCCTGATGGGGTATAGCTGTCCCTTCCAGAGAGTTTGTGGATCCAGTTGCTGGGGTGGATCAGTTTCCGTATAGCACATTATTATCAGAAGTAATACACTCACCGGCACGAAAAACGGAGCACTTGCATTTTTTGATTAGATTTAAAATTGTATCCCTTTGTGATGTTTTATTATTATATTTATTATTATACATTTATTATACATTTAACATTATAACATGTATAATAAATGTATAATAATAAATGTAATAATAAAACATCACAAAGGGATACAATTTTAAATCTAATCAAAAAATGCAAGTGCTCCGTTTTTCGTGCCGGTGAGTGTACTATAAGTACTTCGATATTATCTGGTTATATGTTGGATAACTTGTTGCACAATAATAAAAGAGTGTCAGTTTGACAGGTTAAATAGTCCGACCGCGTCAGCGGGAGGATTATTTTGTCAAACTGACACGATTTGTTATTGTGCAGGAAGTTTGAGACGCATAACCTGTTCGAAGTACGCATTGTATTCGATTTGATTATTTTTTGAGTAAATTTTAATATTAGGAAAAAATAAATATTTTATTGGCAGCTCGATTTGTTTGTATTAACCTAGCTGAAAGTCATCTCCATGAAAACGACATCAAGTTGACAAAAGTTATGTATTGCGTTGCCTAGTGAAGTTACTCTAGTATAATCGATTTTGTATAATCGAAATTATACAAGATAACTTAACTAAATCCAGCCGTCTGATTGGTTGAAATCTCTACGAAAAAAATAATCGTGCGTATACACTTACGCGTACTGTTCACAGTTTATTGTTAGTTTTTGCCTTATTAACTATTTGTCTCCACACTTTCCTGTTCACTATTTGGTCTCTCCAGTTATTGATGCCCATTTTCTTAAGATCTTCTATTACTTCATTGTACCACGTTATTCTGGGCCTTCCTCTTGCTCGGGTTTCCGCGGGTTTCCACTGCATGATATTTTTTGTTGTGTTTCCTTCGTCTCTCATCACATGCCCTAGCCATCTGATGCGTTGGGCTTTTATGAAACTTATTATATCTCCGCCATTTATATCCCTTAGTAATTCATGGTTCATTCTAGCTCTGATCTCGCTTTCGCTGGTTCGTATTGGGCCAAGTATTGTCCTTAGTATTTTCCGTTCGAAAATCCTTAGTTCTTCGGTTTCTTTATTTGTGAGGCACATTATTTCTGCGGCGTAAGTGGCTACCGGTCTTATTAGGCTACTAGTAGGATAACATTAAATTATCCCCTTAATAGTTTCCGGTAGCATAAAACCGTGAGGTTATCAACAGTTGTGCTATTGGCAAAAAAAGCAGTCCTCGATTGTTTACCTTCCTGAGATTATCAAATACCAGCGGCAAGATTCTGTGTAAAACAAAGTGTTTTCTAAAACGATATCTTTCACGGAAATCGTGATCTAAATAATACTCTAGGGGGTTTTCCATAATCCTGATATATCTTTTAGACATCCTTAATATATTACCACTGTCTTCTTCTAGCATGTCAAGGAACTCTAACAATTCAAAACGTTCTTGCTCCCAATAATCTATTTATCATTTATCTTTCTTTATACTTTCACTAACTTTCACAATGCGGAAATCAAAGAGGCCGAAATGTCAAAAAAGTGTGGTTATGGTATAACTGAGCACGTTTCAAGGTTGGTCGTTGCCTAACTTGAGTAAGCATGCCAGCAAGCACGGGTGGAGTATTACTTGGCAACCAAGTAACAACTATGGAATCGGTTTGTGTACTTGATACGTTCTCATATAACAACCATGTTAGTTTTCTAAATATTTAAAATTAAATTAAACTTATACAGTGTGTTTCACTTTACATGGAAGCACCCTTGTATTTTCTTTGTTTTTGTATGAATCGATTTGAATTTTTTACCAGTTGTACAACTCACCAAGAGGCATCTATTCATGTCCTTGAGCGCAAATGACGTTTTTAGCCTGGCCTACTACGATCAAGAACATGGGTCGTATTGTCAATATTTTGCATCGCGTTAGAGTTACAGCAAAAAGTTATTAAGAAAAGTTGTTTAGGATCAAAAGAATACCCCAGATACCGATTTTCCTGTAATAATTCGAATTTTTAATTTTTATCCATAAATTTATTCAAGTTCCAAATTTCAACTTTTAATTTGGTATCAAATGGTGTCATGGAAAAACAACATTTTTATTATTGTTGCAAACGTCATTAGCTTTTAATAATGGCTGAATTACGTTTAACTGTTGCTGAGAAAGTAGAAATAAGTAGAATTACTGGTAAAAATGCAAGATCCAATAGAGAAGTAGCTAGAATATTTAATGGAAGGCATCCAGGGCGTGCAACTATTTTTCCTGGCACTCAGTTTCTGACGATGCAAGCAGCAGCGCCAAAGTTTTGGTGGAAATTTAATGCCATATCTTTTAATTCTCCTACGAGAATTAGCGTCATAAGCCGCCAAAATCATTTCGTCAAAGGGATGCTTTCGAACTATTCTTCTTGGTCTGAGCCACGGTGTAAGAGATATGTTTGGGATTAACAACATTTCCAATTAAATTAAAAATTTGATTAATTTTTGAAACAGTTCCAGGATAAATAGGTGCACGCCCTGGATGCCTTCCATTAAATATTCTAGCTACTTCTCTATTGGTTCTTGCATTTTCACCAGTAGTTCTAATTATTTCTACTTTCTCAGCAACAGTTAAATGTAATTCAGCCATTATTAAGAGCTAATGACGTTTGCAACAATAATAAAAATGTTGTTTCTCCATGGCACCATTTGATACCAAATTAAAAGTTGAAATTTGGGACTTGGACAAATTTATGGATAAAAATTAAAAATTCGAATTATTAAACGAAAATCGGTATTTAGGGTATTCTTTTGATTCTAAACAACTTTTCTTAATAACTTTTTGCTGTAACTCTAACGCAATGCAAAATATTGACAATACGACCCATGTTCTTGATCGTAGTAGGCAAGGCTAAAAACGTCATTTGGGCTCAAGGACATGAATAGATGCCTCTTGGTGAGTTGTATAACTGGTAAAAAATTCAAATCAATTCATACAAAAACAAAGAAAATACAGGGGTGCTTCCATGTAAAGTGAAACACACTGTACATAAAACCTCGAAACTTTCACTAAGTACAATTTCTAACAGTATAGAGCTTGGAATTAAGATGAGATTCTTGCAGATAGATTAAAATCTACAGAATTGAATTTATCCATTTTATAATCTGTGTTCTAACTCAAATAAGTGTAATATTTGCAGATTTCCTATTGCACCCTTGATTATTATGCTGAGATATGTATAGTGTAAATAGGAGGTTTTCTTTTATTTATTGCTTTATGACTCAGCTATGTAATTTAGGGACACCGACACCTCTAGGTTAGCTGGTTTGGAACGTCTCGAACCAGTGGCACTTTCGGACAACCCAACCCAATCCTGCTCAGGAACTAGCTGTTGCTACACTACAAGACAATTCCTTGACCACGATATTGTGGCTTAATAGTGCAATACCGATTATTACTTTTTTGTGTACAGAAATTCCTCGTGTAGCAAGTAGCAATGGAAACCCCAAAAAGTAGTTGATAAAGAATTATGGAATGAATATTTGCAAGACCTGTGAACGAAAGGAAGATGAATATCATACTACTAAAAATAGAAATAGACGAAGAATCAATAGGAGCAGAACTGGTGGTCCGGCCAACATTAAGTGTGCAAATACGTTTGCATTTCAAAAAATCACAAAACAATTACCGAATAAAGACAGAAAAACTTTTCTATACTTTATCAACCTGTGGAAGGGTTTCAAACCTATAGAAAGGAATATTTTATGAAATAACCTAGAATGAAGAAATGTTGACAATGAACTGTCGGAAACAACATAAACTACTTATAATCCATTCACGACCTTTTTGGGACAGGGTTGGCTATGATTTTTTTTTTCATGTTGGACTAACTGATTTGGTGATGTAGCAGATGCAACATTTTTTTTCAGTCAGTGTCTGCTCGACATTTTCTTGCTACCGCATTGCCAGATTTATTATTTCAATCACGGCCTGCTGAATTGTGTGACAAACGTCACTTTATACGGCCTGGGCATTTTTTTGAAATTCATTGTTGTTTTCACTTCTGGGAAATTGCTAATTTTGGCTGTTTTGGCGTCATATACCCACGATGACATTTAAATGACAGTTGGTGTCAAGAACAGTTTTTTAACAATTATTTTTTAACATTCACTATTAATACAATAAGGACCTATTGTTTTGACTTTAATATAAATGTGAATCGTATAATCTAGGTATAGTATCGTGTACGTACATTTCAGAGATGTATGTATGTATGTATTATCATTAACCTCGTTTTACCTTGCAGTGTAGAGGCTGGTGCTTCATGTGCTTGCATCTGGCCGTACAATGCTCAACTTGCCCCGCATTGGCGATACAAAGTTGAAGCGCGCCTTTTGTGCTTGCACAGCAACCATTGTGTGAAGTGTGTGTCATGTTGATGTGTTGACCTTGTTACTCTATCTCTTAGATCTGTGGATCGGAGTAGAACACAGTTAATTTGGTTCCCAACTGTGAATGGTCTCACTGAGCCCGATTCCAATCGCCAAGGCTGCGGAAAAATCCCAGCCCTCGCGGGGTTCGAACTGAGGACTTGCTTACTAGTAAGCCTAGCGCTACCCAACTGCGCTACCCGGCTTCTGTCATTTCAGAGATTTACAGTTTTAATATTTTTCTTGAGAGAGGTTTTGAACTCCAAGAATTCGTAGTAACTGAATCTGTCCGTGTAGCTCCTATGTTTTGCTAGAATTGGTCTGAGTAACTTATCAGGGATTATTATAGAAGTTTTATCTCTGTGATCCATACAAAAGAAAAACTTCGATGAGGCAAGTGGTTCAAGAAGTAGCGTAGTTATAATTTTAGATGGATTGCATTGTCCAGATAAATGCTGAAGTATATTTAAAGTTAGATCAACTAATTGATTTATTAAAGCTGTAAATCGTCTAGTAGGGTATTTTCAACGCTCCCTAATCTTGTAAACGTATAAGAGCTAACAATAGATTTTATAACCAAGGGGTTGTTTTTCAACCTCCTGGTTACCAGTTTACGTGCTGCCACGTTTTTGGTGATATAGGGGTTGGTTTGAACCTACGGGTTCACTATATTCGCAAGTAGAAGATTGTAACTCCTCTGCTGTCCCCTTGGTGGTACCTTAAGGGAGTAAGGGCTAGACTTGTTTAAATGAAACACCCACAAAAGAATAATTAAACTTATATTGAAAGAAACTAATAATTCGGCACGATTACAATGGGCTTCCGCCCTCTCTGTTCATGAATTAATTAACTGTAAGCTTCGTATCTAAGTTAATCAAAATTATGCTCAATTTTTATGACATCAATTTGTTTTGGAAGGAAATAATAAATCTAGCGACGGCCCTTTGAGTTGGTTAATATAAAATAACAACAATTAAGTCTGACCTGTTACTCCTGCGCTGTGGTTACTACCCCTCGATTTGGTTATTATTTAATTTAAACGGCGCGACCGATGTTTAGTTATAAATTAAATTGAGTTCGGCTAAAATGAATTGGAGTCCTATGGTTCCCTTTTGTACCTGGATTTTCTTATGGTTGGGCACTACACAACACTTTAGTTTTAGATCGAAAAGATGTAATTTTGATTTAGTTAGAATTGGCACCGAAAAATGTTATCGACGGGTTAATTTATTACTCGAAACCGGGACGCGAACTGCCCTCGCGGTTCGCGTTCCCTCACAGGTAATTTTCTGTCGTGGGGAGCCGGGTGTTTCTCGGACTTCCCCGTTTTGTCAAACTAGCATTTTGACTTGTACTTTGCGCGCTCTGGGAATTGCGAATTTGGCATATCCCACACGGGTTTGCGCTATGTGTCAAATCGGCATTCTCTATTCTCAGAAATCTTTTAGCTTTATGAGCACCGGATGTAATTCAATCGCTTTTTCTGACTACGACAAATGTAGCTTTCCATTCTTGGTAAATGAACTTTCGCGTTCGCTATATCTGTAATTTACGCAGGGGCGGCTTTGATTTATTCTTTTCTTCTGACAACTTACAATTTATAAGTCTTATAATTATAACGAAATTTTCTTGCGGGTTGTTACAATTTGAAGAAAAAGTGGTTAAACGAGATTCTAAGCAAATATTACAGTTAAGCCTTTCTTCAATTGTTCGTGCTACATATCCACTCAAAAATGCCACTGAAGCAGAAACAATTCCATATTCGAGGTGTGTGGACACATTTTTAAGTTCATCTATTGCTTCTTTAGTATTTTCAGTTGGGATTACATGCGTTTTACGCAGAAAGGACATTAGTCGCCGACTTATGACCTGTTTGCAAGAAATTCGTTTTCCCTGCGTACGTCGGTCATTATGGGGTTTAGTTTGTATTCTGTGATTATTGCTGGTGGCAGTTGTTGTGGATCTTCGAGGGTATTGTAATAGTGTCAGTATCTACCTTGAGTTAAAAATGAGTGATATTCCTAGAAAAATTGTTAGCGGAAATGCATCTCCCAAAGAAGCAATATTGTGTATGAGAGAACATATCAAATCATTCCCTAAAAAAGTCATTTTGGTCGTGCAGTATATTACCTGGGTAGCAACTTAAATATTGAAAAAATGCACCAGCTCTTTAAAACTAGATATCCTGCATTGCATGTGGAGACAGTCTAAAATTATCTCTGATCTTCTGAACGAGTACTACCTACCTGTATATTATTATTGAAACGAACTATGATAAAATTTTGAAAAGGAAAAACAATAATCCAGCGTAATACTGTATAATAATTTACTACCTAAAGACTTATTACTATTTTAGTGTTGAAATGTTAATGTGGCAGATGTGAAAATCAACATGAAGTAAAATCAGCCAGCCATCCATTTGACAAGATATTTACATTTTTTACATGTTAATTTCTATAAGACCAATATTACTCAATTGCTATACTAAATTTATTTGGCATCAGTTTGTGATGTCTTTATCATTTCACACCACCAAGTGAGCAAGCATGCAGCAAGCATGTTAAATAAAGTAGCATATTCATATCATCTACACAATTCTTATCCAAATTGTAATAAACATTAATAGCGAATGCTTTTCTTATGCATTATTTCTTATTTTTGTTTCTCTCGTCAATTATAAAGTCATTCAAATTTTTTCATCTTTAATTTAAACAAAGATCTGACAGCATGTACCTATTCAGAAAATATAACCTTAAACTGAAAACATACTAACCTAACACAAAAAGTGTCAATTTCCATTAGGGAGTTTAATTGTCACAGAGGTACTGCCAACAAAATTACTAGATGGTCATAGCCTCACCTGACCCAAAAAGATCGTGGACGGCATATACACAGCAACTTGCGTTTTGAGTTATTCAAGTTCAAATGTCTCAGAAATAAGTTTTTCGCAAATATATTTCTTTCTATGGGTCGTATGACTTTTTTAGTTATTAGAAAAAACTAAGACTAGGAAATTATCTACGAAAAAGATTATACAGGTTTTTTTACGTACAACTTACCATTTAGTAAATAATACACTGTTAAGTTTTAAGACGGGTTTTACTTCCTTTTACGATAAAGGAAGTATTGGATTCACCCCAAAAATTCGAAATTTAGTTTTCAACAGATCTTCACGTTTTAGAGTCCCCTGAACCCAAAAAACATGTTTTTGCTCATTGGTCTGTGTGTCTGTGTGTCTATCTGTCTGTGAACAAAATATCTAAAAAAATAAATGAGGCACGGTGTTGAAACTTCATATATAAGTTGGACCACGAAAATTGCGCAAAATACCTGGTTTGCAAAGACTCCGAAGCTGATCGCATCTCTCAGGGGAAGCTAAAGCGTTTTTTTAGCTGCTAAAAGCCTGGTGACTCGGATATCTGCCTTACGTTTTGCGTAGAGGTCTCCTCTAGGTGCTGAAGCTCCTGCAGGCGATATCGACTTTCGAACGCAGCCCGTACTTGGACCGCAGCTGTTTGGATTTTCATCGACGACGAATCAGCACAAATTACACCACTTGAAGACTAGGAAACTGGTTTCAATTGTCCCCAACACTTTTGTGGTTAAATAAAACCAACACTTGTACTAGATGAATGTGTTTTTTTTAACAAAAATTTAACTTTTCTGGGAGTTAACTAAGAACAATGTTCACAGCTTGGGCAGTTCGAAAGCTCTCTCTGTGGTTGTTAAACAAAGGAAGGTCTGGTATCTTAGCAACATATCACCACAATTGTTTAAAGGAAATAAGGTTTGATACTTAAAATTAACTTATAGAATTAGTATATTATATCATGAGGGACTAAAGTGCACCATTTAATCCCGCCAGTGGAGTTTGTTGCCTCGAGGGCGAAGCCCGAGGGCAATAACCACTTTAGTCCCGGAAGTGCAAAAAAGATTTTTATAACACCTTTATTTCTTACAGGCTAAATAAATGTTTTTCTTAGGTTAGAATTTACTACACTCTATACTCTGCTCTTTCACTGTGGTTTCAGCGGTACTGTTATGTTCTGTAGTTTATTATGCACTTAATAATGTCATTCGTTCAATTTCTTTGCTCTTCGTAAGTTGCTCTTTTGCAGAATTTCTTGTCGGTTGCTTCTTGTAACGTTTCTAATCCTTGTATTGCATTGCTATACCCTTCAGTTACTTTGCCATTCTGGTCCTAGCTTTCTGATCACTATACTGCTCATAACTTTGTACGTGTGCAAACCATTTCGTACAATAACCAACATAATACTGCAAACGTTAACGCTACCATCGTCAGATACAATCTAACTGCATTCTCACTTCCAAAACCTCGTCAAATCTGAGCTCAAGAACGTAACCCTTTTGAACTAGCTTTTCATTTTACTTTTGCCTCAATGTGTGAAACTCAGCTGCACTCATCAGTGCATTTACCTTAATAAAAGTAAACTAAGCTTGCACTAATTAAAATAATTAATTCTATGCCTCGGTTTGATTGTTAATGCATTCTAGTTCAATTGGCAAGCAGAATTGTAGAGAGCACAAAACCATTGCAATATGGAATAGATTGTTGTTAATGAATCAGTATTAATCTATACAATTTTGCGCATTTGACATCGACAAAGGATATGCTTTCCAAGCCATAAACTTGATGTATGAGGCTGTACACTAGCATAACGTCTCAACCCTTAACCTAGGAGATCGCTTCCCAAACCATAAATATTTGGTGCGGCTGGAGGCCGGCGATCACATGCAATCAATGTTTGCTACAGAAACGCACTGATACTAGATCCCCAGATCAATAGACTTATCAATGATTGCACAAACATTTCTTAAATAACATGTAGTTGTCACGGCAAACCTAGATAATTGCATATTAAACTATTTGTCTACGAACACTAAATAACGCATGCAGAGAAAGGTTGGGTTCTAACAAACGCAGAAAATACATATTGCAGTCAGTAGAAATAAAAAAAAGATTCTAGATGCAAAAAAGGAGAAAACATAGGGAATGAAGTTATTAGGACAGAACTAAATGTAACACCACTCGAAGAAAAATTGGAAGAAGAAGAATTAAGATCGTTTGCTCATCTACTAAGGTTGGATAGCAATGCACAAGTTAAAAGTTTATACCGTGTGTCCCAAAAGTCTGGAATAAATACAGTATTTCCTAAAATGTACGTTTCCCGCTAAAATCCTTGAACACGTCGATTTTTATTTTTATTTGAGCATTTTTTGAAATAAAATGCATACATACAGTCCCGCGTATGAGATATGGCGTTATCGATGTTTTTTTAATGGAAACCTCCTATTTTTATTACGGAATCTGAAAGAACGCATCTTTTTACTTACGTTAAGCCGATGTTTGAGTATAGGTCACATTACCAAAAATTAAGAAAAACAATTTAAATTTGCAAAATACTAAATTAGATTTTAAGAAGTGTGATTTTACGCTTTTATCAATGACAGCAATCAACAAAAAACATATCGGTCGTCTTAGTTACTGTCAGGCAGATAACGGTGCACAATTTGTACATTTAATTTAGTTGTTTTAGAAATTACTAAACTTAGGGCCAGTTGCAGAAAGCAATGTTAAGTCTGGTGTTAGCTATAACGCGACGTCAAAGTGAACAAAAACGAATCAAATCTCAAATGCTTATGGTAACTAATACATTAGTAAACAAAATTTGATGCGATTTTGTTCACTTTGACGCGACGTTAGCTAACACCAGACTTAACATTGCTTTCTGCAACCGGCCCTTAGTATTTTGCAATTTTTTAATTTTTTCTTAATTTTTGATCATTTGATCTATACTCAAAAATCAGCTTAACGTAAGTAAAAAAGTGCGTTCTTTCAGATTCCGTAATGAAGAAAGGGGGTTTCCATTAAAAAAAAACATCGATAACGCCATACCTCATACGCGGGTCACCCTGTATGTATGCATTTTATTTCAAAAAATGCTCAAATAAAAATAAAAATCGACGTGTTCGAGGATTTTAGCCGGAAACGTATATTTTAGGAAATACTGAATTTATTCCAGACTTTTGGGACACGGTATATAGGAGTGCATCTTGTATATAAATAAATATATTCTTCCATTACAACAGTTACATATAATTTCTCGCACTTATCCCAAACTTAAGCAAAAAATTAGGGAAACTTTATCCTATGTCTACACAGCTTCAATGCAGCATCTTTCATATATGAAGCCATTCGAAAATACATACCTACGTGACTAAAGTCAAACTATTAATAGAACAGTTTTCTAAAGTTTTATTTAATCTACTTAATTGTTTGAAATACTTTACAATCTGCACTTATACTTATACCTGCATCGATAAAAATTTTTGACAAAAATAGCTGTTTCTCTACTTTACTTATAGGTACTGCTAAAAAATGGAATTGTTTTTATTTCAATCTCGCTTTGCCTCTGCGTTTACAAGTTCTGGTTCTCCTGACCAAAAGTTGCGTCCAAACTTCCTTACGTTACAGCCTAGTCTAAGACTCAGAAAATATACAATTTCTAATAACGAAGTAACAGAAAATCCAATAAACAGTCCCAATAATCCCCCAACGTTTGCAAAGAAGTCGATATATCCATAAAGTTCGTGCCTTTCTGATGCCAGAAACTGCTGATCCTTGTAAAATATGGCCAGCCTTGAAAAATGAGCCCTAAAATAGTTGTGCTGTAATAGCCAATAGTGGAAAACTTCCAATACGCACTCCTTATGTCTGAATTCATCGTGTTCTAGTATGCCTAACCGCTTCAACCAATCAAATACTTCATACCAGTCCCATTGGCTCTGAGTCACTTCCACGTCATATTCTAAGGAAGTGCAGGACGGCAAGCAATTGCAATTGTTGTCCTTATCCGCGAGGTAGTTCACTACATCAGTTATGAAGTGTTTAGTAACAAATACATTTAAGTGTAATCAGCACGCACCTTTACTATTTCCCACACAGTGCAATTTACCAAGACCGCAAGCAGGAAGATCTGTGTTAACTAAAATAAAACATTTACGTCACGTGATTTTACAAATATAGCACCGGTTCGAACAATACGGTCCAAGTTTTTATTTTTGCCAATTCTACCCAAAAAAACTTAATTTGTCTACTAAATAATATTTTTGGACCAAATAAATATAATATATGTCTATAAATGGACATTTAAAAACAATGGTATTCAAGACTACTTCCAAGACTGATACCTACAAATTCCTCATTGAGCCACACTAAAGAGTTGCGTAAGTCTTGTCTTGGTCTGAATCTCGCAAACCTGTAACCACCACATAAAACAATCGTCGCACCTGTCATATGAAAGGCCACACAGTCACACTTTACGAGGGTGTAGTTCCATAAGCATTCATCAAGACAGTTTTGCTGAGTGTAGCTTTGAAAAAACGCTAAAGGCTTTTCGCCGTCGAAGTAACATTTCCTAACTTCAGGATCATACGGTTTCAATTCTTCACTCACGACTATCATTTTAGGTTTGATTGCGATATTGACGGCTTGATCTACGGGCACTCGGAAATGTTTGTCCATATTTGGAAACTCTAATGGATGGTGCAGGGTAACCTGTAAACCATTAATTATTAAGATGTAGTGATTGAAGAAACGCTATACTTTGAAGCCTTGTACACCTCCAGTGCAAAGGAAATCCATATGGCTCTGATTGGCAAATAGCCCCTCAAAGACTACGCCCCCATGAATACCAGATAAAGAAGTCCTTCTGGGGTAGCTGGATCGCTCGTCATCACTTGGATAACCACTTTCCAAAGACCATTTCGTTGACTTAGAGCCAGGTAAGGATCGTGCTGTGAATTTATCCCTTAAAAACGTCATAAACCATTGAAATAAAATGAAAATGAGGCAACGACTCACTCTGGATGTTTAAGAACTTCCTCATAGTGCAGCATATTAAAACTGTAACACAAACCTTCACTTGTTATCGTGAGCGATAAAACATCATCTAATTCGCACTCTTTACCCAGCCACATGACTTCGGTCATATTGTGAGGGTCTAAATCTGGCAATGCCTAAACCATACAAGCTAAACTATTTTAATGTTAAATAATTTTGAATCTTACCATTAGGAGATGGGATATTACTAGTGTTTGATTTACAAAATCAGTTCCATCACGTAGAAATACTTCCGAAATGTCACAAGCCAGCGAAAGTGTATTTAAATACTCGTTTTCGTAATGCAGCACTTGTTGGAGCACTGTGTCTGAAAAATTAAATATTTCGGGTTTGAATTTAATGTCTGGGCAAATCGTAACTGCGGGAAAGGGGATCTTCCAAATGGCAGTTTCTGTCGTAGCAAATGTAACGATCACCGGTGTCCTCACCCACTTAATATACGTTTTGCTGATGAGGAACATGCAGAAACAACATACCACAGCAATTATGATGGCCCAGAAAATCCTGAAAATAGACAGAATACTAACTTCTAGTTTAACATGGCCTGGAGGATAAAATCATTCCAGTATATTTTTGTTTTATTTACAAAACTGAAAGTTTCAAACCGCTTAAATAGAACAACTGGTATAAATAAGCCTACATTCTGCTAGAAATTGTCGGGCTGCAACACTTTGAAATTAACAAATCAATCCTTGGTCTCTTTTATTTATCGTTATCAGTTAGTTCATTTGCAACTAAATTACTTTAGAGTCAGAGGAGACAACGATCTGTCAGTACTCTGGTAAAGGAAAAATACGTCAAATTGACATCAAGGCACCCTAAGTAAGGCATGATAGTAGAAGATACGCCCGCACCCCCCTAATGTAATTCGAAAAGCGGTTCCAGAGTGGGAACGGTAAAAGAGTTTAGGGAAGGAAAAAAAGGTTAAATTAAATGTTAGGCTATAGCAGAATAAGTACGACTAAGTTAGGTAAAATAACTCTAATATATACCTATTAGATGTACACATATTATCATATATTTCGCTTCACTTGCTACAAAAAGGAGAAAATGCTGACTCATACCCAGATGATTGTGGAGGAAATAGAAAAACTCGAAATCAAGACAGGATTTGACGCTTTCGTTAAAATCAGCCCGCGTTTTTGCTTGTGCAGTGCTTTTAACGGAGTGCCGGAAGTAAAAACTTTTTAGTGAGAAACGAACATTGACAACCGCACGCTGCTCAAAACAAGAGGTACACTCAGTGGGTAAAATTTGGAGGAGCCGATCGTTTGACGGAGCTGCAAATTTTTGCAAGCTAAACGGAAAAGGGATAAGACGAAGTGGGAGCGACAGCAATTTAAGGAGATAGGCGGAGGATATATAATAGTGCTCGTATTAAAGAATGGAGGACAAAATAGGATTGGTGTAAAAGACAGTTTGAAGAGCCTTATTGCAGAAGAAAAAAGAGTGACCGATTGATGTAAGTTAAATTAATTATATCAGACATTTGTGTTTGAAATGTTACCAACTGTCCCGAACCGTAGTTTTGGTGTAAAGGCGAGTAGAACGATGAATTTCGAATTTAGTGCGCAGCACCCTTAACTGTATGAGGTGATTCCAATGGTCATGTTTGCGAACAACAAGAGAGCTGCAAAAATTGTCTTGAGAGCTTCAGTTATGAAAACCGAAATAAAGACGGAAGCATGGACACAGCACGCAAACAGATAACTGTCTGCTTCAATCCAGAAATAAAAAACGTCCATAGATTATAAAGTAATTCGTGGAAAAAGCATTTAGAAAGCACAGAGGGGTAATTTCGAAAAGGAAGACCCATGCCACGCCAAAAATGATGGAAGCTTGATAGTCATGAAAACAGTGGCTTATTTCGAGAAAAAAAACTGTTTGAGGTGGTTTTTAGATCAAGTATCACTGGAAAGCAGCACATGACTGGTTAGAAAATCCATAATTATTACAAAAGGTCATCAGTTATGCGGAGTCAGAAGGAGAGGCAAGAATATGAGGCAAAATTACATGGTTGTGTTTTAAAAGAATAAAGGGTACAGTAAGTTGCAAAACAGGGGTTTACGGCTTTCAGAACGGAAACGGTAATCAAGAAAAAATAAATAGAAGAGGTTTTCTTAAGAAGTGATGAACACAGAAGATGACACAGACAAATTGGAAGATCTGGAGAAAACTGTAGGTAAAGTTTTGCCATCCAGTGGGTGGAGAAAGAGCTGCGTGATGCTGATTTTCAAAGTGAAGGGTGAGGTGTGGGCGAACTATGGACCAATAATAAAATTGATAGGTTGCCTGAAATGGTTTAAGAGGGGTGTAGAACGGAGATTCAGAATAGATGTTCAGAACAATGCCATAAGAAATCAGCTAGGTTTTATTCCATCAGGAGGAACTATGGTTACCATCTTTTCCGTGAGAGTGCTTATGGAAGAACGTGGAAGAAGTAATCTTTTTCTACACATGATCTTCTTTGAGTTAGACAAGGCATCTGAATGAGTAGCCAAAATATAAAGCTGCTAACAGCTTATTCACAAGTATCCTAAATTAAGTCACATACAGAAAAAACGCCATGCCATACAAGTCTGAATAACAGCCTTGGAGGGACGCAGATTGTGAACTAGCAGAAATAAAACCTCCCATTTGAAATGCTTCTGAGAACAAGGACAACGGATCAGAATTGGTTAAAGAGAGTTATCCTTCGGCGAAAGTTACAATTGATTGGGGTTGATAGTAGAAGCAAAAGTAGCCGTTGGAACATATTTATGTGAGAAAAGTGGTCAAGTGCGGGTGGAAGAAGTGGAAAGACATTACAGATGTGATGTATGACAAAAACAGTTTAATAGTCTGACCTGCCATGACCTATTAAGCAGAGTGTAGAGCATTGAAGAAGAAGGAAGGGCTGTTGCTGCATGTTACTGAGATGAAAATGCTGAGATGTTCCGTGGGTGTCACCAGATTACAAAAGGAAATGAAGAGATGAAGAATGAAATGAAGACTGCTGACAGCAAACTGGAGGTAAGGAAGTGTAGACTAAGATAGCGGAATGACGTGGAAAGAAGGGCAAACAATCATATCTTCAGGAAGAGGATTGATATACTCAGAGAGCGAAAATAACTATTGCCGAGAGAGCGAAAGAAACATGATACGATGTAAATACTTACTTTTCTACAAGGAACCGCCCACGTTCCCCCAAATATTTAATACCATGTATGCTGGTAGCGTCGCAAAACTGTGAAAAATAATAGCTCGCATTCTGAGAGCAAGTTGGAAGTTCGCTAGACTTCTCCTCTTCATTCTTTTTTGAGCCTAGCTGAATAGGGGACTTGTAAATCTCTATAAACGGGGTTTCTTCCACGCCGTCCAATTTGTCTGAATCAGCACCAGCCTTTCTTTTTCCAGTAGCTTCAGGATCATCGCTGACGGTTTTTATGTTAGAATGGTTCTTCATTATCCTGAAACTATGTTATAATTTGGCTACTAGTTACTATCCTTCTACTTCAATCGATTTGTTGGGCTAGTTAGCCTCCTTTGCTTCGCTCTTAATAAGACGTTTTCAACATAATTTTTGCTTGAATGTACAGTCGTGTTCAAATATCACTGTGGCACTGTTTTTAAATTTAAGTAGGGTTAAAAATTGAAAAATATCTCCATGGATTTCTTTGAAAGATTTAATTATTTTGAAACTTTGTCAATTAAATGAAATCTATCACTTTCTCTGATAGCACGAAATATATGAAGCAATTGCTTAATTTTTAACGCAATATACTGTTATGATACATGATGCAGGAAATTAAAGCATATGAAAGAAATATTTAAAATGAACTAATAAAGTTGGACAGTTACAATAATTGAATCTTGATGGGTATAAAGTTTTGAATATAAATAATGAAAGTAAAAGATACAAGGGTTTTTTTCATTGTGAATCATTTAATATTGTTATATTTATTGGAATGGATTAAACTTAATGGTTGTATTTAACATTTATAAAAATACACCAAGGTAACATTGACAAATGTATTTGTTAAGGAAATTCTGTACATAGCATTATTTAGAAAAAAAATAGGAAGTGTTCATTAAGAATTGTCTCTAATAGATATAAAAAGTTTGTTTAAAAACAGTTACATAAAACAACTCAAGAAAGCATGTATGTAATTTGGCTATAATAATTTTGGTATAATAAAAAATAGAATCTCTGCCTTAATTTGTATAATTTTGGTGATAACAAATTAAATAAAGGCCGAGAACAAATCTACGAGGTAAAATAAAGTGAAATATTTAAAATGGAAAAGATATTGTGACATCAAGTGTTAGAGGAGAAGCTACAGATACAGTTAATTGGATATAGAATACAGGACATTATACTAGTTGAGGGGATTTGGATTTATTCATACGTACAAGATATTAGAAGAGGTATTTTACAATTTATTATTTGATTTGGATCTGTGGACGCTGCTTGAGACATCAGTTTATCTGCAAAAAGGGGAAGAAAGTTACAATTGGAATTTATAAAAGGATAGAAACTTACCAGGACTTGGATCGTGTGACGGTGACATCTAGAAGGAGCCGTAGCATCTGGCAGGAACAGTGACATCCAGGAGTAACCAGGACAGGATTTTGGAACCATGGGAGTTGATTTGACCGGACGGAGCCAAAAGGAGGTTACCAGGAGGTAGATCGTGTGACAGTGACATCCAGGAGAAGCTAGGACTGGAATTAGGGATCTGAGCAGTTGGTTTAACAGGTGAAGAGTAGTTGAAAGGAGTCACGAACCATCAAAGGGGTTGCTGTTGGTGAATTGGACATTGAGTGCTGCAGTCTATCGATGACAGGATCCAGTAGTGATTGGTGTTTGCAGTGAAAGCATGAGCAGCTATTAAGGTTTGTTAAGATAAGTTGAAAAAGCATTTTGAATAACTGTCAATTTTGAAAGTGATAACATAAAGTTTAGTTAGTACTTACATAGGTGATTTGAATAGTAGTAAATGTCAATGTGAGATACAGTTATCAGTTTACCTGGTTTGATTAATTTTGAAAGTCAAGTTTGACGTTAAGTATCATTGATAGCAAACTAGATTTTGATGAACCCACTCTGAAAATAAGAGCTCTCGATTTAAAAGCAGTTATTATTTGATACTTAAGACATTACATGAATTAAGGCATAGTTTACCTGGTGAGCTATTGCAATACATTAAAAAAGTGTCCCAAGAATATTTCACATGACTGTATTTTATAAATTAATCTCAAATGTACTTGCAATAAAAGTTATTGCTTAAATTCGACATCTCTTTAAATATCTGTGTTTAACCAACACGTTGTGACAGCTAAACGCTCTAATAGGCGGACTTGCAAAAATAAATTAATGATAATCTTGCATCACTTCAATATAAGCAGAATAGCGAGCTTTAAATACCTAAAATAGTCCGTAACTAATAGCGTTCAACGGGTCAGTTCTGGAAAAAAGATGAGTTAACACTACTCGTATCATGATCAAAACCTCATAAAGACGCCATCAATTTGATATTGGTCGCGCATCTAAGTTGTAAGATTTCGCGGTGATCTGATAATTGCATACAATTAAGTAAAAATAAATTTGATAAGATGTAACCTGTTGCAGAAAGAAAAGATAAATACTGTGCAATTAACGTAGTATTTGTTTAAAATACATGCATACAAATAACATAAGAGAACAGTTCCCCGCACCCCAAATAAAATATTGAACCTATGATATCCAATGACATAAGTAATTGAGGCGAACCCTATACTAAATCCACGACATGTACACCAAGCGTTCACAGCGTAACGTATGTATGTTAATTTCAAACGTAAACTTAACACACAATAAACAATACATTATTAGATAATAAATGGTAAATCCGACATAAACAGAAAAATCTAAATATGGCCAATACATTTTGAATTGTAGCAAAAAGTTAGAGTAAAGCAAGGTTGTAGCTAATCTATTATATCCATAATCAATCAAGGAGACGGATGTGACTTTAGCCTCGCATAGATTCTGAATAGGACGGTACCAAAATAGGCAAAAAGAAAGACCCCAAAATCACAACTATAAGCCACACTGGAAACCATAATCATGCGACTCAAATCTCTAAAATGTAGACACCCCTGAAATAATAAGCCGCGATTAGCTTGCAGAGGTAAAGCGCCTTCGGGGAAACTCACTTCAGGGGAAAATCGGTATAGTGATCCAGCTCTATTTTCAAGTAGAGCAATAAAAAGGTATTAATTTATCAAAAACCATCCAAAATGGGATGAAAAATACGTAAAGACAAATTGCCAACATGTGCTTCACGACAGAACTTACCAAAAAAAGCTATTGTCGTTAGATCCACTAGATGGTGTTCTTCCCAAATTCCAAGTAATTAACCAACAATAAGGATTGGGAAAATAACCAAAATATAGCAACCACTTAATAACAAATTCCTCGCCAAGGGTGAGACGCAAGGTCCCCGAAAATTTCAATGGTAACAGAAAACGTTGCTTTTTTCGCACACCACTCAGGGCGGAAGTCATTCAAGTGAAACAGAAGCAAACCGATAACTCAAAAGTGGGGGCCGATAAGCGGATTCACAACCACAGTGGGACGAAATAGCCCTAGAAAATCTGACCGTAGAAGGAAGTTATAAAAAGCGCGCTAGGATTCACGGCAGTAAAACGAATAACTTGGCAAAATAGAGTAAGCAATACAAAAATTCATTCAAAAAACGCCTGAAAAGTTAAGACAGTGCAATATATCACGCGCAGATTCGATTCGATAAGCCAAATAATGTAATAGTGAGAATTAATTTACACAATAAGAAACACCACCTACTACAGTAGTCTCGTTTCGATAAATTGCCTAAACATCTGTAACGGCATATGAGCATATATCTCTCCTTCAAATCTTAAAAACAGCCACTTAGATGTTGGCAATTTTTCAAAATCATCAAAATTCCCGCACCTCAAAAATGTTCATAATTACAAAATTGAAAATAAAGCATAAGCAACCATATGTACATCAACGAAGAAGCTGCGACCTAAGCTAAATCATAATAACGGACAACCGAAGAAAATTTCTGAATGCTAACTTTATTTAATTTAGTAAAATTTACACGTAACAAAATGCTTTATTTAAAATGATATCAAGCAAATACCATCAAAATGCCAATTTAACCACTTGTTATCGAAGTATCGTTTTAATCGGGTGGTTAAATGATCGTAAGGACACAGATATGCCTTAAATAAGGAACATATTTACTTGTTCGAATTCCTGGTTATAAAATTAATCTTTATTTTAGTTTTGTGTACTTAACAATACATAAATATACGAAACATATAGGGAGAAGGGATATCAGTTTACAGTAAATTTCGTTCAGGTTTTCATTTTATCATATCACAATTTTTTTTGCCTATAACAGATTAGTAAGCAATACCACCAATCAAGCATCCTCGACAAGAAATAGTGATTCTAAATAATAATTTTATATCTGGTTTCGAAGATGTTCAAACATCTTGTCTTGGATTCAAAACAAGATCAAAAGTGGGTTAGGTTTTACTACAGCACACTATAAAAGTATTCAGTAACTTCAAGAAATGGCGCAGCATAAGGTGATACAAAAACATATTAACGAACCGAGTTTCGAAGTCGTGATTTTAATCTCAGCAATTCCATACTCACAAAGTAGTTACACGACCTCTTAACGACTATTAATAATAAACTGACTACAAATCGACACACACACATACAGAAAGAAAACGACCAATCTCACCCAAACGATTTTTAGTTCTTTGAATTAACATTCCATCACAAGCTGGCGCAGAAACCATCCTGATAAGTTATATCGTTCTCTAGATACAATATTTACATCTATCCAGCGGGACGCCTTCTCTAAACTTAATTTTCCGACTTTCCTTTAACGTCAAAGCGGTTGCTGTCTGCACAAAAGTTGTGCAGTTTTGTGAGACCTTTTATATAATTTTCTGCTTTGGTCGCGATTGATTCGGCGGTTGTGGCAAACATTTCAAATTAGTAAAAACGGTCGAGTACGAATACTGATATTCAATTATATATTAATAAAATGAAATTGTAGATTTTTTTGTTGATGACTGACTTTAGTTAGTGATTCCTAAAGCCTCTGAAGGGTGATCCAACACCCACATCACCCCCAATAGTTACGCCACTGCTCTACATAGACATGGGACGCAAAAAATTCATAAAAAATTCAAGCAATGACATGGGTAATATTTTTAAACGTCCTTGAAGTGAACCCTTAGGAAAAGCATTTCCAGGCGAATATTTACATTTTTTTAAAATAAAACAGCTTGGCCATTCGTAATTTTACCTGACTATTCAATTGCTGTTAATTTCCTGCACTTAAACCTCTGCACTGGGAATTATTAGGTCACTGTTGCTTCGCATCGAACTCTCGCCCATTTCGCCCTCTTTCAACCTACGAGCGAACTCTGATGTAAACAACCCTGTTACTGTCTGGGGTATCTAATAAAGAATATAAATCGATTTCGAATTAAGACCTGACACGTGACGTAGCAACTCATGTTTTTGCATTACAAGGTTATTGCTAGTGGCCGGATTTATACGTACTAAAATTGTTCAAACATGCAGCTAAAAAATTTGCGGAAATATATGGGTTTTAACATTGAACGTGTTTAACGAATTGGAGATGTGACGCTAGTACGGTGCTCTTTTAGCGATTTTTGTGACGCTTGGAAAATGCAGTTTTTGCAAATTTGGGCAAGCTGTACATATTGCAGGTGAATATTGTTGATGTCATTCTGAAGCTCTCGTCAAAGGCGAACTTTCTGGAGAAGTTGTGAAACTGTAACATTCGAGGGGGCGAAAATACGAGAGTTAAAATGATTTTTTTTGACACGAAAGCGTTCGGTGCTGTTACATCGCATATTTTTTGAAAGATCTAAATGTGATTTGGGGCTAGTTGGGAACGCTCATCGTACTGGCTGAGTTTTGGGGTCTGCGATGCACGCGGGCGACTTAACAGGGGTATGAAGCTAAGGTGCGTTTGTAGTAAATTGAAAGTTCGCATAAACAGGGGAAAAGAAATAAATGTCGAATCTTGTTTATGGCAGTATGTGGAAGAATCTGTGGGGTTTTAAGACTTTTGCAGCTCAGGTGGATTTGGGGGTTGCAAAATGGAGAAAACCGTTATAATTATCAGAAAAACCTTAAAATTAATATTTGTGTAACATTCGCTATTTGGAGACGTTCTACTGGTCGATTGTATTTTTTAGGAGAATGCGGGATGTGGAGCTTTTGCAAGCCAGGTGGATTTGGGGGTTGCAACATTGGGAAAACGTTAGAATTACCAGAAAAACTTTAAGATTAATATTTGAGTGAAATGCGCTGTTTGGAGACTTTCTACTGGTCGCTTTAATTTTTTAAGAGAGTTTTGAAGGTTTGAATTTGGCGGCCCAGGTGGATTTGGGGGATGCAAAATGGGGAGAATCGTTATAATTATCAGAAAAACCTTAAAATTAATATTTGTGTGACATTCGCTGTTTGGAGACGTTCTGCTGGTCGATTGTATTTTTTAGGAGAATGCGGGATGTGGAGCTTTTGCAAGCCAGGTGGATTTGGGGGTTGCAAAATGGGGAAAACATTACAATTATCAAAAGAACCTTAAAATCAATATTTGTGTGACATTTGCTGTTTGGAGACTTTCTATGGGTCGATTGTATTTTTAAAGAGAATTCGGGATGTGACGTTTTGCAGTACAGTTAAATTTAGGGGTGGGAAAAATGGGAACAACGTTATAATTATCGAAAAAACCTTAAAATCAGTATTTGTGCGAATTTCGCTGTTTGGAGACTTTCTGCTGGTCAACTGTAATTTTTAAGAGAATTTAAAATGTGGGAATTTTGTGGCCCAGGTGGATTTGGGGATTGCAAAATGGGAAAAATGTTATCATTATCAGAAAAACCTCTAAATCAATATTTGTGTGAAATTCGCTGCTTGGAGACTTTCTACACGTCGATACTCGGGATGTGGGAGTTTTGTGGCCCAGTTGGATTTGAGGGATGCAAAATGGAGAAAACGATAATATTATAAGAAAAACCTTAAAATCAATATTTGTGTGAAAATCGCTGTTTGAAGACTTTCTATGGGTCGATTGTATTTTTTAAGAGAATTCGGGATGTAAAGTTTTGCGGTACAGTTATATTTAGGGGTGGGAAAAATGGGAACAACGTTATAATTATCGGAAAAACCTTAAAATCAGTATTTGTGTGAATTTCGCTGTTTGGAGACTTTCTGCTGGTCAACTGTAATTTTTAAGAGAATTTAAAATGTGGGAATTTTGTGGCCCAGGTGGATTTGGGGATTGCAAAATGGGAAAAATGTTATCATTATCAGAAAAACCTCTAAATCAATATTTATGTGAAATTCGCTGCTTGGAGACTTTCTACACGTCGATACTCGGGATGTGGGAGTTTTGTGGCCCAGTTGGATTTGAGGGACGCAAAATGGAGAAAACGATAATATTATAAGAAAAACTTTAAAATCAATATTTGTGTGAAAATCCCTGTTTGAAGACTTTCTATGGGTCGATTGTATTTTTTAAGAGAATTCGGGATGTAAAGTTTTGCGGTACAGTTATATTTAGGGGTGGGAAAAATGGGAACAACGTTATAATTATCGGAAAAACCTTAAAATCAGTATTTGTGTGAATTTCGCTGTTTGGAGACTTTCTGCTGGTCAATTGTAATTTTTAAGAGAATTTAAAATGTGGAAATCTTGCGGCCTAGGTGGATTTGGGGATTGCAAAATGGGGAAAATTTCTATCGCTTGTAATTTTTTCAGATTTTGGAAATTTTATGCCGGGCTTGAAAATTAGCAAAATTCATTTTCAATGTATTAACGAAGGTTGGTAAATTGCAACTGCTGTTAATTTCTTCAAATGTTTAATGTATATTAACCAAATTTTTGGAAAATACATTTATAATCTGTTTTCTACCTACATTATACACAAAGAAAATAGAATAGAGAATAAAAACTAAAAAATTTCCTTACCCAACTTAATTCATCAATATGACACATACTAAAGAAGACAACTCTGGCTTTGCACGCTATCATTTATCTATGAGCACGTGTGTGAAATTTTACAGGCTAGCCAATTAAGAAATATTTTCTAGGTGAATACAGTGGCTTGATAAACCGATGTTTACAAGTGAGGATTAAATAAAATATATAAACACAGAAATCCGGTCTCTAGTTACTACATTTTACGCCCACAGACACGCCAAATACCAAAAACAGCAACGCTAATTTGGCGCCTGCAATTATTCAAGTAGCTTACCCGAAACGCTTGCGTGATGTCTGTTCGCGGCTTGTTAGCACAATTAAGAAACATCAAGGTTGTCTACACCGGGTGCCCGTATAATAAAGTACAATACCAAGCTGCTACGAACGTAAAAGCGCTACCTTCGGATTACCTTCCTAATGCATACGATTCTTGTTAAAATGGAATTTTTACTTACAGAATTGTCCAAATTCAAAAAACGAATTTTAAACTTTTGTCACTCTTAAAATTGTGTAGGCTTTAACCAAGTATATACACACTGAGGTTTAAGATTAGTTTGGTATTTGTTTTGTATTTAATTGTAAGTAAGGTATTTACACACCTTAATTTATGTGTAATTCTACATACTCGTAAGTATGCAAAAATAAATAAATATAACAGAAGGTGGCAGAAAACCAATACATATGAACACATTTTAAGGCATTATGATTATATGTAATAGCAATTAATAACATTTTAATCATATCAAATATTATTTTATAAAGTGTTCCAAAAATGTGCTAGTTTAATTTTTGAAAATTGTATAAAATTGAATTGGCCTTGATAGTAATTGGTAAAACAATATTGAAAATAATGTTAGCCTTGATTTAAATAACAAAATGTAGTCAGAGCAGGCTTGTAAATAATGTAAAAGAACGTAAGATCAAAACCAAACAATTGAGGAAAGAACGCCAAGCTGTGAAGTGGTGTTAATTTTGGTTTCCCCAATAAATAATTGTAAATACTTGAATAAATACACTTTTCCCCATTCAGTGTGTTTTGAATGAATTCCATATCCTTTGGGTACGCTGTTGCATTAATTTGTAGCACCTCTGCAGAGGTTTGTAAAAAGTTTTAAATTCGGGCATCGAGTGTTTTTCCGACATTGTGTACGAGGTTCAAGCAGTGTAATTGGAGCCCTGTGAGCTATATGTAGGCAGCAACCTTCGTGAAAAGCAGTTGGAGCCCTAGGCATGAGACATCGGCTGAATTGGAGGCGTTTTGAGAGCGATCGGGCTACAGGAATAATTATGCAAGTCAGCCAAGACTTGTATCTGCAAGCCAACGAAGAAAGAGGGGCCCAGGCATCGTGGGGGCTCGAGTTAAGCCCTAGGTTAGTGGCTTCCAAGTGGCTAGTTTTTTTTTAAATAAAGTTAGTTAAATGGTCATTAGCTAACATTGACTTTAAGTCAAAGCTTATCAGTTCTAAGTAAATAATAATCTTCACTGATATGCACAGTGTAAAATAGTTTTCCCTGTGATACAATTTTATAAACAAATATCAAATTATTATAAATTGTGCCGCACCATTACCTCACTTGTTCATTAACGTTAGTTCGAGTGAAATTTCTTGTTGGTCGTCAACGAAATTTAAAAGTTCGCACGATGTACCGAACCTACCATAGTCAGGTTGCTTATAATGCAAAATTTTATATGTGAAGCTACTGAAATTGATTTTGAAACAATGCGAGAAATCTATCGGGTAGCCATAATACTCGTAAGAAGCATGAGCTGAAGACATTTAGTTATTCCCGGATCTTTTATGGAAAACCACAAGCTCTTTTCCCATTTTATAATATTTTGTCGTATACAATGAAAAAGCACTCTTATTTAAATTTCTTAAATAAAGTGAAATGAATAGTACTATTTTTTTCTGTACAGGGTGGTTCATAAGTGTGGTTATTAAATTAAATAGGTGTATACTGACCTCAGTCGAAGTACATTGCACTAAAAATGTATTGCTTATGGAAAAAGATCCAGTCAGGAACCACTGCCTAAACCGAATGCGATTGTTGATTAAAATACACAAACACCGTATTTTGAGTCTGCAAATAATCCATATTCGGTCTTATCGCAACCACCTGGGCAAACAACCGAAACAATATTTAGTCGAAATTGGCCAAGTAAATAGGATTTATATAAAGCTCGTGATACGTAAAAGATAAGAAAAGAATCTTCACTATCTTACCGCCTGCGTTTAATATGCCAGATGCGTTTATAAAGACCGAGTATAAAAAATAATTATTTAAAGCACGTATATCACAGATCATAGAGCGATTTTATGCAAACATGTGGACAGACTGTGTCCTTGCTAAAATATAATGCGCTTGCATGCAACCTTCAGCTGTCAATTTTACAAAACACGCCATTAATCATATTCTAACATCAACTCATCGATCTTACCTAGTTTTTTATTTTACATAACTATTGTCATTTAAAGGTAGACTTTTCCCAAGGACAAGAATTTCGTAATAACAACAATAAAAACTAAAAAATCCAGGACCAATCACGCTCACTCACTGTTACACATGGTACTGAACTCCCATTCGCCTTATTCCAGCCGGAAATGTGCGCGAAACTAGTCTGGGACAATGTAAATATTGTAAATGTAGGATGTAGCGGACATACAGAGCTGGACTAACGGTTTGCACTATGACGTAGATATTTTTATGGTACAATTATTTGAATTCCATCACCCTGGTATGCAATTACGTAAACTGCAGCACCAATTTGCTCTGGCTTTATTGCATATCACTGAACGTTCAGTGGCGTCGTGAAGGTCATAAAAAGGGACTAAATCTCTTCCTTATAAATTGCAATAGCAACAATCTATTTCCAATCAATTGACTGAAAACAGAGACCTAGATAGTTCGCACACAAAAATTATTAAAAAAAAAGAACTCACAACTTTAATTATGGTTTTAGCTTGGAAGAATCAATTTATTGTACATTATTTACCATAACTACTCGCTATTTAAGTGACTTACAAATTTTCGCTCAGTCCAATCTGCATTTATAAACTTTAGTGCACTAATACAAATGTATTGTAAAGTAGCCGGTGTGAATTAAATAAAAGGAGAGATAATAAAGGTTAAACGAGAATGGGGGAGCATACAGAAAGTATTAAATAGTGGATTGTAAAAGAAGAATAAAAAGGACAAATCATTTAAGGCTTAGAAAAATCTGAGCGTAGGTTACCAGGCTTCAATTTATTTAAATTGATGTATTAAAAGTTAAACGTCCACATCTGGTCTAAAAACTTACAAAAAATTTTGCTGTATCACAAACGTGACGAAGATACTTCGCTATACTTTCTTCTCGATGCTGAGGTACAGTTATCAATAAAACAGAACCACTAACAAACTGCAAGTAACACCACTGCACATTCAGTTTTAGGTGACAAGCCTTAAAGGTCGTAAATCGCTGCCAAAAAATGCGGCAGCCAGCTTTGGATATAAATACATTTCAGTGTAAGTCACTGTTAATTAAACGACAACTACATCACAAATAAATAATTATGTGAACTGTACAAAGGAAGCTTATCAGACGAAAATCTCGGAATTGCAAAACAGGAGTAATCGACTGGGCTTGCATCAAAATAAAATGAAGAGTTGCTGACCTTTTTCGGTTTAAAGCGATAATGATAATCAGAATACCTGCAGACGCAGCCAATAAAATTATGCCGGGGAGCAGGCGCAATGAGTCATAAAGCCATCTTAATGTAAGAACGTTGATGGCAGCACACAATCGGAAAAAAAGCAACTGTCCTCGTCACATTTTATGGGGAGAAGATGTTTTTTTTCTTTTTGAGCCACACAGCGACAACGGAGCTTTCCAGCAAGCCAGTGAGTATACCTATTTACAGTCCTACGAATTATAATCAAAATGAATAAATCACATGATCGTGTGAAATTAGCGTCGACGCAAATTGAATCGCGAACATAATTAGTGTGTTTGGAATGTAAACGGCGCAACTGTAGTCAGAATTTGCTGTTCGACCCCTTTTCGGCGAAGTATGATAAACGCGAAAAGCCTTGCCGTGTGCATAGTCGCCTACCAATCGCTACGACGCAGTTTTACCAGAACTAATAGACGGCTAACAGGGTATAAAAGCAAAATATCTAGCCAATGAAAAATAGTTGAATCCAGCGTTTATGGTTCACTACCTTAAGCCCCAAGAGAGGCTTAAGTTCCGACGCTTGTAGCCAGACCAACCCGGACCTCTATCCGCCTGAAGCCACCCGTTTGTAAGTTCCGAGTTTAGAGCTCTTTCCTGGAAAACCCTCGTAAACCCTTCCCAGCCAAGCCGATTCTTTGGAGGCGAAACTACTCTGATGAAACCGTTTCCCAGCCAAGTTGATTCTTCGATGGCATAATTTCCTATTAAAAACGTTTTCCTGGGCTAGGACGATCCTTTAATGGCAAATTTTGGCCCTTATCATTTATACCTAAACCTTCAGCGGTTCTGTTAGACCACGAAGAAAGCACTAGAGGCCCTAATCGGAAACCTCATGTCACTACTGCCCGCTGTGACAGTCTTGCCAATTTAAAAAGCCAAATAAAGACCTGTTTCCCTGCCCTGTCGCGTCGATATGATCTCGACACGCAGACATCGGATTCATAGCTTTTGACAACGCCGTAATACTTGCAGTTATTCGTGGAACAGAAAAAACTGGGAAGTGTAATTTTGATCATCCCCATAATTAAGATCGTAACCTACTCATCTGACGAAGTAGCGTCCTTTCACTTCCAGGGGACATATCATGGCCCTTTGCACAAATTCAATTCCCCGGACACCTGTAATATTACTTGTGGGTGTGTTTAACCTTAAAAGTAACTCACACTCGCCCCGGATTGCACAGAGCTTGTTCACACGTGAAGGAAACAGTTACTCGTTCTAGAATATACCACCGCATACACAGCGCTACCCAGAACGCGTGTTAACAGAGAGGCAGGCATTTTCTGAGAAAGCTCTTTTGGTTGCTGATCTACGCAAGAACTTCCAGACTTCCTCAAACCCGAATGCAGCTTTTTATTTTCTGTTGTGTACTTCAATTTTTATAACTAATTTTATTTTAAGAGGTTTTGAGTTGTATTGATCAAAACCAATATATTGTTATGATACATGATGCAGTATAATTTATCATCAGAAAGAAATATTAAAAAACTAATAAATTTGGAAGGTTGCAATAATTAGATATTGATGGGTGTAAACTTTCGAATATGAATAATGAAAGTAATTGATACAATGAAAGGAGCCATTTGATAGTGCGATATTAATTGAATTAAATAACTTAATGGTTGTAACAAGAGATCAATAAAAAAACCAATTAGGGTAGGCTATGATATATGTTATACGTTTGGCAGTACTGAAGTGTATTGTCAGTCGTTGTCAAATTCGAGATTTGCAGGTTAAGTTTTACGTTAGTCTGTGTCAAATAACAAACAAAACCTAACCTACTAATATCGAATTTGACATATACTGACAATAAACTTCAGTACTGCCAAACGTATAACACATATCACAGCCTACCCTAATAGGTTTTTTTATTGATCTCTTGTTATAAAATGTTAATAAAGAACAAACTAAGGTAACATTAGACAAATGTATTTGTCAATAATAATCAGAATGAATATCCTATAATAGTATTATTTTAAAATATAGGAAGTGTGCACTAAGAATTGTATCTAATAGGGATAGAAATTTGTTTAGTTAGTTACAAAAACAACTTATAAAAAAAGCATACATGTAATTTTCAAAGAAATAATTTCGTTAAATAAAACTAAAAATTATGCCTGAATTTGTGTTATTTTTGGTGTATACAAATTAAAAAGGGCTATAACAAATCTGCGTGGTGTGGTAGGCGAAAACGTAAAATGTAATTCATGGAGACATAATCGGTGAAGAGATTATACAAATACAGTTAATTGCAAATAAAGAAAACAGAAGGTTCCATTATTTGAAGATATTTGGATTTATTCATACCTACAAGATATTATTGGAGGCTCTTACAAGTGACTGATTGGATTTGGATATTTTGTGAGTATAACAAGAGACATCGGACTATCTGCAAAAAGGGAACAAAGTTAGATTTGGAACATCATAATATAGCAACTTACCAGGAGTTAGTTCGTGTGGCAGTGACATTCAGGAGGAACAAGGACTGGATTCTGGGAGCAGAGGAGTTGATTTGCAGGGACGAATGCAGTTGAAAGTATTCACAGACCATCATAGGTGTTGCTGTTTGTGAAGTGGGCAGTAGGTGTTGTGGTCCATGGACGTCAGAATCCGATATTTGTTGGAAGTTGCAGTGAAAGCTAAAGCAGTTATCAAGGTTTGTGTAGATAAGTTGAGAAAGCATTTTGAATAACTGTCAATAAAAGAAAGTGATAATATAAAGTTGATATAGTACTTACATACGTGAATTGAATAATAAATGTGTTAATGTAAGATACAATTGTCAATTACCTGGTTTGATAAATTTTAAAAGTAAAGTTTGACGTTATATGTCATTTATAGTCAAATAATTTTGAAAATACAATTTTAAAACTTCAATTTATAGAGAACTAGATTTTGGCGAACCCACCCTGAAAATAAGAACTCTCGATTTAAAAGCAATTATTGTTGGACATTTAAGACATTGCATTAAGTAAGGCATAGTTCAACTGGTGAGCTATAGCACAAATTTTGGCTAGCATAACGTGGAGCTGATATAGTCAATACATAAATATAAAGTCAGCACAAGCCATTACAATATGTATGTTATTGATATTAATCTTATTCTACTTTCACTCCGATATCAAGAAACTTTGGGTAGAATGACTACCTATTAAGGGCAAGTAATTGAGAAAAGTAGATTTGCTAATGTCAACTTACCAGAGTGGAAATTCGAAATATTACAATTGTATCTGTCATCTATCATTTTTTGAACGTGTTAGATGAAGCGCCAGTGTGGTCGATTGGTTAGAGAAATTAACTGCGATGCTAAAGATAAGAGGTTCAATCCTCACACCTACCAATTGGCGGGCGGACCACTAAGTCACTTTAAAAAAATGGTATTGAATCCACAGTTGTGGTAGAAGGGTGATAGCTCAGTTGTCGAAGATGAGATGCCAATCACATCAGTGGTAGCAATGCTTTGATTTCATTTCGACTTCTTCTTTTTACTTGTTTGTCTTTTTTTTGCTTCATGACGTACTCACCTATAATCTGTTTACTCCTCCCTTTTTTCGTTTAATTCTTGCTAATCCATTTCTGATATGCGTTTATACAATTATAGCTGTTTTTGTTTTTTTGTTGATTTAGTCTTGCATTTTACGTTTTTACAGATTGTCGTCCTCAAATACTGTTCAAACTAATGTTTGCTCATGAACCAGACTACTTAGCCAAAATGTACGAAAATTATATTAAATCATGTGGACACAAAAGTGCGTTTAATTAGGATATAAAACTAGTTGACGTCGTGTGCTAGATAAGCTATTTGTATACAAACTCGGCATCTTACGTCAAATTACTGGCTCAAGTTGCAATTACTATGAGGTAGCATTTCGCAAACCTTTGCGTTATGAGACCTGTACTGGGTCATATTACACACACTTGGTGTACCGACATTGCATTAATTTGCAGGCTGTGGTGTTTTTTATCTATCTCAATAATAGGTTAAAAAATACGACACACATTCGATTATATATAAAAATTTGTATCCGTTAATTATTTCAATATACTTATAACTACTGAGTATGTTCATTTGTGACGAGACGTAGGCCAAAATTGTCTTTAAAGGGGTGGTTAGGCCTGACCACTCCCCGTCACATGTTATTGCAACCAAGAATCTTCATCTCCTGTCAAAAACAACCTGGTTCTACAATATTATAAAATGTATGTTCCAAGGTTGTTACGGTATTAAAACAACTTTACGACACCCACCCAAGGTGAGCATCGCACCACGGAATCAGTCCTGGGAAACTGGCACACTTGCCCTAAGATTCGCTAGAAACAGGCTAAAGGCCACGGCTGGAACGCTCAGGGAGTCGGGCGTGAGTCACACGGTACGTTCTGGGCAAGCGTGTGGAGGCATATATATAGGGTACGTCAAAATTATGAGGGCGCCACCAAGCCTGTCTTATCCCGAATAACCGGGCCTGGGCGGTTAAACGGGAGCGAAGTATTCAAGATACTCCGTCGATAAGAATTCTCATGAGCTGCAAGCTCAAATAACAATTTCGTGATCGCAAATACTGGAATGGTAATATTGGGACTCTTTGGCCGAGACTGCGCAACCACTGGACCTACCTGCACGCTCTGATCTCTCACGTCTCGCCGTACACCAATCTTTACACTGTAAAAGGCGCTATCTGAAACAAAGCATGCACAGGTCGAATAGGAATAATACGTCCCTTAATTAAATATGCGTCTATTGGTCGATAACTACATCTGGGCAGCAAATCGTGCCGCCAAGCTTATGTTACTGCTTACGTTAAGCACCAGCTGATGGACGCGCTATGCTAGTAAACAACACACTATGGGTGGCCGGCCGCAGTGGGCTCGACACTTTACATATTAGAGTACAGTTTAGAAATACGCACTCCGGAAAAGGGCTCGTTAGTGCGCGATAACAGACGCCGACCTGCAAAGGCAACGGGAGCAGTGTAGCTAGCAGCAAAGCACGACGCCGCGCAAATGAGCGACGAAATAATTGAAGGCCTAACTCGTTAGGCAGCGGGGCAGCGTGACTGCAACATTTGACCAGGAAGAGGGGCTAACATAGCCTCACTAAAGCATGCGAATTTGGAATAGTTGCCAGCCCCTGCTACGTCGCCCACGCAGTCGTTGGCTGCGGTTAACACCTGATAAGAAAAGCACAAAGCCCTCGCAAACATAAACAAAGAGCTCGAACAGATTAGGGCGCGCCAGGCTCAGCACGGCGAGGCGTTGATTCCATTTAGGTATTAATCGGTACAATATAGCGAAGCTCGCGCACCTAATGTTACTGAATTAAAAGTTAGCACAAACGTAACACCAAAACATAGGCGCAGAGTGCTTTAGCTATTTAGGCGATGAGACGCGAAACTCGAGCACATGAACTTACTAGTAGGCTACCAAAGTAGCGTCTTGAAGCATGGTGGCCTCAAACCTGCATTAAAAGCCGCGACAAGCAAGCAAGGGGGCATGCATCCGCCCACACAAAGTTGAGCACAAAAGCACCAATGCTCGCACAAGCGACAGTTAATATGTTTAAATGGTTGTAATTACAAATACCTTAGTCCGTAGACGGTCTATGAGAGTTGCGTGCAGTCAGTTGGTAGAAGGCGGCAGTCTGTGGCAGCTCAATCGCCAAACCCGGCATTAGGGGTAAACGGGCTGGAATCCGCCAAGATGGCGGCGTTAGGACGCTCTCCTGAGAGCACACTTACGGCGGCAAAGAAGCCTACTTCGTCCTGTCTAGAAAGATCCTCGAAAACAGCGAGTTGCAAAGGGAAAGCCCCCTTTCTCACAAACGCAGAACTGGCCTCAAGAAGCCCTTCACACATCTACGCTTTGGCGTAAAGACTCGCCACTCGCACAATCACACGCGACCTCCTTCGATCAACGGCCAGAGCTGAACTGCCCAAGCAAGCAGTGTTACGACCCCTGCAGTGGCGTGAGCCAAAACGGCGTTACCACGTGACTCTCGACAGCCAATGGCGATGCGCTCCATAAAACAAATAAATTCCGGTAACAAAGACAGCCAATGGCGAGGCGCCTCAACGGCGTGATTTCTAGAAGGTTCGGAATTCTTGCGAGCGATAACACCCGGCTGCCAAAGTACCAGCAAAGGGGTGCTCCAACTGACGAGAAATACTGCGTTTGGGGCCAAATATGTGCAAAATCATTATTATGGAATTAGGCGATCGAGCCAAATAAGTAACTAAAAGGGTTTAGCATACGGGCACGCTGCCCTAAAGCCTAGGTGGCTAATTAAAATACCAAAATGACCTGACAAGGTGCAAATTGGACGAGTGCAAGAATAATTCCCGGAACTACGCAAATCGAAGGCTTGTACAAATTCAACGAGCATCGCTGAAACAAATACTCTCAACTTTCGTTACGTGTAAAATTTTAATTAATATAATAATGAATGGTTTTTGCGAATCTTTTCTTTTCCAATTTTGATTTCCAAAACCTTTGAACTAGCTCTTTTTACCTGGTTTTTAGAAATTGTTAATATATACGGGGAGCGATTTCTTGTTTCCATTTTGGGAGATTCATTCAGGTTTTGCTTTTGATGCTGCCATCATTATCATCACGTGGCAGCTGGGTATACACGTCCTCAAGTTCCTTGCATGTTACGCCGCGCCGTTCGTAGCTTGTTGGGATCATAGTCTGTCTGCTCTCTTGGTCTACCGCGATTTCCTATTCCCTGTTACGGTCTCCATTCCGTGACCTTTTTAGTCTACCTATTGTCTTATATTCTTTTTAAGTGTCAGGTCCATCACAATTTCAAGCTACCGATGCGTTTTGCTACATCATCCACCTTTGTACTGTGTCTTATATGTTCATTTCTTATCCTGTCTTGTAGTATCACTTCCAACATGGCTCTTTCCATATTTTTTTGGGCAGCGTTTCAGCCTTTCCATTTTTATTGTCTTTAAGGTCAATGTTTCAGACGCAAGGTTAGTATTGGCAGTACGCACTGGTTGTAGACCTTGATCTTTGTGTACTGTGCGAGATATTTTTCAAAGGCTTCTTTATTGTTCATCTTGTAAGTGGATATCATACTTTGATATCATCGAAAATTCAATTGAGCATCTGTGTGTTGGTTTCATAACTGCTGAAATTCATCTAGTTATAGCAGGTTCGGACATTATTTAGAGTCAAACTCACCTGTGGCCGACTGCCATCTTGTATGTCATTGGGCCACTCTTCCACCCTGTTTGACATGCTTCGAAATTATTTCAGGTGTTTTCCCATTTGACACAGGGTGATTCTTTTGGAGTCATCGTCGGTAGATATGTAAGTTATCAGTTAGGCAAGTAATTAACAGGTGGTCGCTAAGCACGCTAATTCTCACCAAGCAAGTGGAGCTGTTCTTTTGCGTTTTTCTTCGTGTAACTGCATTGTAAACCTAGAAAAATTCTAAACTACTCGTCCTTCCACCGTTACCGCCTCTCTCTAGTCATTAACAGGACGTTCACGATTGCTTTGATCGTTGATCCCCTTCTGGAGGTGAAAGGTTAGATAATTTTTTTCCCTCCTCGTTGTAATTGATCTATCATGGTAAACTGACTCCCAGAATATGAAATACATCGTGCGATTTCTGGACCTTGACGTAAAAATTGACTTACTTACTGCTTGTTATTATAATTTGATGATGATTGTTGAAAAACTTTAGATCTTTAAAGAGTGTCGAACCTGTTTTGTACTTTCTACCGTTCTTATAACACTATTTGTAGTGTGTAACATTCTTAGGCACATGCTTGTCCGCGAGAATTTCGACTGAAGGTTAAACCGTATGCTATTTTAGTGCATTGCGCAAGCAATTAGTTCAGCTATCCATTTATGATATAGTTTGTTTTATTTCTTCTTGCCAGCAAAAGCATGTACCTACATAAATAAAAAAGTCACATTTACAAGAAATGAAATAATATGAAACTTAGATTAAAATGACAATACCATAAATACACATTAGAATAAAATATGTATACATAACTTAAGGCTCATTCAAGTTTAAAAGATTAAAAACACTTATTTTTTTGCAAACTTGGGCACTGTCTTTAAAACGTCTCCACTCCCTCAACTTAATGTCTGTTAATTTTTAAACTGAATATGCATAGTATACAGGGTGTTATGGAAATGAGTGCAAATATTTTAACTAGTGATATAGCTCACCAAAATGAACAACTTTTCTATTAATCGTTTTTCATTTAATCGTATATTTTCTCAATTATTTATCTCCCCTAAATTTGACGAGCCGCTTGGTAAGTAATTCTAAGTTATAGGTGAACGACATACGGTCAATAACTTACCTACCTCAATTGATTAAGTACGTTGGTGACCAGATGTGAACTAAAGGTTTTATCAGTAGCTATGCAGTTTTTGTTGGTTTGCAAGTCAAAGAAATGTTTATGTGTCCTGTGCCATTAAATTAAAATGTTATTCCATAGGCGGGTATGCATTTTTAGAGTAAAATTGTTTTGAATTTTAACTCAGTTTTGAGGGCATTTTCGAAAAAATGATAAATAGAGAAGTGGTTCGGTTTAGCGAGTTCTATTACGGGTTAAAATATCTGCACTCATTTCCATAACACCCTGTATAGTGTGAATAAACATTGGGTAACTGTAAATCTTGCTTTTCATGTGTTGCCATTTGGAAAATGTTGTGGTTTAGAGATTTACACCAACATCTGTAGGTTTTCTGGATTAAACTGTATCGAACTAGTGGTGCTTCCGCACAACCCACCCCATCCTGTTCTGGATCTAGCAGGAAAAACCTTGCTACGCTCGATGAAAATTTCTGAATCACGGTATTTAGTCTTTATGAACATTTATTATATATTCATGTCTAGTATGATAGGTAGACGAGTTTCAGTTTTTGGATACATTAACGAGTTCTGGGTTCTAATAAGCTTTCCAAGTTTTCCAACTAGTCAAACCACCACCGTTCGGCCACCTTAAAAGAATTACGCTCAAAGTCAGTATTTCCGTATTAAATTCTTATCAGTGCATCATGGGATAAAAATAGATTAGCAATATTGTAGAAGTTATGGTTTTCTACAACTTTTGTTTGACAAATTTTTTTGTAAGTGAAATAAATACCGAGCTGCATCACTCTAAATTGGAATAAATTAATCGCAATCTCAACAGTTCTTCGATTTGAGCTGAATTTTTCATAATTATTGTTTATTAATTTCATATTGGATATTAATAATTCGCGTTTACTTGTTCTTACACCACGATAAGTACATTCGGTTTCGTGTCAGGTAGAGATCTAACCCCCCATGAAAAATATCGTCTTCCTCCAACAAATACTTTTTGAGCTATACCGCCAACAGACAGACTGCAGATAAAAAAAACGAACAGACAGACAGACGGAATGGAGAAATAGTGTTTTTCATCATCTAAAGACCTGAACCGTGAAGATGTGAAGAAATCTCGGAAGCGAGATTGTTTCACGATTGCAATACTTCTAATAAAAGTGTTTCCCTTGTTGTTGGTTTAAGATTCATATTCTTCATTCTCCTAGTCCGAAGGTACTGCCCACCAATCGATAACGTCTCTTCTTCTTCGTCGTCGTTTTCGATCATAACTTCTGTAACATTTTATCATGATTATAAATTGCAAAATTGACAGATAATAGGCTCTGTATTCACATGCTCCGTCGTAACGCTTTCTGCATTTGTGTGATATAAAATTGAGCAAGACCTCAGGAGTTGAATCTTTCGTAGTTGTCACTGCAGTAAGTCCATTATTGATACGTCCCCAATCCCATCTATGTGGACTTTTTTCAATGCCATAACATGCTTGGACTTGGTGGTATGTCCTGAACGTGCGATACCGTGCAAAATCTCTTAAGACTTTCCAAAACATTGGTAGCGCAATGCACCCAACGTTTCGTTTCTTATGCCAACGCTATACTAAGCAACAAACAATTGTTCTCCTGCCTCTGCAACTTTTTCTGCATCTGCGCCCTGTTCTTTGAATACTTTAGCAAGTTGGCTTAGTTGCGAGTACTTCTGGTAGATGTTAATAAACTTTGTTTTTCCTTGGTTGAAAAAAGCAGATGTAGTATCGCAGCCACTAATTGCATGTAGAAATATAATTTTCCTAACTGCTTTTTCATACTTCAATGCTTTTGTGGAGTACAGTTTGGCTGCAGTTTATGTCTGCCCGGTTTCTAAAATAGATATTGTCATGGAATGGTTAATCCTCTTAGTAGAAGCAGGAGATCGATGTCTTCGTTGATGATGGTAACGCCATCTACTGCCAACACCTCCTATAAACAAAGCCTGCGCACTGAGATCGGGAACTGTCAAGATGGCGGCCATAGAAGGTTGATCAGGCTTCCACTAATGTGTGCTAGCGTCAGTTCGCGGTGATTTCAACTTTAAATTTTAAGTTTCCTGAGCTCAGTTTCTGATCCGGGAGTTACTTTGAAAACGAATGTTGGTACAACAAATATTCCTAGCAAGAAGCAGTTCTTTTTACAAGTCACCAACTTTAACGCGCAAGAAGTTTTTGTGGTCACTCGTTTCTAACCTGCAAAAGCTCGTGGTCATTTGTTGTGTACGCCTTATTTTATTAATCTTTTTTGTCTACATACAACATACGTATATTCTCGTTGAAGGTAAGCAATATTTTAATAATCTTATTTATATCTATATTTTAATGTAAATGCAGGTATGGAAAAACGTGCAGCCAATTTTTCTTCATTAGAAGAAACCCGCCTATTATGCTTGGTCAAAAAATACAAGCATATTGTGGAATGCAAGAAAACGGTCGCAGCTGCAAATATCCAAAAGAATGCCATATGGGGGACCATTCACAAGGAATTTTGCGCTAGTGGGGAAATAAGTAAAACGGCTGCTATTCTAAAAAATAAATACAAAAATATCAAGAGGAGCAAACAGAAAATTTGCCGATGAAAAAATGAAAGTTACGGGTACAGGAAGAAGGCCACCAACAAGTGATTTAAAAATGGACGATACTGACATGAAAGTTTTGGAGCTGCTAGGGACCCACATGACTGGGCACGACAGTGACTTCGATGATGATCGTATTGGTATGTTATTTACATTTTATTATTAAAAAAAAACTTACAGTTCAAGTTTCAGGATTAACCCCAGCAACAAAACTAAGTGATGTGGCCCCCGTAGTGATTGAAATGACAAATAATGCCAATGTCATATGTGGGTAAGAAAGCAAATTCCTAATTTAAAAAATGTAACAAGAATGTAACAATTTAATTGTAGAAATTGGACCATCTACCAGCAATTCCGGCAAGGCCGATTGGGCCACATATACACCGGCAAAGTTGCGAACGCCAAAGGCCAAGCAGCTAAATGCCAACATTCGCCCTAGCAGCAAATTGGTCGGCCAGTTATGTTCTTGGGTGGCAACCAAAGATGGTCAGGTTTTGGAAGCCGAACATAAATTGGCCAAGCATAAAATGCGAATGCAGCATATGCAAGAAAGGCACCAACAACAAATGAGATTTGCCGAAGAGGAACACCTATTGAAAATGGAAATTTTAAAACGGCAATTGTTAAAACATTAAAAAATAAAACAAATTAATGATTTATTCTCTTTTATTACAATGGATATGTTATGTTAAACTAGATGAATAGTTTATAAACTTGTGCAAGAATTAAAACTACAGTTTTGAAATTAGACATTTACGTTGTGACCGCAACAAGAGGTAACAAGTGTTGCAAAGTGATTTGCTATTAAATTATGTCTAATGATATTATTCATATTCCCTCCCTTCATTTGAACTCCATTAATTTGAACATCGGCCATTTCCTGCTGCAAAACATCTTCAACATTATCTTCAGTTGGTGGAAGTGGTTCTTTTATTGTTGCACGCAATATTATGAAGAACAGCAGTTGCAAAGATGACGGCTTCAACTCTTTCTATATTTAATCGAATCCCTAGAGCCAAAATAGGGAAACGGCGTTTCCACACCCTGAAGCATTGTTCAATATGATTGCGAGTTCTAATCGGAGCTTCATTAAATAAATTCTCTGCAGGCGCTGATGAATTTGACAAGGGTGTGATCAAATAGGGTTTGATACCGTACCCACTGTCGCCTAACAATAAACTGTCCATAACGCAGAGTTAGTAAAAGCATGTCAGTCACAGACAATGCATAATTTCTAAAAACCAATAATCCAACTTTAATTACACAGAGTACTATTGTATTTTTGTATTATACCTTATTGTGTTCGAACCAATATTTAATTGCGTCAGTACTTCGCGTACTGAATTTTTTGTTAGTCGGAATCTAACGAAGAATTCTTCATCTGACCATTTTCGAAGATGATCTGGTCGGTCATGAAAAACTCTTGGATTTCTTCTTATTCCTGCTGCTACTACATTTACAAGTTTCATAAGATCTTCATCATCAGTTAGATTAGCCATTGTAAATTGTAATCAAACTTCGCCGCAACAAATAAGACAAATTTTGAGGTTAGAGCAGGTGGCGTTTCTACTTGAAACAGAGTTAACCCGCCAACATCGCCGGATCAACTACACAGCGAGTTAACTCCGGGATTAGCGTTGATCTAGGTTGGTACAACTCACAATTTTAGAAATTGCCGAGTTAACTCTGACTACGGGGTGGATCTTCGTTTATAAACCTGGGCCTTAGGGACCATTATTGTTCAGTGTAAAGTCATTATTTATTAGTTAGTAGGTCATTTTAACTGCTGTTGAATGAAGATGCGATTTTGGCCGAAAAGAATCAACGAGCAGTGGTTCACAGAATAACTTTGGAAAACATTGCGGACAGAGACCTTTTCATCGGTCACAAGTGCCCCAACCATTTCACAATCCCCCTAAAAAACATCATAATTAGTTCTACTGCCGATATTTTACTGAACAATTACTGTAAAAATAAAAATGATGTTCGTAAAAAACAGATTGTCACTTCCTTAAAGAGAAAAGTGTAACATCATCCTTATCTTTTTTAATAATTTCCCATTGTGGATCACATAATAAATAATTATCAACCTACCTTCTATTCAAAAATTCATTCTGATGTCAATAATTATGAGAATGCAAACCAAAATCACTCTTCACATTAATTTATGACCAACAGCTGTTCGTTGTTTTGACCTTCTGTGGCGGCCATTTTGATTATGTGCACAGGATTTGTTTATAGGTGGTGTTGCTACTGCTGTGGAGATGGAAATTACAATGCCAGTATTAAAGGGGGGCCCAAATTACTTCGTTGTTATTACAATAATTTTTTTTGTTGCTCTCTTCATTATTTTGGTTCAGTAATCATTTTTATTGATTTACTTTATGTTTTGTTAACCTTAATTTGTCTAAAATCTAGTATTACGCTCAACAATGTGACTACTTTCTTGCATTTTTTTATGTGTACCTGATATGAGCACTAGGTCATCAGCGTTTACTAAATATTGTACATAATATCAAAATGTCAAATGGTATTCCGGTCATATTTACTAACAAATTAATGTAAAAATAATATCTAAATATATTAGAAGATCTTTAGGAATGTAAAGGTTAACAAGTTAACATCCTCGATCAGTAGTTGTATAAAACCATTTTGGGGGTGGCGTTGGATGATAATCTGAATTGGACAGCACAAACTTCAAAAACACTTGTCAAATGTTTATTATGCTTTAAGTAAATCAGTACTATAGTACAATATATTTACCTGGGGTACCACTGTTACTATTAATGGAGGTTTTGTGCTACAAAACAAAATATCAGGGGTCATTTTTAAGTTGCAACCACGAGAATCTCTGCGTGGAATTTTTGGAAATATAAGAATCGTAACAGTAACTTTATTGCTTATTGATAAAGTCGACGTACTTTATGTCAATAATAACAGTACATTCGTTATTAATAATAGTTTGCACCGGTACCCTATCAGTAAGTGTCATAACATACATGTAGGGGTATACAAAATGCAAAGTTATGCAAAATCTTCTAAGCACATCTGTACTAGAATAATTAATAATTTGCCATCTGCAATTAAAAATTGTTTGTTCGAAAGATTTTAAGGGCAGATTAAAGCATTCTTAATTTGTAAAAGCTAATATTCTTTATAAGATTTTTTCAGAAAATAAGGTTAAGATTGCAAAATTTCCTTTGAAGTACCGAGCTCAGATCCACAGCCGTATAGTGCCCTCCTGATTGTATATTTATTCTAAACTAGGTATTATCCATATATAGCCCATGTAGATGTTAATATGCTGGCTTCATCGTCGTATATTTGCTTCTGCGAAAATTGTACCCCACAATATACAAATAATATAACTACTTGTTTAGTATTTATTTTGACCGTCTTGTCCACTAGTTTACATTTTCATTGTTGCAGACTTTAACATTTCTTAGTAGTACAAATCGTCCCAAGTGTATTTACACAAACACATGTGTTGCATTCCTTTTTAGTGACGGTGCCTGCTGGCCTGCAATGTATAAGTTGCTGGAAGTCCGCATTCACACTAAAACATATAGTGAATAATATTAGGAAGCCGCAAAGAATCTTTTGATAATATGAGTAAGTACATGTAATAAGCTCATTGGAAACATACCACTTCTTCATTGTGCAGCTGAGTAAACCGTTTTCGCAGGAGCACCCGTTGCAGTCATTCATCATATAGGATACTCCAGTCTCGCATGCTAAAAGGAAACACTTTAGGCATCACTACTGTAAACTAATTCCAGCTTAATTTAAACTTATGAGAGCTAAATAGGGAGGTGATCCATCACGCTAATAGTGCAGGTGTCTTGATACGAAGCAGTAAAACTCAGTTGTCTTCTCCACGTACTATCACGGACCAATGTATTTGCCAGTCTGCTTCTTGCTAATGTGTGCATAGACAACCCGCTTTACTGAAGAGCTTAAGCGGTGGCCAAAGACAGCTTTTAAAAATGTTAACGGTTTAACATAGAGGTTGGTAGTACTATTACAAATCCATACCGGTATCTCAAATCATTACACAGGCGCGAAATTTGAGTTGGTGTTGGGCAAACGAATGCTTTTAAGTTGATGATTTTGTGATTTTCCTATTTCGTTCTTTATTTGAATCTTAAAATTTATAACTGGGGCAAGTTGCTATATGAATACTAAAATTTGTCACCTCTAGGCGGTGTTAAGGGTTACATTTTACAATTTTTTCTTCTATTGGGCCCCTAAAGCCTATAATTGTACAAAATATCAAGTACGTATCTACGTCGTCTAAAAGTGGCCAGGATTTTTGGACATACAAACATACATTCAATTTTATAAGTAGGGTTATTCAATTTCGATGTTTACCATTGGGATTTAGAAAACGGCAAGAAATACAGAGTCGGTCAAATTAAGGTACGGAATGTTGCAGATTCTAATTCTGAATAATATTTTAAAAAAAATGAAATTTACCGGCTTCAGTTTTTGAGTTATGTCAAAAAACCCTGAAAGCTATTCCTAAAGATTTTAAAATTCGTCTAAATGCAAAAAAATCTTCTAACTGAATAAACACAGGTCACACAATGGGTTTTATAATTCACCAAAAATGCAAATTCGCACCTTTAGGGTTGATTAGGGCAAAATTCTTAAATACGATTTCAGACATTTGTATTGGAAACCTTTGCGAACAAACACCAAGTCGTTGTCTTATCGGGTCTAAGATATTCAGAAGTTTGTGAAAAAGCAGTTTACCTATTTTCACCTCCCTAGGAGTGGAATTTCGAAAAATCCTTACCGCATTTTATTGTGAAATGGACTTACAGCCAAAAAAAAAGTAATAATTTTAACCCCCTACCTTTTTTCAGTTTACCCTTTTAGGGGTGAAATTAAAAAAAACCTTAAACGCATTTCCAAATATTTAAAAAATACATCTATATATGTTTTATCGGACTTTTTCCACTGTCTAGGGTGTATATCACACAACGTTTTGGAGTTTTGATCTACTCTATATGCCAAAAAAGAATGCTCTAACTCGACAAACACAGGAGATAGAATAGTCTCCATATTCGCACCTTTAAGGGTTGATCAGGGAAAAATTCTGAACTACGTTTCTAGGATTAGCATTGAGAATCTTTGCTAGTAACACCAAATTGATATCTCATCGGGCCTAAGAGATATTGAGGAATTCGTAAAAACACATTTTACCCATTTTTGCCGTTTTGGGGTCGAATTTCAAAATATCCCTTCTTAGCACTACATCCGTAATAAATTGAACTTTCTACCCAAATTTCAAGTTGCTAGTCCTGTCAGTGGTTACAGCTCTTCGTTGATTAGTCCGGTTTTTGACTTTCGTTTATAGTATACGAGCAGTCACATATGAATTGGACAAAAGAAATACGCAGACCACTTTTATTTTTCTGAATTAAAATGTATTACTTAATTAAACGTTAAGAAAGACCACTAAGTATTTATACGTGTTAATACTATGTACTGTTAACAAATAACCAATAGTATTTAACATGTATTCCAATTAAAATAATCATAAAAAACGGCAAGAAATCAATGTCTAGTGCATACGAGTATCGATAGGACCATACCTCTGGCACTGATTAATCCTTTTCTCCCGAGAATTAACTGTCAAATGGGCAGTTGCAATTAGCGCACAAATTTCAAAAGTTAATTGTTTGAGACGCATAAAAAATGGGATTGTAATTGGAGTAGGTGTTAAATACTGTTGATTAATTGTAAACACTACAGGGTATCAAACATTTATTTATGGGGTAACTTTACCTAAGGAATATTTCAACCCATTTAACTAAATATCTATCTCTCGTAAAAAGGGATATCCCCATGTTGAGAATGAGTCTGTGGACACTCTGTATATAAAGACTACTACGAAATAAAATGAAAAATTCTGAATTACACAGCGAAGCATTTGGAGACGCAACGCCTACTCAAACTTCGCGCCGTTTCTCTGTAGGAATTTCAAGGACTTGCTACAGTTTTGCCAACTTCGATGGAAACCGGTAGAAATTTCTAAACGCAACGCATTGCCACTCTTCGCTCTAGGGACATCTATCGGAAAGTTTTGCAAAGACCAGACTGGCAAATACATTTGTCCGTAATAGTACATTTATTTAAATTGGCGACATGTTTCGAAACCAGATTGGTTTCATCTGCGGGCCAAAATGATTATCTACAGAGGCATATGGTTAACAATAGTGTACATAGTAAAGAAATTAACTTACTGGTATTGAAAACCACGTGTTACATTTGTAGGTTAAATTAAATTGAGGCTAGGTTGAAACGGTGAAGACGAGGTAGCAACAAAATTCACAAACCAATTAATTAGCCAGCAAACTAAAATAAAATTAAAGCAAGTAAAATAGATACTAACGTTGAGGACGTTAGCACTAAGAATGAATGTTTAATACAAAAGTAACTAAAAACAAGTCAAAAAGTCGCTAGATTCAATGACACTGAAATTACCAGAGAGGGCCAAAAAGTAAAAGAACAAAGTGAAAACCAATAAAGGCAAAAAATCAGACAAAACAACTATTTCATATTCAGGAAAATGTAATTGGTATCAAAATCGGTGACTTCATTGAGTCTGAATTCATTATTATTGGACAAAATTTCAAAAAATTTGATGAAATTCAACAATCTACCTTTGTTAGCTATATGCAAAATGTTTGAATCTTTATTAGGCTCAAAGTTGTGGTTGTGTTCCAAAATGTGCTTAGCAAAAGCTGACTTATTAGGTTGGTCGATATTAAAATTGTGGTTTCTAATGCAAGCTGAATGTTTTTTTATAACTTTTTTTTAAGTACGTCCAGTTTGACCAATATAAATACAGTTGCAAGACGAACAGTCAAGACGGTAGACACCAGATCTTTCTAATAAAGTGGTGGGATCTTTATTACTACCAATTTCTGAAGGGAATTGGTAGTAGAAAAGGAAATTTGAAAATTGTATTTACTAAGAAGGTCTCTATGGTCATAGAGATAGTACCATAGGTCCTATTTAAATATCGAAATCAAAAAGAGAATTTGTGAAACATTTGTTTTATCTCAATTTAATTATTGTACAGCTGTATATCATTCAGCAATAGATAAGGCAACTGCACAACGAATTCAAAAAGTTCAAAATGCATGCTTACGATTTATATATGGCATTAGAAAGTACGATCATATATCACATAAATTGGCTGATGCTGGATGATTAACAATGCAAAATCGTAGAATATTACAGTGTCTGTGTCTTTTTCATCAAATAATTCTTTATAAAAAACCACCATACTTATATAATAAGATCACTTTTAGAACAGATGTACATAACCTTTCTACTCGATTTAGAGGCCTAATTTCGCCTCCGCTACATTCTGCTGCTTGTTTCGAGCGATCATTTTCTTTTCAGGTATATCATATGTACAATAGTTTACCAAAACTCTATAAAATATATAGTCCAGTGCAATTTAAACTTAAGTTACGATGTGAATTGTTTCAGAGACAGTGTGAAAATTATTTGTAGTGGTAATTATATGTGTCTATGTGTATATATGTATATATTTACTTTGTTTTATTATAAACATTGTGGCAACGTTGCTTATATATAATATGTTTAGTTAGTGTTTGTTTAAATATTACATTTTTTTTACTATTTTCAACTGCGTCGTCACAGGATATTAATTTTTATTTACGTTTAGTATTTACGTCAAGTAGAATTAGACAAAAGATTATGTTTTGGTGTTAATTATCTTTTAATTCAAGGTTAGGTGGAAGATCAGAGGGTATAAGATATTTACCTATACCCACCTGAATCTCGCCTTGTGATTACCAGTTTTTGTTTAAATTATTGTATTTAGATTTTGTTTTTTACATGGTAATAAAGTGATTATTATTACTATTATTAATAAGGGATTAAATACTTTTGTTATGAAAATTCATTCTTAGTGCTAACATTAGTATTTATTTTACTTGCTCTAATTTTATTTTTAGATGATGTATTAACCTTATACTGGTTAATACGTTTATAACGTAGTTTGCTGGTTAATTAATTTTTCTTCTCCAGTGTGGTGTGTTTTGTGAATTTTATTGCTACCTCGTCTTCAACGTTTCAGCCTAACCTCAATTTAATTTAACCTACAAATGTAACACGTGGTTTTTACTACCAGTAAGGCAATTTCATTACTATGTACACTATTGTTAACCATATGCCTCTGTAGATGATCATTTTGGCCCTAAGATGAAACCAATCTGGATTCGAAACATGAGACAGAAGAATACTAAGTTTTATTGCTTCGTATCATGAGAGCTTTGTTCCGTTTTGGAAAATTATAAAAATCTTTGAGAAAGAACGTTTACTATAAAAAAAGACAAAATAGTTGATTTTCGTTTTCTTTGATACTCTTCTTTGCCCAATTCTAATTGCTACATTGATTTAATATGGTTGTACTACTTACACAAGAGCATTAATTACTGTCCAGCAAATCAATCATATCAGGTATGGTACTCAACGCAACTAGACCTTTTTGTCCTATCTGCGATTTACTAAACGCCTAATTTACAAGTGACTTTAAAAAATTACCCGATAAAGAAATATCGCAGCATAGAATGTAGAAAATTTGTTACGCTTTGAAATCCCGTAACTATTGGCAATATATAATACGTTTAAAAAATATAAGTTATAATGCAATGTTATCGAAATTGAAAGAGAGCATTACCACCCAGGAATAGAAAACAAAACTAACCCGAATTTCAAAAGCAAAGTGTGTTCCATATGCATCAAAGTAGAAATAGTGCCGGTGTAAACGTATACAAAGTGTAAACTGAATTACTTTACAGAAAAGATAATACTCGTTGGGACTAGAAATAACTTACCCCATTCCTTTTCGTCAGAGCTACACACTAAATGTAAAGAAAAAGAAAGAATAAGAGCGAATAATCCCAGTAGCTTCATTTCTAAGACGAATTCACACTGTTTTCTATACAATTATCCTTCAAATATAACAAATGGTTGTAGAATATGTCGTATCAAAGAGTTTCAAATCACAATTATGAAAAGCATCTTGCAAAACAAATTAGTAAATTAAAGAGCCCTAAACTCTACTATTCAATTAAAGCACACTTATTGTTTAATTGAGGCAATAATAGAAGCTAAATGAAGCACTTACATTTCGTAATTACCAGTCGCATAAGGTATTAGCTATTCTTATCACTATTCACTGAAAATTATGCACCTTTAGTTTTTGACGTTTGAAGAAATTATTTAGTTTCCGTCTGAAAATATTTTTAGGATACTCTTTATTGAAATTAGTTTGTATTGTTTATTTCTGGACTACTGGCATAAGGATTGCGGCATATGTCAGCCAGCCTGATTGTGTATGTTTAGTCAGATACAGTTAATAAAAATGGGTTAATAACTCATATTTGTTATTGCAGCTATGATCATAAAATCAAAATGTAAAATTAAAAGTGTTTGGTTCTCCTATTAATTCAAATCTAGAATGCAGAACACTGAATCATTAATATTCCAGTTTATATTCGGTAATTAAAACTATAATTGTTATTCACGCTGTTAGGCACACTAGCAAACTGAATATTATTAGGCCCAACTGCAACATCATCAACATATCACCACAAAAGTATTGGTTTGTTTGTGCTCAAAGTCCTAAAAAATATATTACTATCAAGAAAACCCCATTGCCATATCAAAATCTTCGTAAAATATATGGTGTAACTGAAAATACGTTGTTTTAGTAGATAATGGTAAAAGTTTCATAATGATGTCAATATTGTCTTAGTTGCGTTATCTCTAATACACCCACGACATATGCTTCCCTGTAGTACAGCTACGCTGCTGAGTAATAACACTTCTTTGCTGTTAATTTACTGAGTTATGAACATTACGTTATGCTACTTTATGTTGGATGCTATATTTTTGTGCTAATTAATAAAATATAAATATAAATATTATAAAATACTACAGCTTCAGAAGTGGTACAAAAACAATGCATTAATCACCGTTAAATCACGGCGCTTATTTCGTGTTGTGGTAAAGTGGGCAAAAAGAAAATAAATACAGAAATTCGAGCAAAAAAAGTTCGGTTAAGCAACACTATAAAAACTTTAATCCAAATTCCTGGATTAAAACAAAATATTACCAAGGCATAGGTAAAATCTACTACTTCTTTTCATAACTTTATCTATGAAGAAAAAGGTGATATTAGAAAAAAAACGTAGAGAGCTTTGTAATTTTACAGGATTTTATTTTGAATTTGAATTGGAACCATTCAATAAAAGGAAATGATGGGTAGTTGCTATTTTTAATTTGGGTGATTTAACTGCTACTTGTAATATTTTGAGGATGGAATATCGTGACAACAAAAAAGAACTCGTCGAAAAAATCATTAGTGAATTTGGATTCGTTGTGCAATCAGAAGTACGACGCTGAGGATGATCTGCATGAAGCTGAAGATTTCCCGGAAGAGACTCAATCAGTCAATTGTTCGCCGGCGCCTGTGTTCACAACGAGTTTAAGAGACGTCGAGAATACAATGAGGATCTTGTCTGGAGGTGACCAATACCCAGATTGGATTTAAGATTTCGAGTACTGTGACGTTAGATCCAGCACAAATGTGCATTTTTCACATTTGTGTGTCCATGGCTAATTTCCCTTACAATCACAGCTTGCATCGCCAGAACGTTCGGACAGAAAATAAGAAGACGTCAAACAGCGATGCGCGAAGTCTCCTACAAGCTTGCTCTGCGCTTTACCACCTGGTCTAACCAATTTGGTACAAGTTCCAACTTACGTGGATTTTAAATCTTTAATGTAGAGCACTTCATTTAAATTTATATATAGAAGTAAATATCTCAAAAGTGTATATTTTTTATACATGTTTGCTTTAGTAAATAAATTGGACCGCCGCTTTATCCATTACTTCATCATTAGACAAAGAAATAATTCTGGCACTCATAACCAAGGCTACCGCAGAATGTTGAACTAGTCGCTGAAGAAATAGTAGTCAAGGCAAACCATGGAACTACAAAAGTTAGGTGATAATGAGTGTTTCTCAGTTTACACTTTCACGTAAATTGCGGGTAAATATAAAAGAATGTGTAGTTCAAAACGTGACCCCCGAGCTTCTGTAGATGGCGCCAAGTGGACAAGCCGCCACTGTGCTAGTTTATTACTTTCCCATACCCATAGGTATAGGGAAGTCTTGGAATCATGAAAATTTTGGAAATCGAGATTTTCACAGAAATATCCGTTTTGGGCATCTAGGAACCCAAAAAAGTGGTTTTTAAAAAATGTCTGTCTGTGTGTGGGTGTGTGGGTGGGTGACGCTCCTAAAGCTGAAAGTATTGCTCCGATTTTTATGCGCTTTGGAATGCGGGGGTGTATCGAAAATTCATCGACAAAATAAGCTTTTCAAAAAAATCAGAAACCGGAAGCGAAAGTTACGCATGTTTTTTTGGTATCACTGTTTTCGTGATTAAAATTTTGAAAATTTTATCGCGGATAACGATAGAGGGTCAGAAGACAAATCTAGACTAGCAAAGTGGCTGCTTGTCTGCTTGGCGCCATCTACAGAAGCTCGGTGGTCACGTTTTGAACTACACATTCTTTTATATTTACCCGCAATTTCCGTGAAAGTGTAAACGCTTATCACGGTGAAGACGTGAGTCATCGAGTTGAAATTTTTATATGTTGTAAAGACTGTTGAATAAAGACGATATGAACAGTTTCCAGTATGGGAAAGTCTAGGGAGGTAGTCACGTCCACTTTTTTATGTATTATTTTCCTCAAAACGGCTGTAGCACCGAGGTGAAATTTTCTAAGTACCTGGAAATTATATTTTCTAGGGCATACAAAATCGATTTTTTTATTTTCGCGGAAAAATTATTTTTCAAAAATAGAGGGGGGAGGGGGCCGGTGCGCTTACATATATCCACGAGTGTAATATTTTTTTGCATATTCATATGTTCCATTATGCACTGAGCCATTCAGTGAAAACCCCAGCTACCTATCTTGTTTTGTTTATTAATTAAAGGGGTTTAAATTTTCAAACTTCAAAGCTTCGTAGAGGGCGCCACAGATAATTCATGAGATTCTTTAAAAAACAGATCGATAGCCCTTTTTGGGGTCTATCAGTGTATGAAGTTTAAACAAATTCCTGTGGGCAGTTTTTGAGAAATGATTTTTAGAAAATTTCCAAAATTTTGAAAATTTTTAATTTAGGCCCCTTAATATTTTTCAAAACACTTTTTATATCACCTCATGTTAGCATTTATATACTATTCAGAAAAAAAAATCAATTGAATTGATTCATCCGTTTTTGAGTAATAGGGCGTTAAACTCAAAATTTTCAAAAAATCATAGCGCCCTTTATTTTAAACCTAGCGAGTTCGGCAAAAAATTAACAGATTTGTCTTATGATCCTCTATCGTTAGCCGCGATAAAATTTTCAAAATTTTAATCACGAAAACAGTGATACCAAAAAAACATGCGTAACTTCCGCTTCCGGTTTCGGATTTTTTTGAAAAGCTTATTTTGTCGATGAATTTTCGATACACCCCCGCATTCCAAAACGCATCAAAATCGGAGCAATACATTCGGCTGTAGGAGCGTCACCCACCCACACACCCACACACAGACAGACATTTTTTAAAAACCACTTTTTTGGGTTCCTAGATGCCCAAAACGGATATTTCTGTGAAAATCTCGATTTCCAAAATTTTCATGATTCCAAGACTTCCCTATACCTAATTTCTGTGAAAATCTCGATTTCCAAAATTTTCATGATTCCAAGACTTCCCTATACCTATGGGTATGGGAAAGTAAAAAGGGAAGTAATAGTTCCAATGGGCATGTAAAAGAAAACAAACACATTATACTAAATGTTTAAAATGCTCACCAACTTCTATGCATTTCCGGCAGCGCGTCACGATGGTTTCTTGCACACGATTTAGCATTTCGACTTTAATCTTTAATTTATTAAAAGCATTTTCAATGCTTTCTAATAATTCGTGTAGGGTGCCCACCGCTGTTCTGTACACTTTCCATTTCAGGTAGCCCCAAACATGAAAATGCAAAAGTTATAATACCTACAATATTATCGAAATTAAAAGAAAGCATTACTACCCAAGAATAGAACACAGAACCAACGCGAATTTCAAAAGCAAAGTGTGTTGCATATGCATAAAAGTAGAACTTATTTATATGTTGTAGGGAAATTGTGCCGGTATAAACGTATACAAAGTATAAACTGAATTACTTTACAGAAAAGATAATACTCGCTGGGAATAGAAAAAACTTACCCCATTCCTTTTCGTCAGAGCTACATACTAAGTGTAAAGAAAAAGAAAAAATAAGAGCGAATAATCCCAGCAGCTTCATTTCTAAGACGAATTAACACTGTTTTCTATACAATTCCCTTCAAGTATAAAAAATGATTGAAGTATATGTGGCTTCAAAGAGTTTCAAATCACTATTAAGAAACGCACATTGCAAAACAAATAAGTAAATTAAAGAGCCCTAAACTCTACTATTCAATTAAAGCATGCTTATTGTTTAACTGAGGCAATATCAGAACTTAAACGAAGCACTTTAATTTCTTAATTACCAGCCGCATACGGTATTACCTATTCTTATCACTATTCACTGAAAATTATGCAGTTGTGGTATTTGACATTCGAAGAAATTATTTGGTTTCCGTCTGAACATTTTCTTAGGATGCCCTTTACCGAAATCAGTTTGTATTGTTTATTTCTAGACTACTGGCATAAGGCTTGCGCCATATGTTAGCCAGCCTGGTTTTGTATGTTTAGTCAAATACAGTCAATAAGAATGGGCTAATAACTCATATTCGTTATTGCAGCTATGATCATAAGATCAAAATGTAAAATTAAAAGTGTTTGGTTCTCCTATTAATTCAAATCTAGAATGCAGAACACTGAATCATTAATATTCTATAATTAAAACTATAATTTATTATTAGTCACGCTGTTGTTTTGGGTATTTAGGCACACTAGAAAACTGAATATTATCAGGCCAAACTGCAACATCATCAACATGTTTCTAGCAAAGTATTGGTTCGTTTGTGCTCAAAGTCCTAAAAAAATATAAGTATTACTATCAGGAAAAACCCATTGCCATATCAAAATATTGGTAAAATGTATGGTGTAACTGAAAATATGTTGTTATATATCAATGTCTTAATAGTGGTGTCTCTAATAAATACCCGACACGTACATCCCCGTAGTACAGCTATCTGCTGCGTAAAATTTTTTTGCTGTTAATTTACTGAGTTATGGCATTACGTTATGCTACTATATGTTAGATGCTATATTTTTGTACTAATTAAAAAATATATAAATATAAATATTATAAAATACTACAGCTTCAGAAGTGGGACAAAAACAATGCACTTTTAAATCACGGTTCGTTTTACGTGTTGTGGTAAAGTGGGCAAAAAGAAAGGAAATAAAGAAATTCGGTTAAGCAACACAATAAAATCTTTAATCCAAATTCCTGGAATAAAACAAAACATTACCTCGGTAAAATCTATTGCTGCTTTTCATAACTTTATTTATGAAGAAAACAGTGATATTCGAAAAAACGTGAAGACCGTTGTAATTTTACGGGATTTATTTCGAACTTGAATTGGAACCATTCAATAAAAAGAAATGATGGGCAGCAGCTACTTTTAATTTGGGTGATTTAAATGCTATTTGCATTAAGCGTATCGTGAATTTGGATTTTTTGTGGAATGAGAAAAAAGATGATGAGAATGATCTGCATGAAGCTGAGGTCAAGAATATAATGGGGATCTTCTATGGAGGCGACCAATACCCAGATTGGATTCCAGACTTCGAGTACTGTGACGTTAGCTCCAGCACACATGTGCATTTTTTATATTAAATAATGCATTCAAATTTGTCCATGGTTAATTTCCCTCCTAACCACCGCTTGCATCGCCCGACGTTCGGACAGAAGATAAGAAGACGTCAACCAGCGATGCGTAAGATCTCCTACAAGCACGCTCGTCGCTTCACCAACTGATTTAAACCAATTAGGTACGAGTTCCAACTTACGTGGATTTTAAATATTTAATTTAGAGCACTTCATTTAAATTAGCATAAAGAAGTAACATCTCGAAAGTATATATTTTTTGTACATGTTTGCTTTAGTAAAGAAACTAGTGTCATAAATTATATAGAATTAAACAATTGTGTTATTAAAAAAATGTAATATGAGCAAAAATTGAATTGATCAGGAAATTTCAGACGGACTGTGGCCGTTCCATTACTTCATCATTATACAAAGAGATAATTATGACACTTATAACCAAGGCTACAGCAGAATGTTGAACTAACAGCTGAAGAACAACAAAAGTTGGGTGATGATAAGTGTTTTTCCGTACAGGCATCAGACATTTTATAAATATCAAACCCAACAATATAATAAAATGATGTATTACAAAACTTTTGAAAATAAAAAACGTGGTTATTAGTAAAAATTATAAAAAGTAGGTAAATCAATATTCTACTTTAATTTAATGTATTTATACTTAATAACACTATTTACAAACAATCAAAATTATTATATACAGGGTGTCAGGAAAGTCAACCGTGTTACTTCTGGAGATGCTAGGGGACGCTAGATGGAGTCGAAAAGTCCTAATCCATTTTTGGCTTAGAAGCAGAGTTTTCGTAAAAACGAATGTTGAAAATTAAAAAGAAAAAGTTGAGAACTGCTGTACTTTTCCTTAAATTAGAGGCTTGACGCAGTGTCTTGAGATAGGGTGGGAAAACAATTGTCACATATGCCGTCTACATACATAATTTATTAGCTTTTGGAACAAGGAGTTTGATCATTTTAAATCCAACAGTGAAGACAAAATATCGAAGTACTCACAGACCCAACATCACCAGAATACCATACACAAATACATAATCAGCATACTTCTGCACGGTGTATATTTTTACTACAAATTGCCAAACACGCAATTATTTATTACATTGACATTAATTGACAAAAAAAAACATCAAAAACTAAAAAGGCAGTAGGCATCATACAGCGGTTCACAAAATTTGCCGTGCCAGTTTCAACAGTGAATTCTGAAGAAATTATGCTTCCTTTTTGTGGAATATTTCTCGTTCGTTGTTAAGGTTGTGCATCATGGCACCTGTGTTAAACAAAGTAGTACTCATCAAGGACCGACCAAACGATTACAATATGACTTCCTGAATTAACACAGCACAGCTCAAGAAAGTATCTTCCACGAAATTCCAATCTTTGCAAAGCGAATCAAACTTGAAGTTGAGCCGACTATACTAGAAATCCTACGTGCCATACAAAACCTAAAAAAGAATAAAGATTCCAGCTCTAATATTATTCCATCCAAATTAAAGGGTGTTTCAAAAAGAAGGCAATTTTTTATTTTAAAATAAAACAAGTTTTTTTGAGGGATTGCTGATATTTTTATTGAATTTTAAAGTAGACATATTCCGATTAATTATGGACTCTGGACGCAGACCTTTGCTTTTTTTATGAAATTATATATGACGTTGTCTTAGAGTTGCGGTTCTATCTCATTAATTACGCGGTGGATATCGGCATTGAGCTCGGGAATTGTTCTAGGGTTATTCGCACAGACCTGAGATTTCAAAAAACCCCAAAGAAGGAAGTCGCACGGCGTCAAATCGCACGATCTCGGTGGCCAACTCTTCTTGGCGCTTCAGAAAACAATGGGGTCCAAAATCGTTTTCCAAATAAATCAATTAGTTCACGCGCAGTGTGGTAGGTTCAGCCGTCTTGCTGAAACCACATGTCTTCCAGGTCCATACCTTCCACTGGAGGGCACAAGAACTCCGTTATCACGTGTAGTGACGTTCGCAGATTTTCAGCAACACTCACATTCACAGTTGCAATGTTTTCTAGAGACCGACCAGAACGACAACGTACAGGAGATTTACTCTTCATAATTGATCGAATTTTCACCAATTTCTTAATCAATCTTTAAAAAGTGGACAGATTAGGTGCACTTTCACGACTGAAAATTGCACAAACTTTGCGAACGGTTTCAGCGTAACTTTTCCCATTTTGGTAATCGGTTTTCACGATGATCAGACGCTGTTCTTTCCAGTAGCCCTTCATAACTAAAAAATCGCAACAATCAAAGATGACAGATGTAAAATTTTTAGAGTTGCAACTTTTACTGAAATAAAATTGTGCGAATTTTAAAAATTGCTTTCTTTTTGAAACACCCGTTACATATCGTACGTGCATGATTTTTACGGTGTAAAGGTGTGCACAAAGTCTCTTAAACTTCGTCTGTCATTGGAGAGCGCTTCTCCTTGTTTCCAATTTATGTTTCTTTTCCTTTCGCCATCTCAAATCTCGGATCTGTCCCTGTTTCATTTTTGTCGTCCTTTGCTTTCTACATCTGTTTCACTTGTTAATGTTGTGCTGCTCTGGTTGATCAAGAAGTATGGATTTTTGTTAAGAAAACTGAATCTCGTGGCTTGTGGAGGTCCATCACCTGAGCAGCAACTATCCTCCTTGCGACCCTAAGAGTTACGGCTTCAACCTCTAACACGAAGCCTCCGAAACGACGAGATAGGCTCCCGCGGCGTCCAAAATATACTCCGCAAAGCTACGCGAACCATTTATTTTATTATTTGGTTAATGTGCATTTCGTCTATATACTTGAGTATGAATCTGGCATTGGCATTCTGAATGCTCTAACAACTAAGTTACGCAATCGAGCAAAAGTAATTCTGCAAAAATTATTCGGCCCAGACTACGCATTTTTTTTGGGTGCATTACAAACCTATAACATTATAACTTACATGTGAAAGTAGTTCGGATATTTAGTCTTAGGAAATCAAAATGAGGTGGAAAATTTTGGTTATTCTTCTAATCTTTTAAATGATGCATGCTAATTAAGTTGTTTGAAATCACCAGTCTAATACAACTATTTAGCCGTTACATACTTATACGATTCAAGGGAGTCAGTAAGCGCTTACAACCACGTAGGTCATAAGTTTAAAGCTATGGCATTTTGATTAATAAAGTAAACAAAGGGCTCTTTGATTCTGATCGTTTTTACAACATTAGCCTGTACTGAATAATATTTATACTGTCATACAGTTCCTATACTTGCCCGATGGCTTACTCAATTACAATTTTAGATATATGTTTTAATCTAGTAATTCTCACATGCATTATTTACATACAAATTAATATAGATTAACTTAGATATAATAAATTGCATCTATTTCTGGTTGCTTGAAGCTTTAGCTCCATCTTAAATATTGTATAGTGCATTAGTGCATATTATTACTTTAAAATTTTTAATTTTTTATGGGTAACGTTTGTGGGAACCTTTGCTTCCAGACGGCCTAGTTGAAGCGTTTTTTGAAATTTAGGAAATATTTCTTTTCTTGTTGGACCTGGCGCAATTCAAAAATTTTGACTTTAAGCCAAAACCAACGCAAAAACTAATTGCTGAGGTTATCTCCCACCCGAGGGCTCGATCTGTAGCATGAGTAGTTATTTTATACGACTGCTTTCAGTAACTACGACATTCAACAAAAGACTCAGAAAGACTGGAATTACTATAATTACATAGCAATTGACACCACCATAAAATAAAAAATTGCAGAGTACTAAAAATTATAAACCTACGAACAGGTAGGCCAACAAAATGATTACAATGGCTGTTTAAATTAACAGAGCACAGTGCAGGAGACGTACGTTTGTCTGTGGCGGATGTTTATAGCATCAAAACCCTTATCTGCAGTGATCACTAACTAATGCAGGTTGCGTAATACCTAAGTTGGAGTTCCTGTCTCTCGGCCCTCCGTACTTTCAATATTGCTTCACTCGATAATGCAACTACTTCATTAGTTATTTCGTTGAACCTCGAAGTCGGCAAACAGCAATGTATGCAGGACTTTAACCCACCCTGTGCGGCTAAACAAGCGCTATTTTAACACTTTTTTGTTGATAAAGTTACTGAAAGAGAGATTTTCAGCACGTAAGTTGATCTTTTGTTTAATTACGGCACTGGTGGGAAACAAAACCATCTCTTTCCAGTGATTTTAGCTTCGGCATCAGCAGAAAACTGGGAGACCTCAGGTCTGCCCTGGCTGCAGCCTTTTGGGCTTAAGGATTGCGCTGCAGTGCTGAATTCAAATGCTTTCACCAAACTAAGCATCTTCTTCTTATACCCCCTATCTTGCACGCAAGCACGCGCATGTCGGAGCTTTTCCTTTTATCGCAAATAGCGGCGCACTGGCGGTCGGGCTTCAATTGTTATTTGAGTCGACGCCATTGAAATGTAATATATTAAATGTGCTTAAATTCAATTTGGGCAGATGCTAACGTTTCGATATTAATGACACACGTTTGCTTACACTTCTTTACCAAGAACGTTAAAGTTATGTTTGCGCTGCCAACTCTTTTTTCACCTAAGCGCCACCATTCCCCCTCGTAACCGCTTGCGAATTACTTTAGGGAGTTCAGGCGTCAGTTCTACTGCTTTAACTAAGTAAACCTGGAATGCCCGAGACTGGAGTCGAAGTCGAGCCCAAACGCTAATTTATCTTTCAATCGGGCCTCGGCTGGAAACTACTGGCCACAGAGATGCCGTTGCGTTACCAATCTAATTCTACTTGTTTTCGGGTTTGTTATCTGTGACCTAAAGTTCAACCTACCGTATCTTTGCTGGTTGTTATGACACCCCAAAATAACATACCTGTTAGAAGGACTGTAATGGATTTTTTTATATTTGGTTACTATAGAAACAACAATCAAGCACTTTATTACGCAAAAATATTTGCAGTGTTCAACGGTATTTTTATTTTTAATAGTTTATAGCACAGAAAGTATTATACGACACTCGATCGTACCTTAGTGGAACAGGCCTTAAAAATATAAAAACTTGGTCCTTGGGGACTAGCATCTAGAGATGGGCCCGTGAGTGATTTTTCACTCACGTCACGCACGTTTCACGCTTGCTTTAAACACTCACGTTCACGCACGTTCACGCTCATGTTTACTCACGTTCACGGCGTGACAGGCCACTCACGACGTGACACGCAGCTTTTATTCTAAAATTTAAATCAGATAGAACAGAATGTTCAAACTTAAAACTAATGAAAAAAAAAGTCCTAAACAGAACTAAAACTATGTTTTGCACCTGACATAATTTACATGATATGTTGCAATCAGAATAGTTGACACAGAAAAAAAACAAATGAAAATTGACTACAATAACTTACGACAAAGGATAAATACTGATTTCTCGCAAATACATTTCTTGCAGGTGTCTTCAAAGACATTACTTTTAATACCAAAAGCTGTCAGTGGAATTGACGTTTCCCTTATTGGTATGAGTGCAAAGGTATATGTTACTAGGCAACACTTTGAATTGGTAGGTTTAAAAGTACTTTTACGTACAAGGATCAACCTTTTCAGCGTTAAGGCGAGTATACAAAACAAAACATTACTGTTGTTAGAATAATAAGTTCATCTACACAATAAATTGATTTAAAAATAAAACGGAATCAACATTTTCAGTGTTAAGTCGAGTATACAAAACAATACATTACTTTTCTAAAAATAGGTTCATCTACACATCTACACAATACATTTTTGGTTTAATAATAAAACGTAATTAACATTTTCAGCGTTAATCCGAGTATAAAAAACAAAACATTACTTTTATTAGAACGATAAGTTCATCTACACAATAAATTGGTTTAAAAATAAAACGTAATCAACATTTTCAGCGTTAATCCGAGTATAAAAAACAAAACATTACTTTTATTAGAATAATAAGTTCATCTACACATCTACACATTAAAATTTTGATTTAACAATAATATGTAATCAGCACCCGGGGCACCCTGCAATTTTTTATTTGTTACTAAATATTTAACCTGAAATTAACGTGAAACGTGAATCACGCCTTGGAAATTTTCACTCACGTTCACGTCACGCTTTTCAAATATTAGTCACGTTCACGACGTGAGACGACGTAACACGACTGTTTTCACGTCACGCGCCCATCCCTACTAGTCTCTATAACTTTTCTCTGCCTGTTTTAAGACACTTACCGATCTTGAAACGTAATTTACTATTGTGTATATATGTTTTTATAGGCTATATAGATTGTAGTGTGTTGGCTTCATTGTGGTATGTTTCGTTTCAGCGAAAAATGTACCTCTATTATTTTATTTGTATTTGTATAATTATGGGCTTTAGTCTAAACCAGCCACTGAAATATGATACTTTCTACATTTAACACATAATCGAAACGAGTCCAAAGCTAATCGCCAGACCGATGGCTGTTTTTAAGAATCGGGCTGCGTTTTCTGCAGCAGTTTTGAAATATCGATGGGCCTTTGCAGGAGTTAGCCCAGAATTCCCATATTGTAATGGTGTGAACCCGAAGCGACCGGGGTGGCATTTTTGTACAATGCGAAGGCTCGGAGGTGCTTTTAGCAGTCGGTGGGCGAGGTTGCACGCGTGTGAACGTGTAATCTAATCCACCGCTGGTGTAATTCTACCGCGATTATGTGTTTTGAAGTGATTGAATTGTGTAAGTTATATGAATTATAATTTATAAAAGAGCGGATGAAACGATGAGGTCTGTAAAAAGGAATGCTAGTGCTTGTGCAGTTTGCAAATGTAGTTATTGACCAACGGAGTCGAACATTCGTTATTGTTGGAACTGAGGCTGATTGTAGACAGCTTTATTAATTGGGTCGTTGTTCATTGTTATCCTTGGCTAGGGGACAACTCGCCGAGGGGAGCGCTTTCGTGTCTGGATCAATGGCCACGATGCCTGACCTTGCTTATCAGTAACTCCAGATAGCGCGACTGGATCGCTTGGGAAGCCCGTCTTCCGAAGATGTCTTATACCTGTGCCTTTAACGGTCCATGCTGCTACCGTAATTGCGGGTTACATTGACATGGGTTGAACCCATTGATGCAGTTAGCGTTCGGTTAATGCGTACTAGATACGGTAAGCATCCGTATTTGCAGGATTATTACAGGCACATCATCGGTGGTGCACCGAAAAATATCCCTGACGTCGCATTCTTCGAGATGCGACGCGGAGGGCCATAAAACCTCCTGTAAGTATTATGTAATAAGCGCATTACTACTTAAAGCTGAATGTTTGTTGTTTTGGTTGCATGACTGATTGTGGAATAGGCTGAGTTTGTGTTCGCGGTCGGGCGTGTGTGACCACCTGCTATATGAAGGACTCGCCATTCGCCATGCACCCCCAGTATCATGTTTCTGATTTACAACCCCAGACCGCAGGGGCGTTATGGAATTTCTGGTAAGTCGTAAGTTCTTGTAAATTTATGCATGTGAACCGATCTGAATCCACGAAAAAATAAATTAGCCCGTTGCACCGAAACCATGTGTTCTACACTGGTTAGCATTTATTTTGATCGCTTTATCAGAAACCACTAGTTTACAATTTCAGTGTTACAGACTTTAACATTTCTTAAGAGTACAAATGGTCCCCCATTTCTTTGTACAAACACATTTGTTACATTTCTTTTGAGTGACGGTGCCTGGCTCGCACTGTCGTAGTCGCTCGTAGTTCGCACTCGGGCTGAAATATATAGTGAGTAGAATCGGGACACCACAAAGAATATTTTGATATTATGACACAATTCATGTAAAAAGATCATTAGAAACCTACCACGACATCCTTGTGCATGCCTTTAAATCGCCCTTAAAACATTTGCAGTTGTTGCAGTCATTCTCCCTGTAGGTCACTCCAGTCTCGCATACTGAAAACAAACGCTTTAAGGGCCGGTTGCAGAAAGCAATGTTAAGTCTCGTGTTAGCTAACATCGCGTCAAAGTGAACAAAAACGAATCAAATCTCAAATGTTTATGGCAACTAATACATTAGTAAACAAAATTTGATGCGATTTTGTTCACTTTGACGCGATGTTAGCTAACACGGGACTTAACATTGCTTTCTGCAACCGGCCCTAAGTATTACACCGCTAGTGTAAAATTATTCCAGTTTGATTTAAACACATGCTTCTTTTTTTGTTCTAGAAATTTGTATAAATCATCGAGCGATGATAGCGTTTATTATAAAATAAACAAAATGTTTGCCTTTGATTTCCCTTGATGCTATTTCTTGCCTAATTCTAAAGACGCATTAGCTTAATCTGGCTGTGCTGGTTAAACAGGATCATTAACTAGTGTCCAGCAAATAACTCATAACAGGTATTTCGCAACTCATAAAGATTAAGTCAAGAAGCTCGAGGAGGCCCAGCAAATATGCTTTTTTAGTCTTATCTACAACTTACTCAAAACCTAATTTACAACAGAGCTGGACTGGGTAGTGGTTGGCCACACCGGCAATACAATCGAGGTGGTCCCAGACTCCAGTTTCAAAATGACAAATGATTTATCACCCCCATTTGCCTCTCCTAAACCTTGAGTATATTTCACCAAAATTAACTGAAACTAGAAGAGGAGGTCTATAAATTCGCTTCCTAAGTGTAAAAGGATCAGCAATTGAATTGAATAAAGGTAATTCCTTGTAACTTCTAAAAAATAGTTGCCATAATTTTTTTGGCCGACTGTGCAAATTTGAACCTCTTGGGGCGTTCTGTGCCCTTACTGTGCCACTGAATCGATTCTTGTTTAAATTCTGGGCCGTATAATGAACCCATGTTTTACCCCCGTTACAATTTTGTCAATAAACTCAGCTGTATTATCACTACACGATTCCAAAAACTCTCTAGATGTTGCCACGCGCGCTCGTTTTTGAACTGATGTGAGCAACCAAGGCACCCATCTTTTGCTCTGATCTAGGACGTATCGAGACGACCATGACGGATCCTCAAAGCCACACATTTTTGCTATTTCTTTTTGCTTTAATCTTGCATTTAATAAAATGGAATTTTCATTTTTTTCACATTTTATAATTTTCCTTTTGTGATTATTTCAACAGGCTGAACACATTGAAGGTCATCCTCTAGATCAGGGCTGTCCAACACGTGGCCCGCGGGCCGCATGCGGCCCGCCAGGATATTTTTGCGGCCCGCGGATCGATAGATACTTTTCTTTCAGAAAACATGAATCTGGAATATATATTATAAAGAATTGAAAACAATATAAAATAGGTACATAGGACAAACGTAAAAAAATATATCATTAGTAAAAGAATTTTCACTTTATCAGGCAACATTGTGTTAGGAAACACTTCCGATGCAAGGCTTGTCTCGTCCGTTGTCTCAGTCTGGCCGTTGCCACCAACGCGAATAGAGCTGTAGCGATCAGACACTTGTTTTTGATTGTTTTTAGTAGTGTTTAGTCCTTCTAGTTGTTAATTATTGTTAATTAATGATTACTTTGACAATTTTTACTTATCAACAATAGATATTTATGCATTAAGAGAGATATGAATATGTTTTTTCCCTGAGGTTGATATGTGTTACAGACCGAGGGTCAACCGAAGGTAAAGAACATGAATATATCCCGTGGTGCATACAATATTTTATTTACTAGCATATTAGTAAGAATAGTACTAAATTTCAAAATGTCATAATGACATTTAGAATTAGAATATGTAAGTGACATCAAGGATTGCCTCATTGTATAGTTGCTATAAGACATTATTTATAGTTGCATGGTTACCATGAGTTTGAGGGAGAAATAATTTGACAAGTCCCTTGGGAATTAAGAGTAGCTTTTCATATTTTGCTTCTATGACGAAAATGTACAATATCATGTTGCTAGTAAATAAATGTCATTTATTAATTTATTGATGTTTTTGTCGGTATCTCAAGAACGGAAAGAAATTAACCTAAAGTGGATATGAATTTTTTTGTTTATAATTACCTCTAAAACACATGGTGTAAGTTTGTCGGTTACAGGGTACGCCCTGTATATATCTTTTATGTTTCAATGCGTTTTGTAATGTAACCTAAGTTTATTGAATAAATAAAAATTAGCATTCAAATATACACGTTTTATATTTATTACAAATCACTCACAAAGTCGCGTACGACACATTTTATGATGCAGCCCTCATAACCTTAAAATTTTTACAGTGACCCTTGGGTTCCTTGAAGTTGGACAGTCCTGCTCTAGATACTCTCTACCCATTTAAAAAGTTTGGACCACTTGTGGGGAGTAGAATCTCCATAAACTGCTCTTCCCGAATGGTTGTCGGATTTTTTCTGCTTTGTCAAAAACTTTATTTTCTTTTGTTATCTAGATCCTAGATATACAGGAAGCGAATTAATGTACTACCCTTCGTAAAAGAATGCAGAGAATATATTGTAATATTATTTAACTTTTGGGGTTACAGCTGTTTTGGTATATGAATTAGTAATTTGGAGATGAAATCAGCTATTTGTTATTTATTGTATTAGCTTAGCTACTTGAAAATTCTACATGAAAAATAAGTTTCAATCACAACTCTATATTGTCAAAACCACATTAAAATTTTATTTAAAATTTAGTTATAACGTCAGATAAAATAAAATTTAAAATACAAAATACAAGCCTTTTGCAGTAAATCATCTGTAAAATTTAAACAAACAAACAATTAGAGAAATAGGTGAAAGAATAAGCCTGACATTTAATTACATACCAGAATAAATCTATTGTATCATTAACTTATTCATCGTTATATCTGCTTGTTTAAATTTGAGATATATTTTTCCATGTTCCTTTCAAAACTCAACATTTCCAATCAGTATTGTAAAACAGGAATGAGGTTGTGGTTATTTTCTGTTTTTTTTTCCTCCTCCCATAAGTTTTCTTACATAATATTTTGCTAATCACGAAAAGGCAAAGCTCCAGGTTCAATTTTCTCTGAGACTGCACTACGAAACAGTACCAAATTAACCACAAGTGACCTCGGCACAATGGTGAATAAATGAAACTGGCACAAATAATATACTTTTTTCTATAGCACATGTTAAAGTGTGCTTTTATCAACTCAAAACAAAAGGTCAAGTTTTACTTTAACAGCAAGGGTAGATAAAGTAGCACTTTAACATCAAGGATAGATAAGGTAATTTAATTTTGTAACTTTTGTTTAAATTAAATATGACAGCTTCGTATTATCGTAGCAACCCAATCTAGCTACTGACATTTTGAAATGTGATTGACTGTCATTATTTTCTTTTGAAATTGTTAAAGTTCTTGCTATAGAAAAAATATTGTATTATACACGACAATAAAGTTATCTCTATTCACTCTTGATTCATTAACGTCTCGACTTCGTCTCGACGTTAAACGATTCACTCGTGGATAAAATTTAACTTTATCGTCTTGTATAATAAATTACTATTTTTCTACTCGCTGTATAGAAAGTCGGCTTTTGCGCCCTAGTTTTAGGAAACAAAACTGTCAATTTCCAACCAGCGGGAGCCAATTTTTATGGCTCCCGCATTTGTGTTTATGTCACCATATCACACCAAAGCTTTACAACGTTATGCTGATTTGGAAATTAGACAAAATGTCACTACAGAAATCTAGAGTCACTATAATGATTTCCTAAAGCAAAATTTTTGAAATTTCGGGCAATAGAACATGTGTTCGAAGAAAAAATCATATATATATATATATCACTGGAGCAAAGGTTTATTTTCTCTCTTGTGTGTTTAATTCTCTCCGCTGAAGCGTCGAGCATTAAATTTACACGCGGGAGGAAATGAATACCTTTGCTCCCTAGATATATAAATAGCTATTATCAACAAAATTAAATAGAAACAGGGAGCCAAAACTACACACTAACTTTCATGTTGGCTTCCCCTATAAACAGTAACAATTGACGCTTTAGGTCACCATAGCAACATGTTATACAATTGTTTTTAGAATGTTTTTACAATTTTTGATTCTTAACTTCTAAAAGTTTTCTTAAATGTTATTCAGGAGCTTTCTTACACTGCTTAATAACCCTTTAGCTGCATTATAGATTGTTGGCATTATAATATGAATACCAAACCGCTGAATAAAACTTCTGTGACCTTTCGAAACACCTTTGTACTTAAGCGAATTCATTATCGTGTCTTGACGTTACACAATTAATCTGTGAGATATCACAAATTAGCTACATTTGCCATACCGAGCACAAATATTGAATACAAGCTGAACGCAACCCTGATGATACTCTTTTGTTCAGTTACTAACCTTTGTTAATTAAATTACAGTTATTCATAATCATGTCTTATGTAATTATCAATGTTTACTAGTAACTTATATTGTTGCAATAAATACAGTACCAATTCTGGACCTATGTGAATTGCTGTAATTATCATACCATTACAATATCGACGTAATAATTTTGTATTATATTTTTTCAACCATATTTCGTATTAACTTTTTATTACCTCACTTAATGCTAAATGCAACTATCTAATAATAACTGAATTTATATTATATTCTAGAAATCAAATTAATACTTTTCAATAATATTTCTATTTTTTATTGTAAGTACTGGTGAGGAAAGGGAAATATTTTGAGATGTGTTCAGAAGGTGAAAATAAGCCAATTATTATGTTTATGTCCGATTCTCAACTCTTATAGAGATATTAGAGGGGGTTTAAATTAAATTTTGTTAATTTGCTGAAAACTGCTAGAAGATATTAAAATGAAAATTGACAGATTTTTCTATAAATAAGAGGGTTTATGAATGAGAATGTCTTTAATTTGTAGATAATTTTTTTAAAGGGGGTGAATTTAGCAACTCATAATATATTTTATTATTTTACAGAAAATCTGTTGATCAAAAGTATTGTAAGAAGTAAAACAGTGTTTAAATAAATAAAGCTTTGCACTATATATTTTTTGGTATTCAAATTTATAGGGGTTGCTAATTTCAATTCCGTAACGTCATGTCTAAAAATTTAAAACACCTCTTAAATAAGACTTTTTATTGCTAAAAAATATCTGCCAATTCTCAATTTGATATCATTTACCAGCTTTCAGTAAAATGACACAATTCTAATTTTAACCCCCCTCTAATATCTTCGAACACATCCTCAAAATATTTACTTCTCTTCCCGACTTATCCTGTATCTTATTTGGCAAGCAGTTGTTTGTTTTTGTTTAAATGTAATTATACTAATAAATGGCGCTTGTGCTATAATTTTTGTTAAAATAGTAAATTAATTTTCTCTAAAACCCTGGATAATTTTGTTGAAATCTTTATCAATTAAAACAATCCTTATTGTTATCGTCCACATAAATAATACAAGTAAGTGCTGGGAGATGTGCATCTTGTTATAAAATTGTCATTTACAGCCTAGCTAGGTATAAGACTTAGCTTATCAGAGACCCATCTATGACCCATTGAAGTCGCCTGAATAGATTATCTATACCCTGTCAAGAATCTCTACGAGTAGCCCTCCGTAGTAAAATTTATTTGAGCTAGAAGTGTATGATAAGTTGCATAAGTGATTTGTTACTAATTTTCAAGTGAATTCTTAACCCTTGCAGTAATTCTAAAGCACAAAGTAAGCATTGTTTGCAATTCGCTATTTTTCCACACTTAAATAATTCAGTCAAGACGTCATAGATTTTATCTATTGCAAATAATGGCTTAGGCTGTTCTTCACAACCTTCAGTATCTCTCCCATCATTATCATTGAATTCGAAGCTTCTGTCAGAATCTGATATGTTTGTCGAACTGCTTTGTAGTCTTCATAGCGAGTCGCAAATTGGATTAATTCTCTGTACAGCTGAGCGCGATTGGTTCTCGTAAGTTGAGCCAACTTCGAAGCATATGGCCGTTACGAGACGTTCCGGCATTCTTGCAGTTCTTGAATTTTCTTGGGTCCAATTGTACAATGTCTTTCACAGGTTCTCCATTGAAGATAAAACGTTGTTTAATTTGCTGTACTGCTGTCTCAAAGATCACATAATAAAAATCTCTTTTGAATTTATTGGAGGCCGATTTGTCAATCTGTTTAGTAATTTTCAGCTAAACCTTCATTTAAATGAGGCACACAATTAGTGGCGATGTGGTGCAGTAAGAATTTTCAGGGTTTTCCATTTTTAGAGGTTTTCAACGATTCTCTGACTTGAATAAATTATATTACCTGATAAAGAAAAATACAGCACAGAAGGTAGATTTTTTTCGCTTAAGAACCCCTACGCAATGCATTAAAAATATACGTTACAATGCAATGTTATCGAAATTGAAAAAGAGTATTACCACCCAGAAATAGAAAACAGAACCAACGCCGGTTGACTTTCAAACGCAAACTGTGTTGCATATGTATTAAGGTAGAACTGATTTACATGTTAGTAGCTATATTCCGCGGCGTATGCCGCATTTAAAATGTAGGACTGTTGCACAGTAGACCATTACCACAGAAACAATAAGGGTGCGTTTAATCAGAGCGTTTGGGCAATCGTAGGTCCCATTCAGTAAGGCAGTAATGAAATGTATTTGTGTTCGTAGTTTTAAAAACTACAATCAATCCAATATTCCCGTTAAAAACAATGCGAAGTTTGTTTAGAAAAGCCCGAAAATAGTAAACGGTTGAATGAAGCCTTGGTACTTTTGCTGGTATAACACGGTATGTAGTGTTGTGCATTATTTAAGAGGTATGGCAAGGAAATTGTGCCGGAATAAACGTATATAAATAAACTGAATTACACAACAGATAAAACTAGTTAAGTAGAACTAGAAAGAATTTACCCCATTCCTTTTCGTCAGAGCTGCATACCAAATGTAAAGAAAAAGAAAGAATAAAAGCGAACAATCCCAGTAGCCTCATTCTTAAGACGAATTCAGACTGTTTTCTGTACAATTATTCGAAAAATATAAAAAATGATTGCAGAATGTGTCATTTCAAATAGCTCTAAATCACCATTAACAAACGCACTTTGGTAATCAAGTAAATAAATTAAAGAGCCGTAAACTCTACTAAGCAATTAAAACATGCTTATTGTGTAACTGGGGCAATAAAAGAACTAAAATAAGGCACTTATATTTCGTAAGTAGCCGTCCCATAAGGTAAACATTCCGCCATTTTAGGAACTTAAAGGATTGAGAAATTTTTTAGTTTGTATCCTGAAAATTTTCTTAGGATACCCTTGATTGAAATAAGTATGTATTATTTATTTTTGGACTACTGGCACAATGCAGTCGGCATATGTCAGCCACCCTGAGTGTTTTAATGTTTAGTCAGTTGCAGTCAATTAATGGGCTAATAACCCATATATTTGCTTATACAGCTATGATCATGAGATCAAAATGTAAAATTAAAAATGTTTGGTTTTGCTATTAATGCAGAATGCAGACCACTGAATTATTAATATTGCAATTTACCTTTGATAATTAAAACTACATATAATATACTAAAGTACGTTTTTTTCCTATAAAAATTTTGAAGGTCAAAGAATTTAGGGTTTATGTTGGCATTACTTTGATTCTTTTAAAATAATATGTTGGTAGAATTTGTTTTAGTAACTTTTTAGAACTAAAAATTGGTGGGAAATTTAATATCTGGCTAAGGGAGTTTTGTTTTTAGGTAATCTTTCGTAAACTTCTTTTTCTGGCATGTTAGGCTGCAGATCCAACAATTCTTCTGTACACCTCAGAATTGCTTTTTTTACATTTAATTTTAAAAGATTCTATTTTCTACGCGTGTTCATTTTCAAAAAAGAAAAGTTGACAATTTAATTTTAAATGTCAAATGACACCTATCGTTTACAGGAAAACCTGACGAAAATAAATTTTCTAATAATTTAAAAAAAGCATTTTTTCCAATTTTAACTTCACCTTGAAAATTTTTATAGGAAAAAAAGGTACTTTACTCATGATGTTGTTTTGGGTATTTAAGCGCACTAGCAAATTAAATATCATGAAACCAAACTGCAACATCATAACATCCCTCCAGCAAAGTATTGGTTTGTTTGTGCTCAAAGTCTTAAAAAACAGGTTACTATCAAAGAGAATCCATTGCCCTCTTCAAATTTTGGTACAATTTATCCTGTAATCGAAAATACGTTTTTTCTATTTTGCACCTTTAACATACTTATTACGATACACATTTGCGTATAGTACTGAGCGCCAGTACAATACGGAACATTTGACGTTGTAATATTGGCAACGTCAACCTGACTCGTGTCCACTCGTATCTAATAACCGTCAATTCAATCAAAACGTCATATTAACGGTTTTTGGTTTTTATGCTATTAACTGCCGGATCATATTAAGGTGACACTATGTAGGTTGTACATATTACCAAATTCATTTATGATTTTTACAGATATAGTGGGAGTCAGTGACCAATGAAGACAACATAACCTCAAAATTTTAGCTTATACGGTGTTGTGTGTATTATGATCAATTGTAATTGTAAATTTGAAATTGTTATTGAAAATAGGGGTTGTTTTATTAAACGAAAGAAATATATATATAGTGTCCAATAACTAAATCAACTAAACAAAGAGCAAACAATTCATCAACCTAATTATGATCATAACATGTCCAACATGTTAATTATGAATCGTACAGTTATTGAATCCTTTGATAGTGACATTTGCTGTGTCTTTTGCAGTCACAGTTATATTTGGTTGGTTTCCAGTTGTTACGAAATTTGTTCAACGTTTTGGTCACCAGTAGCTTCTTATCGAGCTCTGTAGACTACGGGTTACCATGTCTGCATAGCATTCGGTAGGTCCCGGGTTCTATTCCCCTGGCCGCCTGGTCTGATTCAGGTTTTTAGATGGTTGTCTGTTGGCCATAGTAACTGTTGATGACTTTGTAGCACTTAAACATGTTGGAGAAAATGATGTAGATGGCTGAGTTCTCTCTGAAGAAAACATGTGTGCTAATTTCTTTTTTTTATGATAGAATGATCAATGTAACCCTCTGCAACATATGAAGATCTCCGCCCTCCGTGCCCTTTCAATGTAACTAAGTCACCGCCTGCATTTGCCAAGTGTGTGACACTGGACCATCGAAAACAGTGGCCAGTGTAAAGCTCAGAATGTGGCAATTTTAAATATTCGGCAATGATTAGTGACATTTTTCCAATAGTATTTATTTCAATCGGACTATTAATGCAATAGCCACTGCGTAAAGTTAAGATTAAACGTTTATGTGTTAAGGTAATGGATCTCAGATTAATGTATTTCTTTATAATAACAATCCATAACACTTCCGTAATTGCAAATAATCTTAACCTATTGTTTTTTGTTTTAGGTATAGAATGTCGTCTATTGGCATATTAGTCAGCCCCGAAATCGGGAAAAATGCAATTGGGTTCATCGGGAAAATGGAAGCGACGAACCCAAAATACAAACTCCAACTACAGTTACTTCACTTCGGTGCCCATGGGAAACATCCCACAGCTGCAGAAATTTTCACCTACCGTTGGTGACCTCCTGGCGATTGCTTGGGCACTGTACAATAAAATTACATAACACAAGAGCTATAGTTTATATGAATGTAAATAAAAGTCACATGCTCTATTGGTTCTAAATATTCACACACGTACTAGTATGTATTACAACAAAATCAGATATAGGGGTTAGTAAACATTTAATGAACAATTATTTGAATCACGACAACAACAAAATTACCAGTACATGTAATTACTTTAAATCATGTCTCTGAAAGGTAACTAACGCTCCCCTAAACTGGGAGCGGGCGGCACAATTTTAATAACATATAACGTAATTCATGTACGACGTCAAATCAACGTTTTTTAAGACGCTGCACTTTTAATCAATAATCACCAAAAAATAACAGTTTACAGTACCTTTTAGTAGTGCACCTGCAATTCAGTGATGTATTAGGAGCAGTTGGAATGTCTCGCAATTGGGCTGCTTTACTCTGCAAGACGGGAATGACAAGGGGACGCAGGGGGTGGCCTACAACCTCCTAGGGGCTCCTGTGGAATCCTTGCTATGCAAGACTTGGAAAATGGGACACTTCGACGGTTCGACGCTGGCCCACCCTGTATATTGACACCACTCTCAAGGTAAATCCGCCCGAAAGGGGTCAAATTTGCACACAAATGACAATTTTTAACGTTTGGTGAAGAGAAAACGCTAAATCCAAACTCCCCCCCCCCCTTCCAAACAGGGGGTTTCTTAATCAAACCAACTATTTACCTCGTTCTGTTAACAACGCCAGTTCGAGAATGGAGTTGCATCACGCTGCGCGAAGACGCGGCTGTGAAACGGCAAGGGCATATCGCCTTCTTTCTTTAACTTATGAGGAAAACGTACAAATTACGTCATGTGATGCAACGCATTAGATACGCAGGGACTTGACCGGAACGTGAAAGTCCGACAATCGGTCGCCCCAAACCGGCAATTAAGATTAAACGTCATTAGGGCATCAAATAAACAAAGCTACATTTAGATCACGCATAAGTAAAATTGAATCGTAGATCCTAAAATAAGCCAAGAAACGCCACTGAATGCAATAAACGGAATTAGGTTTGGGAACACAACTGAACTTTTAATCTGCGAGTAAATGAACCGCAAAAAGTACAAATTTTTTAAAATACAAATTCAGAAAAGTACTAAATTCCAAAAATTGTCCTTACAACATTTTCCCATCAGATTTAGTGAAAGTATGCACAAAATACAAATCGAGTGCTAGTATTTATGTGCACACCTTGCCGAAATTATACGAGGCGTTGCCGATAGGAAAGGCCGTGAATATTAGAGAAGACCATTCAGGACACTCGAAACACACTGTTTGTTTTACTGTAATATATTATGCTGCAATTATATCGCGCGTTGTCTACTCATTGCGTTTGAAATTTTAAAACCTCTCCTCTTACTTGAAAAATTAACTACAATGATTTGTGCAAAGCTGTTAATATAGGTTAGCTGCAGTTTAAGATTTTTGTGTACTTAGCGAAAACATGTCTGTATAATTTAAAATATGTGTAAGACCGTAAAAAAGGTTAATTTGTCTTTGTGGACGGCGGCGCTTTAGTCACAAACTCTCCCTTTTGCACCGCTTAGTATAAATACAGGCACAAATTTGGCCTATGCTCACTGCTGAAAGCGTCGTCACCTGTTGGATATTTGGCGGTAACACGACAAAATTGACAAATTTTGCATGAAAATTCAAGTTATATCTTGGTAATTTCGTCCGTGGACTATATTCTGAGTTTGCTATTTTTTATTAAAATCCATTTCTATAATTCATTAATACTTTTACTAATCTGTTGTAGCAAATGTATGCATTGTCTAGCAAGTGTGTATACTTACCAGGAATAGAAAACGTTTTTATATTGAGTCGATACTTTTACTAAAATTTTAGGTAAATATATACATTGACTAGTAAGTGTACATTTACTAGCTTAATAACTTGAATGTATTGAATTGGTACTATTAAATTTGCATAAAACCCTTATCAGCAAATTCCTGTTTGGGGAATATTTTATGTTCATGGTTAATGTTGTGCCGGTATTGTTGGCCAAGAAGTATTGGTCCTTGTTAATCGTTAATAACCCGACCAGATCCTTTAAAATAGTATTTAGTTTAATAAACTCGCAAAATTACTTAGTTTTGTTTGAAATATATTAGATTTGAATATTCTTCGGATTTTAAGACCACATGTTGGAATTTCACGCACAACATGTGTGACGGAATAACAGGGCCTGATCGGGTATCATAAAATTATAAATCATATCATTTAAGTCACAGTAGGTAGGTAACGTAGCATATCCAAATTTAGCACATGTTGCATTATATCATATTAAAGTCAAACCTCAGTATTAGGGTTTGAATTCTGCAAACCTGTGACGTAGGCACCTGCACGAAATTAAATTTGTGCATAAATAATATTTTTGGGATTTGTACGCCGCAATCGGCACTTGAATCTCCCGAGCGCGGGGATTGAACATAAACGAAACGCTCCAGTAATGCGTGTCGCCACACAAATAAAAGTTTTACAGAACCCTTCTTAACTTCTCCCAGAAAATAGTCCTGACAGATAGGCCCAAAACGGTATCAAATTAGGATGCCCGGTTTGCTGAAGACACTTGGATCTAGCAATCCGTCTAGCCATCTCTAACTCTCTAAGAGCAGCCAGCAAGATTATTAATCAATAAAAGAAAAAGCAATGGCCTAGTTTTCCTTTTACTGAAAGAGAGATTTTTCAGCTCCTAAGTAGATCTTTAGCTCAATTATGGAGCTGGTGTAACCAAAAGCTTCCTTAATAAGGGCCGCTTTCTTTGGACGTTGTAATTTGTTATCGAGTCCTAGTTCAGGTGGTTGGGGTAACTGGACGTTTCAAGCCGGGTTGCCAGGTGCTTTGCTTGGTGTAGGAGGCAGCAGAACACCCTAACGGGAGGAGAGTATTGAAAATCGAATTGTACCACCGATGATGGCTAGACAGATCAAGTTTTTACGAGACTTTTCAGGAAATGCTCTACACTAGCTTCAGCGACGGCAACGGACTGTTAAAGCTCAGGTCTGCTCTGGTTGCAGGATTTGGGGCGTAATGCTAGTGGCTGCAGTGCTGGACTCAAGCCCCCATGCCAGGTGAAGCATGTTCTTCGTCTAATAACTGAGTCACTTCGAAACTAAATCCATTGCAATGGAATTGTAAGCGCTAGAGTAGTATATTCGCTAGACGTACTCTATTACTTATGTTTAAATTCAACTTCGGCGAGCGCTAACGTCACAACATTATATCATCTTTCGGTTTAAATGTGATTCACGCCTGCTTACCTTCAATTACCTAGAACGTTAAATTGTTTTTGCGCTACCAACATTTTTTTCCACCTAAGCGTTAACGTCTCACCCGGAACCGCTTGCGCTTTACTTCAGAGGGGCGGGGGGAGAGTTGGGCGTTGTTTATCCTACCTTAAATAGGTAAAACCAGAATTACCAGACCTGAAACTTTCGCCAGAACGCTGATTCGTCCATCATTGTGGCCTCGGATGGAAACCACTGGCACTACAAACCTAATTTTACTTGTTTTTGGGTATGTTGTCTGTGACCGCAAGTTCAACGTGCCCTTCGTGGTTGGTATAACAACCACAAAATAACAGACCCACTAGAAAAGAGAACAGTTTTAGAACTGTTATAGAAATAGTAATTCGTATTCCAAGGTACTGAAGTTTAGCTTTTTATCACGAATGTGGGTTTAGTTGCCGAGGCCCGTAGGACCAAGGCAAATAAGTCACATGAGGGATATAAAGAAACCGCAGTGCCGAAGGGTACATTATGTTTCTTTTTAAATCGAGAAATCGCAAAATTATAACATTTTTAACCAACTTTTGTAGGTTTTTCTGAGGTCAGTTGACGTTTAAATCTGTTAACCAGCCACCTACAGTTGTAACACATTGAATTACTTCACTGCTTATTTCTCGAATTTTAATCACGATTTCGACGTTCTTCACTGCCTATTTCAAAAAAATTATTTTGTATTTGTTATTGAAACAAGTCACGCACTTTATTTAAAACAATATTTGTACGACACTAGATACAGGTTTCAAAAATAGAAAAACTTGGCCCTTGGGGCCTCGTATTTCCAACGTTTTTTCGAACTGTTCAAGGAATTTGCCGATTTTGTTACGTAATGTACCATTATTTATTTATATATAACTTAGGAAGATTTGAGTGTGTGGCTTCATCGTAGTGTATTTCGCTTCAGAGAAATTATACCCTCCAATATACAAATAATAAAACTCCTTGTTTATTATTTATTTTGATTGTTTTGTGAGAAATCACTAGTTCACAAGGTTCAGTGTTGCAGACCTTAACATTTCTTATCAGTACAAATCGTCCCCAGTTTCTCTACGCAAACACATTTGTTGCATTCCTCTTGAGTGACGGTGCCTGGCACGCAATGTAATAGTTTATGGTGGTTCGTACCCAAGCTAAAGCATATAACGAATAATATAAAGTACGAGTACATGTCAATAAGCTCATTGAAAACATACCATTGCATCAGTGTGCACATTGTTAGTGACCCACCTGCACAGGAGCACATGTTGCAGTTATTCTCCCTGTAGGGCACGCCAGCCTCGCACACTAAAACCAAGCTCTTTAGATGTTGCTTCGCTGTTATAAAATGCTTATAGGCTGATTTATCCCCATGAGATAATTTTTCCATAATTGTTTTATAAATATTCGAGCAATTATACAGTTATATAAAATTTAAAAATGTTTGGCTTCGATTTTCCTTGATGGCGCATTAACTTAAATCTGGTTGATGTAGTTAAACAGAAGCATTAAGTAGTATTCAGCAAGCACATCACTTTAGCTATTCCTAAACTCGTAAAGATTAGGTCAAGGAGTTCGGCGAGGCCACGCCTTTTTGTCCTATCTTTCATTTGCTAAAAGTCTGATTTACAACTGACTTGATAAAATTACCTGATAAAGTAATTGCAGACCAGAATGTAGACAATTTGTTTCGCATTAAAACTTCTTAACTATAAGCAATGAATAACGCGTTTTAAAAATGTCAGTTACAATGCAATGCTATCGAAATTGAAGAGAGCATTACCACCCAGAAATTGAAAACATATAAAAACGTTGTGCCGGTATAAACGTACACAAACTGTAAATTACAATACTTTATACAATAGACAAAACTTACCCCATTTCTTCTCGTCAGAGCTACACACCAAATGTGAAGAACAGAAAAACATAAAAACGAACAATCCCAGTAGCCTCATTCTTTAGACGAATGCAAACTGTTCTCTATACAATTTTTCTTCAAATATAAAAAATGGTTTCAGGATATGTTCTTTCAAATAGTTTCAAATCACCATTAACAAACGTACTTTGCTAAACAGGTAAATAAATTAAAGCACCGTAAACTCTCCCGTTTAATCACAACATGATCGTTGTGTAATGGAAGCAATAAAAAGAACTACAATAGAAGCACTTATTTCGTAATTAGCAACAGCACAAAGGTGTTAGATATAGTATTTACGAGCCTTTATGTGAAATTCTGCAGTTTTAGTAACTTGAATTTTGGAGAAATTACAATTTCTGTCGTCGATTTTTTAGCACACCATTTATTGAAATAAGTTTGCATTATTCGTTTCTAGACTATTGGCATATGTCAGAGTGATTTTTGATTACTAACCAATCACAGTCAATCAGAATAAGTTAATAACTCATATTTGATACGTATTACAACTATGATCTTTTTCATCTTTTTTTTCAGATTTATTGCTTGTTTCCAGTATTGATAATAGACCTGCCTCTTTGCTCTCCAATTATTCCGGTTTTGTGCAGCTTCCACCTTCTTAACCTTGCAACCTTCTCTATGTCATCATACCAGCGTGTGTTTGGTCTTTCTCTCGTTCTTTTGTCTGTTCATGGTCTCCATCGTATGGTTTTGGCTTTCCATCTATTGTCTGTTATCCTTGCTACGTGACCTTCAAAATCCCATTTTATCTATGTGACTCTGATAATAATGTCGGCGACATAAGTTCATTGCTCTTTTATCTCTCAGCTCTTTGTGTAACCCTTAATTTGCTGATTATTTGTTTCGTGAGCATCCATGTCTGTGCAGCATATTTTAATACGGGGAGTACACACTGGTCGAATACTCGCGTCTTTATATATTGTGGTTTCTTCAGGATCTTTGACAACTTGCCAAACGCAGTCCAACCTAGCCGTCCCAAGCCACCCAGTCGCGCTCACTGGAATCACTGATAAGCAAGGTGCTTAACAGGTCAAGGTTCTTGGACCATCTCGCCGAATGGCCACTGATCCATGCATGAGAGCGCTTTCTACGGCAAGTTGACCCCAGGCCAACCATAACAATGAACAACGACCCAATTAATATAGATGTCTACAATCACCCTCAGTACGAACAATAACGAATGTTTAACTCTGCTGTACAATAACTACATTTGCAACGCTACGCAAGCACTAGTATTCCCTTTTTACAGACCTCATCATTTCATCCGCTCTCTTATAATCCATATAACTACCGCAGTTTAATTCACTTCAAAAACCACATGATCGCCGCGGAAAGACACCCGCGGAGCATTGGCTTTTGCGTCCACACATGTGCGACCTGGCCTACCGACTCCAAAACACATAAGTGCCCTTGCATTGAAAAAATGCCACCCCCAGTTGCCTCGGGCTAATTGCACGCAAAAGGCCCATCGATATTAAAAACAACCCTCGGTCATTAATTTAGCATTGAACTGGTTTAGATTCTGTGCTAAATTTAGAAAGTATCATATTTCAGCGGTTGGTTTAGACTACAGCCCATAATTATACGAATACAAATAAAATGATAGGATATTTTCAAAAAACTCAAAGAACACAAAAGTAAATATTACAACAAATATAATGAGAAATAAAATTGAATCTATAATAATTACATCGAAACAGGTTTTTCCTACTAAAATCTCTTATTACATGTAACACCGCACCATAATTGCATTGAACCTAGATTAAAAGCTTTAATACATTGAAAATAGGATTTTCCTGAAGAAATCCATTTTTACCGAACTGCAGGCCGTGTTACGGTACTTTTGTAGCTTCCCCTGTATTAGCAAAAATTTGCTGGTCGAATTTTTATCCCTAAGTATTAATAGGTGGTTTTTGGTAATATTGCAAGCATTAGGATAAGCCTAGTTAGCTGTGTTTTAGTTTTTAAATATTCAATTATAATTATTGAGCAGTTTCGTAAGCAACTCCCCTAGTAACTGCCCAGACTTTATTAATTAAGTTTATTTTGGTTTCATTTCTACAAATATTTAAGACTGGTGGTTAGGCAACTTTACATGCATTTATTATAAACTATTCTCTGGCCTGGTTTGTTGCTAGAACAACTTTGTTATCTCTTGTTACAGTCATATCTTTCAGAAAGTTTTTCTGGGTTTACTTGCCTAAAAATTTTGTTATTTTGTGACCTGTGAAGCTGGTGTCGAATTCTGCTTCCTTTCCAAGCAAAATTGCCTTGCTGGTTGGTTGTCCCCTACAGCTTAGTGCTTCGAAGAGCCCTTTTTCTGAGCTCATCTCCGAATAGTCGTATGGAGGACCTAGAAGCACTCATGCTTTGTTTCGGTCGTTCGTAATTGTTATATAGTTGCTTAGGTCCTGTCGCTTTTGCGAATTTCTGGGACCAACGTTAGCGCGTTCCCCCTGGCTTCACACCATCGTTAGCCACCCTTCCTCTTGGGATTAAACACCTCCCGCTGTGGGATACTTTGCTGGAATCCACTTTGTCAATCTGGGCTCCTAAAATTGGAGAATTGCCTGTGTATTTTGCAACCCCAGTGGAGTACGCTTGGGAATAAGCATCCCGCACCACACCTACCTGCAAGCCACCCACGCCTTTCATAGCTGCACCGCCATTAGCAGCTGTTGCCGTTACCTTCACCTCTCTGCTGCTCCAGTTGCGCCAGACTACATGGAAGCAAACGGAAAGGTTAGATTTGGATGTACTCTCCTACAGGCAAGCCGATAGCATAGTTATAGCCCGTCGCGCCTGGCGTATCTTATATTAGAATAGTTGCATGCTTCGCACAGTTAAAATCTAGGGCATGCTTTACCCGTCGTAATCCTTCGTGTACTTTTGCTTAGGCTATGCGAATCATTAGCACAGATTGTACGAGAGTAGGTTATGTGCCTCGTCTTTTTGTATGTGTTTTCGTTTATGATATATGTTAGGGCTGCCGCAAAATTTCATGCGGCCACTTTATGCAATTTACTGAATAAAGTCAATTAGGCTTACCACTTCCTGGTCCACGGTTCTTCGGCTCGATTGTGTGGGAGCTATCGGTTATAATTAGCCCCCAAGCCGCTGTTTTTCAGTGAGACCTACAAATTACAGATTAGATATCATAGGGATCCGAGCTTTGATAGCATCTTATTAGAACGGTGCTTTTTACTTACCGGTAGCACGCGATAGCTGCGTTTGACGGCTTAGCGCTGTTTTGGAAATTTGCACACCACCATTTGCGTTCGAAACTTATAGCGTGAAGTTAGTCATTATACAACGGTAGTGGCGCGTGAACCCTCTCGGGAGCCGTTTGTTCAAATTCAAGTCTCCGCGAACCGGTTATTTATTTTACGCCTAAATCAAACTGTCAAGGGCAGATACAAGTTCTTGCTATAGAATTCATGGATACCCTGATGTCTTTCCTTACTAGGAACCTCGACGTTTTTCGTATGGCCATACTAAACGTACGTTGCTCCGACAGCTAGAAATTTTTGAGCTAACCTTCGGGGCTAAACGTTAGCCAGAATAAACTTGCATTGCTCTGTACCGGCGTATTACTTGTTGTGCCCGCTCTGGGACCCATATATATATAGATATTTTTTTTTGTTATACCAAAAATGCAATCATATTGTTTGATTTCTCAGTTTTAGAATCGACTTAACGGTTTAGCAATGTTGGTCGGGAAATACTAGTTGACGTAGATGAAATATTTGACGAACTGGTCAAAAAATTACTGGGCCCAGATTTTGTTTCATTAATGTTTTTTGTTGAATAAAGCCTAGTATTCTAAAAATATTGTTTTTTATTCAGCATTCTTTAATATTTGCACTTTTTCCATACAATTTGTAAAAAACGTGAATAAATAGTAACTACAGGTATATGCTGAGCGCCAAGCCCGCGGTTTTTTTTTTATTATTGTATATCCCTCCCCAAGGGCAACTCTGACTACGCCACTGAGTCCTCAAGAGAAAGTTTTTTAAGCAGGTCAGTAGTACCGTGAGATCAACTCAATTTACAATTAGAGGTGATTGGTGTGTAATTGATAACACTGAGTGAGCTACATTTGACACATTTAAATTTATAGAATATATGGAAAACATTATATACTACACAGATTATATACTACACACCGAAGATGGTTCCTGAAATTGCATATCAATAGCTATGAAAAAGTTTGTGCTAAATACAAATGCAAAACAATTGTCACATGATTGCTTTTATTTGCGAATAGCCGAATTCAGCCACACACATAAATAGCTGAAAGATTGACTTACACGTTTAGCTACTGCCCATTTGCGTTTTACTCGTTAGTGGAACGGGAACCAGTTCGTACCAGTTGTACAATTTTGATCACTTACAGTAGTGGTCGTAGAAAAAAATTATTAAATTTACATTGGCAAAACTGTCACTCAATATACGAAAAATGAATAATTGGAAAAAAATTTGGTGTGATACACGCACACAACTTCCTTTTACAGTGATCTTATAATTAGCCAAAAATTTGATTTTTAATTTGTTAAGCATTTGTAAAAATTTTTCAAAAATTACAAATTCTACAGAAACCGTACCAGTAGAGCGTTAGTTCAAGAGACAAATTTTCTCTAAAATTTTAAGCTGAATTCAAAAATGTAATAATATACCAGGTGTTCTATTTAAAATAAGAGTTAATAAAAAAAAATAGGAAAAAACAAAAGAAGCCCATTTTAGAGGTATTCAATTAAAAAATCACCTATCCCGCATCAATACACATTAAAGATGTAATAAAAATGTAAAGTTGGAAAAGAATCGTTAGAGCCGTTTTTGAAAAATTGAAAAAACTGAAAAATCATAAGAGTAAACACCATACTTCCGGTTATGCGATTTTCTTCAAAAGCTTGCTGTCGCATCTAGATAGTACACAAAATATATATGAAGTTTCAACGCCATACAAGTTTTCGTTTTTGAGATACTTTGTTCACAAACACGCACACACACACACACACACACACACACACAGGCAGACAGACCAATGAACAAAAGCACCTTTTTTGGGTTCAGGGGACTCTAAACCGCGAAGATCAGTTGAAAACTCAATTTCGAATTTTTGGGGTGAATCCAATACTTTCTAAAAATTAGTATGTTATTGACGCCCTTGGTTGAGTATAGTTGTGACTTCTCGAGTCTGTTTACCTACTAATTATTTTCACTTTAAAAAAACGACTACTTGCCAGAAACAAATAATACAGTCACAATATAACACTTCTCTCTTCGAATGTACAATAGCTATTTTTGTTACAAGTTTTTTCGGACGAATCGTCGCTGTTTCCAGACGAGACGAAGCCGAGTGTGGAATAGCAAATGAATCCGCAAAAACTTTTTAGGGACGTGTAACAAACAATGTTTTTTTGTTATAGCACCCCAAATTTTTAAATAATAAATATTCATTCAATATTTATTGTGATCAGAAAAACACCTTTAGAAATAATCCGCAAAAGGTTGCTGTGACAACTTTTAAGGACTAGGCCGTAAATGTACCATTTTACGGACTCAAATGAGAAATAATCCGCGAAAGGTTGCTATGACAACTTTTAGGGACTAGGCCGTAGATGTACCATTTTACAGACTGAAATGAGTCCCTAATGTAGCTATTTTTGGGAGCATATACAAAAAAGGCTATTTCAATGGATATTTTCAAATGCCTCTTATTTGTTCAAGAATTTGCCGAGTTCCTTCTACGCTAGGGCGAATTGTACTTCAAGTTGAAGCTTTTAAAGCACACTCTCTTACCTCAGTGGTGGAGCATCCCTCTTACAGTGTTGCCGAAGTTGGGACGTTCGTACAAGATTTTGTACTATTTTAGAAAATCTTGTACGCTTGTATGTTTCCAAAAAATCTTGTACGTTTGACGTGCTTTTCAATTCCTTGAGAATAATTTGTTAATTTTGTAAAATAAAATAAAATTGCATATCGTCCACTTTACAAATAAAAAATAATTTCGGGGAATCCCAAATGCAGGCTCGTGATGCATTAACGTAATCCGATTAATGATTTGTATATTGTTTCTAGCTGCAATCTTGCAATTTTATAACACGGCTCTGCTGAACCCATATATCTAATACTTACTATATTGCTAGCGGCTATGAGTGGGAAACTCACGAAGGAAGTGAGACAGACAACCAACTCTTCAATGTATAATGGTGAGATGTGCGCCCAATTAGGCCAGTCAAATTGTCGAAAATACCTCGTTTTTTTGACAAAAATACTACCTGAAAAGTGAGTATGTAGTTTTATAGAACAAATCACGTAGAATTGAATGAACTAAAAAGTAACAGCTGAATCAGTGGAGAAGTGATTCAAAATTGCGGTCAAAGTAATGAAAAAACGGTGTTTTGCGTATAAAAGAGCAAAAGAGCGATGAATTTTTTCCAAAAAAAAATAGGCTTATGTAGTTTAAAAAAACAAATAAGTTAAGCTGTCGATGGTCAAAATCGATTAATTAGAAAAAAAGTTATCGCTAAAAAACCGCTAAAAATGACCGATTTTTCAATTGTTCTTAACTTAAAAAAAAAACCTATATAACGTTGAAATTTTCAGAAAGCATAGTACTCGATGATCAGAAAACGTACGATTTTAAAATTTGCAAAAATGTTGATTACTTTTTGCATAAATCATTTTTTTTCGAAAAAAATACGTTTTCGTAGAAATTGATTTACTCAGCTTGCAGAAGTCGTATAGCAATCAGCATAGGCTTATTTTGTTCCCTTGTTGTTATACTACCACACACAATATGAGCGCAAATTTTTTTGTACTTGCACATATGTGCAAGTTTAATTTGAAAAGTGATCTTTTTTTTTAGGCGCACAAAATGTTGAATATTTTTGTCAGTTTTAATTGTACCCAAATTACATAAGCACTATTCGATAGCTGCCAATATTTTCTGAAATTAAAAAAAGATTACAGTACGACCCATACAAGCCGAAGAATTTTTCTTTTTTAAATTGCTGCACATTCAGTTATTAATATTAGCGGCTGAAATTTGCACACACTTTAGCTGAAGCCTTCTAGTGTATTATAAAAATTATTTCGCAATTATTAACCCTGTATTATTTATTGCGAAGCGGTTTACATTTTAGGCGTCGCAAAATGCATGTTCCGTTCAGAGCGAGTAAACGCCTTTGTCAACTGGTCACATGGACGCCAGACATTGAATCTGTTTCTAAAACACCTGAATTCTGTACATCCCACCATACAATTCACAATGGAAGTAGAGGAAAATTGCAGTATTCCGTTTCTAGACGTCCTGGTGAAACGTAAATCAGATGGCAGTTTAGGACATGCAGTCTATAGAAAGAAAACACACACGGACAGATATCTAAATGCTGACTCACACCATCATCCAATGCAAAAAGCAACAGTTCTCCAGACTCTGGCGACAAGAGCCGTTCGTATCTCAGACGAGGAAAATCTAGAGAGAGAAAAGCTACATCTGTTTGACTCTTTACAAAGGAACGGATACACAACTACCGCCATACGAAAAGCACTAGACAAGACTATGACAAAAAAGGCTAAAGAAGAATCTCCACCTCTGGAAGGCTTAGCATTTCTACCTTACGTTAAAGGCTCAACTGATAAGATAGGACGTGTCCTGCAACGATGCAACATCAAAACTGTGTTCACGAGCAAGGAAACTTTGGGTAACGGCTTCAGATCGGTAAAAGACAAGATTCCAAGTTTAAAAACTGCTGGCGTATATATCATTCCTTGTTCTTGCGGCTCGAGTTACATTGGACAGACTGGTCGTTCCGTTGATCTAAGACTCCAAGAACATAAAGGCGATTGCAAACACAAACGCATCACAAAATCAGCCGTAGCTGAGCATACATTTACAAATGGTGTTACCGTCAATTTTCGCCTTACTGTATTTTCGAGATTTTGGTTACCAATAATTTCCGATTTATTGTATGTTCGATGCTTTTCGAATTGCGTTTGGGCACTGCACATTCTTGATACGCAGCCTTGGCTCATTGTTGAGCGCTCGCGATGCGAAATTGGGTCATCTTGTTCCGGCATTTGATCGAATAAGGTCGCGGAAGTTTTGGCGCTGGTCGACGTCGCCATTCTGGAGAAGGTGCTTATGGTTGTCTAGGCACTTCTCACCTTTCAGTTAGGGGATTTGTACGCGTCTCGACATTTCTCCGTATGTGAATTTGGAGATTCTGCTAGGTGCAGACCTTTTTTGACGTCAAAATTTCCGAGCGAACCATTTGGGAAAACTTATTGTAAGTAGGACCGTTTTCAGCCCCTTTTCGAGTGCCCGCTAACGTTTATTTCTTAATAATGTAGTCCCCACCTCGTGCTGGGCCCCAAGTACGCTCATACATCTCGGACTTGGCCCCAAATAGGCGAATACCACGACTTGAACATCACGTTCTGGACCTCAGTTATATCTCGATTACCTCGTGATGGGTCTCCTTTAAGGCTTGGAAATCCCGCCTTGTGGCCGCTGCGTTCTGCGATAACGTATCTCGACGCGCTTACCTGGCAAACTGCTCGTTCCCAGAAGCCCGTTCCTGCAATGCTGTTCGCCCGAAGATAACTTCAAATCAGCTTAAGGTAACCTTACTGCCCTATTAATTTGTGCTTCTGTTGTACGGCTCAATCGACGAAGGACTGCCTAAAGTATTTTGGCTTTTAAAGTAAGATTAGCGCGATAAACTGGCGCGAGATATGTAGATAATGGTCTGGACGCATCACTTGATGGCGTATTTTTTTTTAATGTGTAAAGTAAGAGGCTTCCCCTCGCCGCAGTTCTATTTTTGCTGCGGATTGTGATATTTATTTATTTATTATTTGTACAACAGTATAAAAATTCCTGAGGCGGACGCCCGCTATAATTTTACTATTTTACATTAACGTCACTATCCGGGAGCCGCAGGAATTTCCGTTAATTTTATAATCTGGTGTTTTAATTTGGCCACTCTATTTTTGTGAACAAGGATCCTTGGGGCAGTTACAATGCATATGCAGGCCTGAAACGTTTTTACCTATGTGTATCTTTTTATGTGTGTGCCCAACCTTATGAGTGAATAAAACGAACTTGTCATATTTAATTACACTTGATTGTTTGACTCCGGTTTTGCGCATTTCTAGTAATTTCTCAGTGTTCCGATTTAGCTGGAGCGAAATCTAACAATCGTTGAATCAAGGGGTTAAGGCTTCGTTTTTTTGTTATCATAAATTGGTGGCACCAATCTTTCCATCTTTAGAACTCACGCCGTCTTCGACTGCAGTTGGCAGGCGACCCCCCTGATTTGCGATTGATAGTGACTCGCCTGGGCAGTGCCCGAGTGAGACAATTTGGTGTTTTGATTGCAACTTTGGATCGTAAGCAATTAAAGTAAGTATCATTTCTCCAGCCCCCTTTGTTTGTGCTTAAAGTTGATAACAAAATCTGGCGCCCAACGTGGGGCCCTGTGTTTAATTAACTTAATTACGAACGTTTTATTCACTCGTTAGTAAAAACGCTTAAATTTGAATCGAAGCGTTAAAGGTATTTTCAGCAGGTAGAATTGCGCCGGCCGCGTAGATAACGTTTATTTATCTTGACCTCGGGTCAAGATCGTATTAAATTGTTTCACATTTCATGCTGTAGGATATTTCTTCACGAAAATTGTGTTTTAGATCGATTCTAAAATGTTAAGAGTTTTAAAATACGAAAATATTTTGCATGTTTATTTAGGGACTTATCGATTGAAACCGAACCGATCAATTTTAGATTTATTCACTTAAAGTGAAAAAGGTAACGCAGTTTGATTGCCGAAAGCTGGTTTCGAGACATTGCGGTAATTTCCCTTGCGTTCTTTTATCGTGAAATATCAGCTGATCAGTATTGTTGCATTAAGCGTGATAAATTGGTTACGCTGTGCTCATTTAGTATTATTTACGATTTGCGGCATTTACTTGTTGGTCGGGCTCACCTTCGACTAGGAACCGTTTGGTTTTTTTTTCTAAATTTTAGAATTCGGGAGTAAATTTCAGCTGTTTTGCTGAGGCAGTCCTGTTGTTGGAACCTGGCTATCGATCGGCTTGCAGTATTTTATTTTATCCCCGTTTGTAGTAGCGCAGTTTTAGTTATGCTCAGATTTTCTAGTTGTGAAGGTTTTTCGCCACTTAAATACTTTCGTTGTGAAGGCTTTTCGCCACTTAGCGATTTGTATGTTTTCGATGCCTGCTACTCTTTCTAGTGTGGGATATGACTGCTGAGGGGATTTCGCTTCGAGATTTGCTCCCGTTGTGACTCGTGTAGTCTAGCAGTGTGTACTTATAGCAATGTGTGTTTTGTGTTCGTCAAGTTCTTTCGCAAGCTCTTTGGAGCCCTTGTTTGTAATTTTGTTTCGTCGGGGTGATTGAATAATGATTGGAGTGTGATGGCAGTGTATTTGGGGATGTTTGTTTTGGCGAGACTCTTAGGCCTTCCGCTAGTGGGATTTGTGCAGTATTGTTTGGTTGCTTCCTTTCTTTTCTGTTAGATTGTTGATCGGGTTATTGGAGCGATGTTGATGTGTTTGAGGGATCTCGCTTAGGCGGATCTGTTTGTATCTCTCAGACCTTCTTCATGTGTTGGATTTAGCGCAGTTCTTCTCAGTGTGGTTCTTTTACCTTCCGGTTTGTTGATTGAGATATTGGTTTGTATGGATGTGTTGGGGAGACTTCGCTTAGGCGGATCTGTATAGTCTCTCAAACCATCTCTGAAGTTGGCTTGGTGCGTGTATGTGTTGGCTTTCCTTTTCTTTATTTTTCTTTCTGCCCTTTTGGATTGTTAGCAAGTATGTTGGTATGAAGCGGATGGCTTTGTGAGTCCATGTGCAGATTTTCCTCGAGCTGCTTCTTAGCACTCTGGTCTCTTGGTTTCCTTTTGTGTTGCCTTTTGTTTCTGGCATGGATCGTGTATGCCTGTTAGGTATGACGATGGTTTTTTTCTTAAACCTAGCGTCCCTTGTGGTTGCCGTTTTGGTTTGGGCCCCTTGCTATTGAGTAGCTGCTGTTGAGGGTTTCTTTGGTGCTGGCAACCATGTCGCTTATGCGGATTTGGTATCCTAATGGCAATTCCCGTTCTGTGTCATTGTCGTAATTTTGATCTTAGTTTTTTTGTTTTCCTCGTGCTTCATTGTGAGGTTCTTGCGAGCTTGATGGATTTTGGGTGGATACCCTTTAGGGATGCTGACGTGACGTTCTCTGCTTTAGGCGGATTTGGCCATCTGATGTCATTTGTCGTGTCCGTCAGTGTCGTTTGGTTTTGTTTGAAGTCCAGTCGTGTAGTTGTTGTTGCCGTTTGCCTTCAACTATGCGTACTGTTGAGAGTTTTGTTTGGTATCCTTTCGCTTATGCGGATTTGGTCCTCAAGTGAGCTTTTTCCTTACTTTTTTTGTTGTTGCTTGGGTTCCTTGATCTTGGGAGTGAATTTGTTTTTTTGGATGTCGTTGTGTGCTGGCGCCGTTCATGTATCGGTTGGTCCTTCATCCTTCGTCTTCGCTTTCTTTCTTTTGACTTTCATCGCTCTTTTAGCAACTGTGCGTATGTGGACTTCGGTTGCGTGTGTATTCCCGGGAGTGTGAGTTGATGCTTGGTTCTTTACTTTTCTCTTCCCTTTGATCTGGTGTGCATGGGATGATGCCGGTTTTGAATGTATCTTCGCAGTGAATGAGATAAAGATTGTAGGGAATCTTCTCCAGGCCTCACGAGGTGCTGCAGAGCCCCTCGATCAGTATGTATGTTGCGTCGCGTGTATGTTGGCTCTGCCTTTCCCTTTTCAGATGTCTGGGGCCAGACCGTTTAGGTGTTTGTGGGAGGTTGGTTGGGCACGTCGGTCGGCCACCTTGGGGTCCCGCAGTTTCCCGGCAGTGTTTGTGGCCCCGACCACAACATCATGGTCTCTTGGTCTTTTTTTTTTGGCTCTCTTGAGCTTTAGTGCGGGAATGTTTGTGTCTGTTTTCTTGAGGTGTGTTGTGTTGGACTTTGTTCTTCTTCTTTCACTCCTTTTTCGGTTTTCTTTAGTCTTCTTTATTAATGGAGGTTCGAGTCAGCTTGCTGGAGACTTTGGGTACCCTTTTGGGATTTTGGTGGGTGTAGCTGATGTTGCCGATTGCCTTCAGCTATACGTTTTGTGTGTTGATTTGGTTGTTGTTGGGGTATCCTCTCGCGTATGCGGATTTCTGTCCTTAAGCGAAACTCTCTCCTTGCTTTTGGTTTTGCGTTTGGGTGTGTCGTGGTGTTTGAAGATGGTTCCGTCCGCCCTCTTTTAGGGCATCGACCTTTGTCGGATTTGTGGAACCTGATTCATTCTCCAAGGCATTGTTCCTCTCGCTAACCTTTTTTTGTCTCTTGTTTGTGTGGTTTAGTTCGCGTTTGTCCTTTTTTTTCTTTGCGTCCCAACCTCTTCAAGGTTGTTTTCTGACATTTTTTTTATTTTGGCCTCGTATTTAGCGTATAAGAAAATTTCTTTGAAATTTTCTTCCTCCGGGTAAGAGGGGGGTTTGTTACCGTCAATTTTCGCCTTACTGTATTTTCGAGATTTTGGTTACCAATAATTTCCGATTTATTGTATGTTCGATGCTTTTCGAATTGCGTTTGGGCACTGCACATTCTTGATACGCAGCCTTGGCTCATTGTTGAGCGCTCGCGATGCGAAATTGGGTCATCTTGTTCCGGCATTCGATCGAATAAGGTCGGCGAAGTTTTGGCGCTGGTCGACGTCGCCATTCTGGAGAAGGTGCTTATGGTTGTCTAGGCACTTCTCACCCTTCAGTTAGGGGATTTGTACGCGTCTCGACATTTCTCCGTATGTGAATTTGGAGATTCTGCTAGGTGCAGACCTTTTTTGACGTCAAAATTTCCGAGCGAACCATTTGGGGAAACTTATTGTAAGTAGGACCGTTTTCAGCCCCTTTTCGAGTGCCCGCTAACGTTTATTTCTTAATAATGTAGTCCCCACCTCGTGCTGGGCCCCAAGTACGCTCATACATCTCGGACTTGGCCCAAATAGGCGAATACCACGACTTGAACATCACGTTCTGGACCTCAGTTATATCTCGATTACCTCGTGATGGGTCTCCTTTAAGGCTTGGAAATCCCGCCTTGTGGCCGCTGCGTTCTGCGATAACGTATCTCGACGCGCTTACCTGGCAAACTGCTCGTTCCCAGAAGCCCGTTCCTGCAATGCTGTTCGCGCGAAGATAACTTCAAATCAGCTTAAGGTAACCTTACTGCCCTATTAATTTGTGCTTCTGTTGTACGGCTTAATCGACGAAGGACTGCCTAAAGTATTTTGGCTTTTAAAGTAAGATTAGCGCGATAAACTGGCGCGAGATATGTAGATAATGGTCTGGACGCATCACTTGATGGCGTATTTTTTTTTAATGTGTAAAGTAAGAGGCTTCCCCTCGCCGCAGTTCTACTTTTGCTGCGGATTGTGATATTTATTTATTTATTATTTGTACAACAGTATAGAAATTCCTGAGGCGGACGCCCGCTATAATTTTACTATTTTACATTAACGTCACTATCCGGGAGCCGCAGGAATTTCCGTTAATTTTATAATCTGGTGTTTTAATTTGGCCACTCTATTTTTGTGAACAAGGATCCTTGGGGCAGTTACAATGCATATGCAGGCCTGAAACGTTTTTACCTATGTGTATCTTTTTATGTGTGTGCCCAACCTTATGAGTGAATAAAACGAACTTGTCATATTTAATTACACTTGATTGTTTGACTCCGGTTTTGCGCATTTCTAGTAATTTCTCAGTGTTCCGATTTAGCTGGAGCGAAATCTAACAATCGCTGAATCAAGGGGTTAAGGCTTCGTTTTTTTGTTATCATAAATCGGTGGCGCCAATCTTTCCATCTTTAGAACTCACGCCGTCTTCGACTGCAGTTGGCAGGCGACCCCCCTGATTTGCGATTGATAGTGACTCGCCTGGGCAGTGCCCGAGTGAGACAATTTGGTGTTTTGATTGCAACTTTGGATCGTAAGCAATTAAAGTAAGTATCATTTCTCCAGCCCCCTTTGTTTGTGCTTAAAGTTGATAACAATGGGCACACTTTAGAATTTGAGCATTCCAGAGTACTTGCCAGAATACCTCATTACTTCCCGCGAGTGATACGTGAAGCCATAGAAATAGAAAAACATCCAAATAATATAAACAGGGAAGATGGCTTTAAGCTTAGTAAAACGTGGACCCCTGTGATACACGATCTAAAGCATTACAACCACTCTGCGTCATACGGCCACGCCCCACGGATTACGTTGCACTCGGATGACCAACCAGCGTTACGCCACTCCGCGCGCCTGGCACAGAGGACTATAAATAGCTCCACACCGACCTTCGGTTCTTAGTGCGACTTTCACTCTGATGATGCAAGCTGCAAGGTCTTGCGAAACATTAGTGAATATGGATGCACAAACAGCAAAACGGCCAAATCTGCCTAAGTATCCTCGTTCTCAAGATACTCAAACAACACGAGCCACCAAAGAGCATGGCCATCGCGCGGGTTTTTGCTCGACTTCACAAGGTGCAAGGCACATTAAGCCAGAAAATGCTGGGAGTTCATATACAAATACTACGCGGTCTAAGCCGAAATTCTATGCTAAGGAGAATAATTTGAGTAACCGCGAAAGCCTCAAACAATACATAAAATACATGTGTACTATTTTATAAAGAATTTTATTCGCAAACGTCACAAAAGTGACAACTTGTGTGTCTTTATTGACAAGGTAAAAGTGTCACTTTATCTGCTTAAGCAGATAAAGTAGCAACTTTTGCACACAAAATCGTTGCTCTCTTTCTTTCTTTGTATGTTTGTTTGCTATCTCCTCCGAAGACACTGGGCCGATTAAATTGTATGATGGCTTAAAATTTTGCTAATTTTTAGACTTAGATCGTAGGCCGGTTTTATTTTCAAAAAGAATACGACAAAGTTTTAATTTAAATAAATCCTTTAAGCAGAGAGGAGCATCTGTCGCCGTGGGTTATGGTGTGACAGCTGCTGTGGTCTTGTGCTATTAGCTCGGGTGATACAGTATGTTCATATATCATTACAGTAGCGCGTTATTTGAACAACAGAGGTTGGCGCAGGGGTACAGTGCTTGCCTGTCACGCGGGTGGCCTGGGTTCGATTCCCGGCTGATGCATCCTTTTTTTTAAATTTATATTAATGAAATTTACCTGAATACGTTTGCGGATAAAATAGTATATGTTATTCGGAGTAAAAGTGACTTTATGTGGCTTAGCTGAATTATTTGCCCCACTAACGTTCGGCTAAATAAACTTCAGCTTCGCCACATAAAGTATCACTTGTACTCCTAATAACATAATCTACTAGTAAAGTAAAGTAAAGTAAATTTATTGCTTAAAGAATACATAATTTCTTAAAAATAATGTAACAAAATTATAATCATGAAAACACATAAGATTAGGATAAATAGATGTATGAAAAGTAACTACATTTAACCAAAATAAAGCTTTTTTGGAACTAATAAATAAAAAAAGGGTTCTATTTCCCTGAGGTGAAGTATATAATAAAACCATAACAAAAACAAAAATAAATTATGAGTCGGTATCAGATGCTAGTGTGACATTGTTACATTAAATTTAAATTCACTTTTTTTTAATAAATAAACCGTTCTACATAGCCCAAAGCTGTGCGTAGAATCGGTGTTTTGTAATTTACAGTGATATTATTGGCTAGATCAAGCGCAAATCTTATCTACACTAACTATTTTATTAATGTAATATAATCAAAATTAAGCAAATGACATGACACGAAATGCAAAAAAACAACAAAAAAACATGCATAAACATGAACCATATCTACTCTAGTTACATAAATTAATTATAATTCACATTGAAAAAAAAGCAATACTGAATTCTCCTGAGCAGATGTTCTGATATTTCAGGGTGGTTTATGAAATACTTTTTCAATTTTTTTGTAAACATATAACGTCTACTTTGTTTTACTTCTCTTGGAATGTTATTATAAATGTTAGGCGCCAAGTAGCCAAAAGATCTCTGCGAGTATGTTTTGTAAAAGAATGGAACTTTATAAATTTCCAGTTTTGATCGCGAACTGGAGTATGTTTGAAACTGAAAAAATTTACTCTTAAAGAAAAATATTTTACACACTGTGGTGCAATATAAACTTTTTAAATTTAATAAATTAAGGGCGATAAAAAGTGGTGCTGTGTGGGTCAGTGGCGATATCCTCGCTACACATCTAATGAAAGATTTTTGAATTACAGTCAGCGGATTGAGAGTTGTGTTGTAAATTCCCCCCCAGATAGAAATCCAATAATTCAGTAAAGGTTCAACTAGGGCTAGGTACATCATCCGCAAGATATATTTGGGAAATACATAAATACATTTCTAACAAAATAAAATTTATACCTAATAAATTGCAATCTTTGCAAAAGTGAACTAACATGGCGTTTCCAAGACAAATTTTCTTCTAATATGATTCCTAAATCTTTAATTTTATTTGTTTGTTGAATCTCTGGGCAAGTGCAATTTCCTTCACACATTAAAGATGAATGAAATTTAGGATTTTGAGAAAATACTTTCTTATACTTTAGATGAAAATTTATATATTTTGTTTTATTAATGTTAATAGACAATCTGTTATAATTAAACCATTTATGCAATAGGCTTATGTCGTGTACCATGTCACTGTAATTTGTAATTTGTATTACTCTCTTGGTTTGCATACACCAGTGCAGTATCGTCCGCAAATGTAAAAATTGTCCCCTTAAATGGGCCTGAGCAAAGATCATTTATCGCAACAAGAAATAAAATAGGACCCAAGACAGAGCCCTGGGGAACACCACAAGAGATCGCCTTAAAATTGCTGTACGAGGTTCCTACTTTTGTACATTGTTCACGGCCTGTTAAAAATGAATTGAGCCACTTATGTATATTACCTCTAATTCCCGCAGTGTATAGTTTTTCCATAAGTATATCAAATAGCACAGTGTCAAAGGCTTTCCTTATATCCAGAAAAAGGCCTGTTACACTATTTCCTCGGTCAATAGATTTTATAACTAAATTTGTGAATTTAATAAGAGCTAACTCCGTACCTCTGCTTTGCCGAAACCCATACTGATTTTCAGAAAAATAATTTTGTTTGTCCAAGAATTGCACTAGCCTTTTACACATGTTCTTTTCAAATACTTTTGAAATTATTGATAGCAAAGCCACTGGTCTATAATTTCCACAAACGCTCGTCTTTCCATCCTTGAAGATTGGAGATACTACTGCTTTCTTTAATTTACTAGGAAAAATACCGCTGCTTACAGATATATTAAATAAGTATGTCAGAACTCCCGTAAATGTGTCAACATTTTCCCTTACAGTTTTGCAGTCAATACCATCCAATCCACAACTTTTGTTCATTTGAAGGGATTCTATTTCCGATTTGACTTCGGCCTCTTGAAGTGGTATCCATGCAAATGTGCACAACGAATTTTTAAGGGGGAACGGTTGAGCATTTTGGTATTTGCCGTTGTCTAATGACACATTCGAAACAGTGGAAAAATAATTGTTCATGGTGTCGGCAATTTTTGCACTGTCAGTTAGTTCCAGTCCGTCTTCCCCCATTACCCTTTCTATGCTTGTTTTGTTTGATTTTATGTTGGTCGCTTCATTTATAGTTTCCCATTGTTTTTTCATGTTCAATCTATTTTCACGAAACTTTCTTTCTTAGTAATTACTTTTAGTAATTGCTAGAAGGTCACTCAATTTCTTACGATAATTCAAATACCTATTTTTCAGTCTTGTGTTGAATGGTTGATTTTTCATTAATTTGTGCATTTTATTTCTTGTTTTTATGGATTTAATGAGGCCTGTGGTTATCCAAGGTTTAAGCTTCTTGTACTTAGATATTTGTGTTTCATATGTACAAGATTTCAGAATTCTTTGTAAAGTCGATAAGAAGTCATCAAAAGCTAGTTCTACATTAGATTTATCGTTTATATTTAGTAAATTTGTATTCAAATTTTTATTAACAATTCAGTTTATGTTTGGTAAATACATGTGTACCCTTATAAAAAATTTAATTTATTTTTCGTAAATATATATGCACTTTTTTTATTAACTATTTAGTATATATTTTGTAAATACGTGTTTACAATTTAATATTGATATGGCCTTAAAATGACAAAACATGTTAAAACTAAATAATAATAAAGTAGCTTAATAATGATGTTCATAAAATGATATTGATTGTAATAACTTCGTTTTATCATTAGAATATCTACTTCCTACAATGGTATTAACAGTTCATTTTGCAAATAGTCTATTTGTGGTTGCAATTGTAATTCAAACTAATTGAAGGTTATTCTGTTAGTTAAACTTTATCTGAAAGAAGTAAATATTAGCATAAAAGATAATACAAAAGTTTAATTCTGACATATTTGGTGTATAAAAGGGTTAACATAATAATATAATTGGAGACAAACACAATTGAGAACTGTTAACCTAAAAAGTTTGATTGATGACAAATAGAAAAGTCATAAAGATTAAGATTATTATCGTTGTTTATGAGAGGTTTTTCTTTTGAGGTGTTGTTCTGAATACCATGGTGTTTGTTTTGTTTTCATTTATTACTAGATTGTTACTAAGAAACCATTCTTTAGTCGGTAGATACAAGTTTTACCCTTTTTCAATCAGATCCCGATGACCATCCCCCGCAACCAACAGAGTGGTGTCATCGGAAAAATTTGTAATTGCCGACTTATCCCCTCCACCGACCACGTAGGACAAGTCATTTATCATTATAAGGAACAAAATTGGCCCCAAAATGCTCCCCTGGGAAACTCCCACCCCACTTTCCAACAATTCAGACGTTCCGGAAATGCCATCCTTTGCAACACACACGCATTGCCAGCGATCCGAAAGGTATGAGGCAAGCCAACTCAGAGCATTTCTGACTATACCGTATCTTTCAAGTTTTTTTAATAAGTATTCTCTGTTCAGGCAATCAAAGGCTTTTGATAGATCGATAAATATGCCTACAGAAAATTTATTTTCTTCTAGAAATTTTAAAATATGTAGCGTAAATTGATAGATTGCAGTTTGAGTGGATTTGCCCTCTATGTACCCGTGCTGTGAAGAACTAAATAAATTACATTCCTGATAGTGTAGTCATTGGGGATCAAAAAATGCACTTACCTGGAAAAAAGTCCGGAAGTTTTGAAACTTTGCAGCTTTGAAGATTTGGGTGTCTAGCACTGAAATTCACAAAATGCACAATTCGAGACGTGCCGCTGGCGCCGCCATCTTGCCAAGATGGCGGCCCAAAATGCTTTTTTGCTAATATCTCGGAAACTATGCGTTTTTCGGAAAAATACGTAAACAGCAAAATTAAAGAGGATAAAATTTGCTACAAAAAAGTTCCTAAAGTTAACCGTTTGGGCACAAGAGTTCAATTTATGACAACATATTTCGTTAACTTCTATCAACTGCTTCATCTGTCTACATAATATGCTTATATATTTGCCTTTCATAATAAAACGAACACACACATTTCTAGCCTGTAAGCCACTGCAGTTACTCCAACCTGAGGGGTCAAGTACAACCCGCCGCGCCGCCAGACCAGCGCTGGCTATTAGTATTCTAACGCCCGTCGAAGCAGATCGTTTGCTGTGTCGCTTGTTACGGTTGTATTAATTTTTGTGTATTGAAACGACTTTGGATTGTGATGGATTTAGGAAACAGTGTTTCGTAACGTGCTTTCGGCGCTTTCGGCATTTACCGTGTGCTTGTGTACTCGTATAGTGCAAGTATAACATTTTGACTGTGTGATCATGGCTTCGACTGAAAGTTGTTTTGTATGTGACAAAAGCCTTTCAGACGGTAAAACTGTAAACGTGAAGGAACGGGGTTTGAATACCTTCAGACGATTAAGTTTAGAGAGAAAAGACGGGAGAATAAACTATTTAAGACAGCGTGATTCGGTAACCGTTCACGAGACGTGCCGTAAGAAGTATGGAAATGAAAAATACTCTGCAAAGTATTTTCGTCAGGAGTCTGAACGTGTGGATCAGAGATTACGATCACCACCAGGTGAGAACACTTTTGACTTTAAACATAACTGCTTCTTATGTGCTGAGAGGATCACAGAAGAATTTTTCAAAAAGCAAAAAAAGCTGAAAGTAGCTCTTCGTAATCCCGTTTATGAGGTTCGGTCCTTAAGTTTGCAAGAAAACGTTTTGAAGCTTGCAGCAGTACGTGATGATGGATGGAGTAGTGATATTGTTGGTCGGCTAAAATCTATTAATGATCTAGTTGCAGAAGAAGCTCGATACCACATGCCGTGCATGAAGAAACTTTCACGTGCTTCAACTACGGGTCTTCCACCATATCGTCCATCGGCTACAAACATAGACGAAGCGATGGAATATTTTTATAATTATTTGGAGGATAACAGCGACGAATGTCAATTCAACTTACATGACCTTGCAGACAAAATACAAGGAGACCTTCGTCCCAGCTTAAGAACCTTGAAGGCAAGATTATTGGCGAAATACGGCGATGACATTCTAATTATTCAAACCACAAATAAATCTCCAATTGTTTGCTTTCGCAATACCGGTTTTCAAATTTTAACTGAAGCTTGGTATATCAACAAAAAAGCAGATGTCAGGGAGGAGCGACTGCGAGTTGTTGAAGCAGCTGCAAAAATAGTGCTTAAGGACATTCGACTTCAGGTATACGATACGACAACATATCCACCTTCCGATCAGTTTCTAGAGAATTTAGATAACCTCGTCCCAGAGACATTGGCAGCATTTGTGCAAGGTGTCGTCTTAAAAAAGAAACGTGGATCGGCTTTAGAAAAAACCCAAGTTAAATGCAAGGCGATAGATCACTCAATTATTTCCGCGACCAGACCACGTTCTTTTCAGTCTCCCTTACAGCTAGGCCTCGCTGTTTTTTTGTACAAGAAATATGGATCCAAGAACCTTTTGAGCGTACTGTCGTCATTAGGGTGTTGTTCTACCTACACTGAAGCATCGCTTTTGGAAAAAAATCGCTATCATCCATCAGGAAATTGTCATTGCCGCAGAAGCATTCTCGCAATTCATATTCGACAACGCTGACTTCAATACAAATACTCTAGATGGCTTTCGGACTTTCCATGCTATGGGAGGTATCCAATGTGTAACACCTAAAACAGCCATTGCTCCAGACCAGAGAATTGTACGTGTAACTACAAATCCAAAGGCAAACGTTATTGGAAAGTATGGATCGGTAGCAATACAAACTTTCCAGAAAAGACCAAAATCTGGCCTACAAACGGTGACGATTCAAAATTTAGACGATTTCACAAGTTGTAGTACCGACTAGAGCAGATATGCTTTGGATATACGCCAAATCATGCAAACTTCCTGATATACCCGGATGGAATGGATTTATGGAGAGAGCAACGATAGAAAGACACTTTCTCGACATCACAGATAATCTGCTTACCATTTGTTAATGCTCCACCGAGTGACTACGACACCGTTTTCACAGTAATTCATTCTGCAGTAGATAAATGCAAAACGTTGAAGCAGCGGACCTGTTTCACTACGTTTGACCAGCCATTATACCTTAAAGCTCGAGATATTATATCTGCAGAAAATCAGCATTTGGATGTCAATGTAGTTGTTCGATTGGGAGGCTTCCACTTGCTAATGTCTTACCTTGGATCTATCGGGTATATAATGTCAGGAAGCGGTTTAAAGGAGCTTCTCGAATTGATTTACGCACCAAATTCCGTAGACAAGATGATGTCAGGTCACGCTTACGCTCGGGCAGTCAGAGGTCATCTTTTAGTCCACCGAGCTTTGGGACACATTATTATTCAGACTGTGGACTTTACAGAAGAAGAACGCTTGGCTATGGAAAACATTCTCTCTGATTTGGACAGATCCACGATATTTTCAACACATTACCAAGACCTAATTCAAACAATCACCGGAAAATTTGAAGAAGCACTAACAAAACTAGAAAGTAATGGGCCAACCGCGAAACTCTGGGTGCTTTATTTTAAAATGGTGACTCTAGTGAAGCAGTTTATTGAAGCAGAAAGAATGGGTAACTGGCAACTCCACCTAGAGACAACTCAAAAAATGCTCCCATACTTTCACGCGAACGGCCACCATAATTATGCGAAATCTTGTCATTTATATTTGCAAGACATGTTATCCCTACAGGAGAAAATGCCACCTGATGAATACCAACAATTTACAAGCAGCGGATTTTTCACAATAAGACGCAGCGACAAATTCTGGTCAGGTATTTGGACAGACATGACCATTGAACAAACCTTGATGTGGATGATGAAATCTATTGGTGGTCTTACACATGGGCGAGGGATAACGGATAGCGTTTTAACAAGGTGGACACTAGGAATGGTGTATCTGCAAAACGTATGTGATGAAATTGAAAAGTTCTGCGGAGTTTATTTTGAATCTGGAGAACAACACGTGGATATGAGAAATTCACGTATTACTCGAGACGATAATGATGTGGAAAAGATGTTGCCATGGCTTGCGCAACACCCACCTTTCCCAGATGTAGACGAAATAATTTCCATTTCCTCAGGCCTTGTTGGAGATCAAACAATAAATTATTTTGATGCAGAGCGAATTGGGAAAGTTGGAATAAATAATATGATTGGAAAAAACTTTGGTGATGTGGTTCTAAGACGCAAAGACAAAGTACTGCCCCTGAGAGCAGTGAACTCGAGCATTCGTATTGATGATAAAGTGGTGCCCATTGACCCTCTACTCATTTTCCAGAGACTTTGTGTTGCAAAACAGAGCGACGAAGAACTTGAACAGCTTCTGCAGTATGAGCTGGCTCCGTACCCATTGTCCTTGTTTTCTGAAGCCGGAATGCGAAAAACAGCGAAATCTCTATTGTACCAAGCTTTTTTGCCAGTTACAGACATTGACTTTGGACCTAACAAAGCGTACATAATTGACGGTGGATACGTGTTGCATCGAGTTGTTTGGAGCCGAAATGAAACATTTGGTTCGATTTGCAACAGCTATGTAAATTATGTACAAAGACACTATCAGTCAAATGCGGTTGTTGTTTTCGATGGCTACCCTACAGACGCTGCAGAAAAAAACACGAAAAGCGCAGAACGACAGCGAAGATCACAAAAAAAAACTACGGCAATCGAGATGTCATCTTCATATGAAAACGCATTTGTTGTTGGAGAGGATGTTGACCTCACTGTTCTGTTGACAGCACTGTGCAAGGCTCACCATAATGTATACCTCTTGACGCCTGGAAGAGGAAAAACAGTCGACAGCATCTATTCGTCGCAGAGTTTAAAGGGCGTCGGAGCGGTGAAGGATAACCTCCTCCACGCAATAAGTGGGTGTGATACGACGTCGGCCTTATTCAACCAAGGGAAGCTGAAAACTTTAACAACTTTTGAAAAACGTAGAGACTTACAAGCTCCTACAGAAGCATTTCAAAACAAGCATGCCACCGCTGACGAAGTTGCTATTGCAGGTGAGAAATTTCTTCTTGCTCTCTATGGATGCAAAGACAAAGAGAACATCAATCTGGATAAATATCGATACCAGTGTTTTGTGAAGTCGTTAACAAAAAGTAAATTCAATTTGGCATCTTTACCACCGACGAGAGCAGCAGCACGACAGCATTCATTGCGAACCTACCACCAGGTTCAGCAGTGGTATGGTTGTACCAAAGAAGCCGAAGAATGGGGTTGGAAGAAAACAAGAACAGGCATTACTCCAGTAACAACGTTGAAAGATCCAGCTCCAAAGTCCCTATTGGCATTTTTATCCTGTAAATGCAAGACAAACAACTGTGGTAAAGCCTGCAGATGCAGAAAAGCAGGATTAAAATGTTCAATAATTTGTGAATATTGCAATGGAAAATCCTGCGACAACGTCACTGAAGTGTCACTCGACGAATCCTCCGATGAAGAGGAGTTGGAATTGTCTGTGGATATCCCTCTGGCGGCTGAAGATGAAGAGTTCGACGAATTGAAAGACCACCCTAAGCCCAGTATATCAGACACAATGAGTGGTATGAATAAAAACGAAGTACATGCTAATACTAGAAGTATTAACATTTTCTATAAAGCATATACTTCAAAACTAAGAAGAAACTACATTTCAAAGTAGATACTTTTAATTTTTCCGGAACCTACTACACCAAGTAGCACTTTCGTTAAAATACTCAAGTATTTACTACAATTTGAAGTACCGACTTCGTACAGCAGATACTTCGATTTTAAGAAGAAATTTAGTATTTGCTTGACGTTAGCGAAGTTGGTATAATAGCAGCTTCACTGAGATTGCTACGGTAACTTTTGTTTGAAAATGGATGGAATACGCAGGAGAAAAATATACTGATAAGAAAGAGATAAACATAGTAGTAAATATTCGAGAAGGCTCGACGCTTAATTTAATTATGACATGTGTCAACTAAACATGCCTACTAAAATAATTTTATCGTATGGTCATCTCTTTCTTACTCAAGCATTCTATTTTGTTGTTCATGTTGTGTTATTGCTGTTATATACTGATGGGGCCACAATTATACCGGGTGTCCATTCTCAAAGTCGAACATAGGGAATTAACATTAGTGCATTCACTCGTTCTTCATTGAAATAATTCATTTTTCTGTATATAATTTTAACAGACGTTGATAGAAAATACCTGTTTTAGGCCAACTAATTACAATTTCTTTTTACTAAAGCTATCGAACTTGAGAAGCAGGTCATAGCATATTTAAAAATTCTTAAGTTTTAAATTAATATTTTAAAATAAAAACCGCATCTTGAATATTATTATTGGTATCATTTGATGTGTAATAATTTTATCTTTCCATTGATACCATTACCTTCCCGTAAGTTGAATTGGCGACCAGGAATCGGGAAAAACATTCAATACAATGTTAATCGCCTATGTTCGACTTTGAGAACGGACACCCAGTATATAACAGCAATGAGATAACATGAACAAGAAAATAACACGTATTGCTTGAGTAAGAAAGAGATAAACATAGTAGTAAATATTCGAGTAGGAATGACGCTTATTTTAATTATAACTAATTATAACTAAACATGCCTACTAATATAATTTTATCGTATGGTCATCTCTTTCTTACTTAAGCAATTTATTTTGTTGTCCATGTTATCTTATTGCTGTTATATATAATTATGGCTCCTTCTGTATAATGCAAAACAACGCTACAATGATGATATTTTATAACTTAAAATATTCCGGTAACTTTACATAAAGCATAACTTTTATAGCATTTTTTAAATCCCTTTTTCTTTTAGGTTCAATGTACATGTAACGCTTTAATCCGCTAGATCTACCCACACGTTACTAATTAACTTAGGTAGTATTCATTGTAATTATTTATATAAGTTAATCACAACGAGGAATGTCAAACGACATTCTCTCACACGTTACTTCTAGTGCAGTGTTACATTTCTGTATTTATCTGATTTGCTTATTGCTACTATGGCAGATTGCAAATAAATGTCAATAAAGGAAAACGAGGGAAGTAAAAAATGTACAAACTACGTATAACAGTACAGAAATGTTTACCAGCGTTGATGCAACATGGCCTGAGTCTGTCCACGATTCTAGAATATGGTACAATTCTTTCATCTACCCTATTATGTATAACAATCAAGAAAGAGTTTGTCTTCTGGGTGATTTCGGATTTGCTGTAACTCCTTGGATGCTTACACCATTTAAAATTCCTTCAACATATATTGAAATATATTTTAATAAAATACATACAAGAGAACTTGTTATTATAGAAAGATGCTTTGGGCAGTTAAAAAGAAGATTTCCAGTGTTAAATTATAACATGTGAGCAAACGAAAATGAAATCAAGATTGGCCTTGAAATATTTGTTTTATGAATGATATGTTGGTTAGACTGTAAGTCTATGTCGAATTCGAGGTTATCAGGTTAGGTTTTTCGTCAGTCTGTGTCAAAACTGACGCAAAACCTAACCTGCTAACCTCGAATTTGACATAGATTTACAGTGCCACCAACATATTATTCATACAACAAATATTTCAAAGCCAAGCTTGATTTCATTTTCGTTTGCTCAACATGTTACAATCCGATTAAAACTGATAGAATATGACGATATATTATGTATGGATTTATTTTACATAATTGCGCCAAATTTTTGAACGATCCATATGAAAATTTTCAACAACCTGCAAATTATCGAGCAGAAGTCAAAGTGAGAAGATGCTACACATTTTAAAGCAAATACTACGGAATAAAAGTAGATACTACAAGTGGTGTAGTAAATACTTCGACGTTAAGCAAATACTACCGGAACTGACCAGTTGCTTCATGATGGAGCAGATACTTCGAAGTAGATCCTTAAAATTGTAGCATTAGCATCTACTTCGTTTTTATTCATACCACCAAATCGACTTTGACATGAATGAGCCAGGTCCGTGGGGCTTGTGCAGATAAGATTAGGTTTTTTATTTCCGTAGTGGATTAGGGCTCCAGGGGAAACCACGTTAAAAAAAACGCGCCATGTAGTTTACCTCTTGGGTGGTGTGGAAACAATTACAGCATTTTCAATAATTAAAATTAATTAATCATAAACTAATTAAACTTAATTAGCTAATTAATGCTACGCCACTGTTTGATGACAAAATTGTAGAAAGACTAGTTTTAGTGAACCCTACTAGACATTTTATTTCGTAAAATCGGCTATATATGATACTTTACGCAAAATTGTAAAATTTACAGGAATTTTGTGCCTAAACGGTTAACTTTAGCGAAAATCGTACGACTGTCATTAATGACCAAAAGAAAAATTAGTTCAGGAGTCGTAACCAAGACAACTAAAAAATTTCTTGGAAATTTTTTGTAGGTAAACATTACTTCTTTTTAGGGTTTGTGTCGTTACGATTTTCTTACCGAATCTCCATTCGAGCATTAATTTATATCCGGACATTATTTTTCGTGCATTCAACAACGTCCTAATTTGCCCTCGCGTCCCGCTAGGGCAAATTAATACGACGTTGTTGGAACGCACTCAAAAAAATTTCCGGAAAGAATTCATGCTCTTATGAGATTATATGTGAAAATTTTAATAGAACCTTTTTTGTAGGAAATTTTATCCTCTTTAACTTTACTCTCTACGTATTTTTTCGAAAAACTCATAGTTTTCGAGATATTTGCAAAATACCGATTTTGGCCGCCATCTTGGCAAGATGGCGGCGCCGGCGGCAAGTCTCGAATTGTGCATTTTATGGATTTTAGTTAGGGATCCCGAAACCTACAAACCTGCAAAGTTTCAAAACTTCCCGACTTTTTCCCAGGTAAAAATCCCCAATGACTGAACTAATAGTTTAATCAATATTATTGTATTTTAACTGTTTACCTTTAAGGTATAAACTGTAAAGAATTTTTTTTTTATTAAAGTCTGCACGTTTACAATGTACTTTTGATTTTAAAACAATTTCAGAAAAAACGCTGAACTTTTTGCAGTTCTGGAAAACGGGTATTTTGATTTTGGCGCCGGGTAAAAGCGGGTATTTTCATCTCCTCAAGAGAGGATTTAGTCATTTTACTGTTGGCAACACTGCTGCCCCGGCATTCGCCTCGAGAAGGTACTCTGTTGACTCAGGAAAACCACCTAAAAACCATGAATGAAGAAGACAAGAAACCCTATATACAACAGGCCCAAACAGCCCCTAAGCGTGCCGGAAAAACCAGGCGTAGATGCAGGGGTAGCCGTGAAACCTCTAACCGTGGCAGTGGGAGAAGGGGCCACGGAAAAAACCATAAGAGACCCAAAAGCCACAAAGCTGGTGAAACAACTGACAAATGCCCCAAAACTGATAAAACGGAAAGATACATAGAGAAGTGAATTACTTACATCCCGCATGTATTACAACTGATAAGATGCCATGTCTGCCACTTGGTTAACACGAATAAAACCATTGTCGTTCGTACTATTATCCATTTTTAATCACAATACAAGCACAAAGCTCACAAAACAGCATTTGCAATCGTATTCACGCATTTTTCACAGTGCGTTTATAACTGTCAAACAAAACGTCACAGCGCTATAAGGCTACTATAATTTAGCAAATGTCATACTTTTACGCCAGGTTATTACCTACCATTTACTTTACAAAAAGAAATATTGGTAGTGAAAAATAGTATATTACTTTACAAGGGATGTAGGTAAGATTTACATTACCCCGAACCTTGCTAACCTCGTTCGCTTCGCTCACTCAGGCATCAAACGGTCCTCGGTAGTGTAAATCTTACTTACATCCCTTGTAAAGTAATATACTATTTTTCACTACCTTCCTTGCAAGTGATCCTTACTCTGTCTGATTTGAGGGACGTAGGAAACATTTACAAAAATTGTTACGGTTTCTATGATAATATACTTACTTCCCTAGAGATCACAATTCGTTTTAACGAATTGTGATATTTTCAAACCACAGGCTCCAGCGGTGTTTTACTCTCTAGAGAAGTGAATTACTTACATCCCGCATTTACTATAACTGACGAGATGTCATGTTTGCCATTGGGTTAACACGAAGAAAACTATATCACTCGTACTAATATCCATTTTTAATCAAAATACAAGCACAAAGCTCACAAAACAGCACCAGCAATCGCCCCAAGCTGCAGAAAAAAGCTACTGTAATTTAGAAAATGTAATAATTTTACGATATTGCCATTTATTTTACATAAGGAAATATTGGTAGTGAAAAAAATTATGTACTTTACACAGGATGGAGGAAGATTTACGCTACCGTCAAACGGGTTGACTCGGAACATTGGGTGTGACTCGGAAAGCACCAATATTTTCAAACTTAAAGTCACTAAATACATAAAGGTACCGCCATTCCATTCCAAGATTTTGCTCCCCCAAATTAAAAAGGACAGAACATTGTAAGAAAGTGAGAGTGAGAGTGAGACACTAATGACAAGAACCCCAAATTAAAAGAGAAAAAAGATATGTTTGCACAGTTGGCGGTACCTTTATGATTTAGTAACCTTATTCAAACTATATATGTCCTGACATCGATTATGCATCAGATGAATCAAATCTGACATGCATGTTAGTTATTCAGACATCTGTATCGTTTATTTATGGTATAAAATCCCGAAACTACCCAAAGTTATTTTTAAAAATTGTTGTAAAATAAGGTAAGAAAAATGCTTATTTTTTCTAACTACAATAATCTTGTATCACGGATGTTACTGGCATGTGGAAGTTGTGTACATTTTTTAAAAGCCTCAAGTATTGCCTTCAGAATTTTGAGGTTAGATAAAAATTTGCGCGAGAACCAAAAAATATACAGGGTGTCGTATAAATTATTGCGCTTTACAGGGCGACTCGGAACATTCCGCGAAATTATAAAAGAAAGATTGGTGGCAGAAATTACGCTTCCTATAATGAAGAACAACTTCAAAAATCCATCAGAGACGTTAAAAATGGTAAATTATTATATAGAAATGCGTGTGACAGATATGGGGTCAACTTATCCACCCTTCATAGACATATAAATCAAAAGAGATATGGCGGACAACCTGCTCTAACACAAGAGGAAGACAGACTCATAGTTGACTGCATTGGTGTGATGTCTGACTGGGGGTTTCCTCTAGAAAAAAAAAGATGTTTGTTTTTTTGGTCCAAAATTTTTTAAATAGACAAAACATAAAGAGATTCCAATGTAAAAATAATTTAACTTCACACGAATGGATAACAACATTTCTAAAGCGAAACGTTGCACTAAAGCAAAGATTATGCTTTAATATAAAAAGAGCCAGGGCCAACGTGTCTGTTGAAATAATAGAAGAATACTTTAAGAACCTAGAAGAATCGCTGCATGATGTGCCTCCTGAGAACCTGGTCAATTACCATGAGACAAACTTCGTAGATGACCCAGGCAATGTAAAAGTATTAGTTCGAAGATTATGCAAATATCCCGTAAGGATACTGAATTCAAGCAAAGCAGCAACATCTGTTATGTTTTCTGTGGCTGCAAATGGGACCATGCTCCCGCCTTATATTGTTTATAAATCCGAGCATTTGTGGCAAGAATGGACACAAAACGGCCCTCCTGGTGCAAGATATAACAGGTCTGGATGGTTCGACCAATGCATTTTTGAGGATTGGTTTTCTTCCATAATTATTCCCTATTTTAGAAAGCTAAATGGGCCTAAAGTTATAATTGGGGATAATCTGGCCAGTCGTCTTCCACTGAGAATTGTGCAAGAATGTGAAAAACAATATCAAGTTCATTCTTCTTCCGGCCAATACTACCCACTTGACAGAGCCGCTCGATGTGGCCTGTTTCAGGCCTGTAAAAATTCAGTGGAGGAAAACACCCACAGAATGGAAAACCCGAAATAAAGGTTACTTGCCTAAACAACTTTTTCCGAGTTTCCTTCAAAAGTGCCTTCTTAAAATCGAAATACGAAATTCAGAAAAAATAAAAGCTGAATTTACAGCCACGGGTTTATACCCCCTCGATAAAGAAAACAGCACCTCAGAGGTAAGGTGTGTTAAGTGAGTTATCTCCACCATGTGTTTTAACATATCAAATTGTATCTTGAGGACAACCGCTTTATGTCCCTAGTTGCTTGATTTCGCTGATAGATGGGGTTATACAGTGTTAAGTCCAGTAAGTGAATCGTGGTAAACAAGATTAAGCGCTTTTGACGTTTCTTGTGTTACAGTTTAGACGGAGGTAAAAAGCGTTAAGTGTATTTTCAACAATTTGCTTAAGTTAAACGATAATTAAAGGTATGTTTCGGGGTAAACTAATGTGTGAACTTGTGTTTAAAAACAATAAACACGCAGAAAATGCGGATTTGCAACCAGAAAATGGTAATAGTACCAACATAACCCCAATCCCAAACTCAGTAAAAGGTAAGTGTTATAAAATTTTTTTTTCCATGCGTAAACAGTGAAAAGTTTAATTTTTGCGTGGTTCGTAAGCATCGTATTTAAAAAAATATAATATTTTCGTGCAAATAGACTTGTTAAGAAATGTTTACAAAATCATTTTGAGACTTAACACTGTTTACCTCGGTACACTCTAAAATTTTTGTGCACTTAACTCAAACATTTTTGTCTGATGCAGACGATGAAAACCAGCAACTTCATAATAATATAACGGCTTCAAGTTCTTTCAACCAGAATGTTGGAAATAATCCTGACTCAGGTATAGGTATATTGTATTTACCAACATTTTTGTAACCTTTTTTTTTAAAGACGATTGTTTCATAGATTCTCTTGCAACACAACCAGTGTCAAGAACTGAAGAAGAAATTTCTCACAGTTCAGAAAATAGTATAGAAAATGGATCAGATAGTCCTATAGATGATTCCGACGTAGATTCTCACTATGTTCCGTCTGATTCTGCTGATGACACGACTGATAATGAAATAGAGAAGGAAAATGCAGAAATAGATAAAAGCCCTAACAATAAAGTTGAAGTAGTTAAAGGTCGTAAGCGCAAAAGAAATCAAAATAAATGGAAATGTAATATAAGGAAACAAAAACGAGCGGCTGGTCAAGCATATGTGTCAAAAAATAAAAAAGAAGTTAAAGAAAGAAGACTTAAACCGAAATGTAATGAAACTTGTAAATTAAAATGTTCACTTAATTTTACAGACGAAATTCGGAATGATATTTTTAAGCACTTTTGGTCAGCATCAATGGATAATAACCAAAAACGGCAATTTGTGGCATCGTGCGTCACAAAGGAGGAAGTACAGAGAAGATGTGAGAGAACAGGACAGAAACGGAGAAACACAACATTACATTATAATTTTTTTAAGGATCATAAACGTGTTAGGGTGTGTAAAACGTATTTCCTAAATACACTGAGTATTTCTCAGACCTTTGTTGAAACAAGTCTTTCAGAAAGACTGTCAAATAACGGTGGAACAATTCTTGAGGATTTAAGAGGAAAGAAGACACCAGCTAATAAAATAGGCGAACATATTCGGAACAATATTCGGGAGCATATTTTAAAATTCCCAGTTCAAGAATCGCACTACAGAAGGGAAAAATCAGCTAAGAAATATCTGGACAGCAACTTAAGTATTAAAAAAATGTATGAATTGTATGTCGATAATTGTCGTGAACAAAATGTGCCGCTTGAGGAAATAGCCAAGTTATGGCTGTATGCCGACATATTTAATTCGGAATTTAATTATTCTTTCAGAAATCCTGTTAATGACACATGCGATTCATGTGATCATTTTCAAGTAAAACTTCGTGATATGTTGTCTGATGAGGAAAAGCATCAGATCCGAGATCAGTATGAAATACATTTGGAAGAGGCTTCCACAAGATACAAGCTAAAGAAAGCTGATAAGGAGCAGTCTTTCCAGGACCCAAGTATGAAAGTTGTTATGGTGGACCTTGAGAAATGTCTACCAACACCTGTTTTAACAAATTCCCGGAGTTTTTACTCACTGAAACTTTGGTGTTTCAATTACACCATCCACGACGCTACAGATAAAGAGACCTACTGTTGTATGTGGGACGAGTCCATTGCAGGAAGAGGCGTCAACGAAATGGCTTCTTGCTTCATACGGTGGATGGAGTCATTAAGTATTTCTCCAAATTTAAAGAAACTTATAATATGGTCTGATAATTGCCCATCCCAAAATAGAAACGGTGGGATGATTATGTGCTTTTTTCATATCCTCAATAAATTTCCACAAATTGATGTTATTGAACACAAATTTTTATTAAGGGGGCATACACATCTTGAAGCTGACTCAGATCATTCTTTAGTAGAAAGATACTGGAGGAAAGAGAGTCAGTTTAAGATCATGATACCTTGGGACTGGCATCAGCTAGTTCGTGTGTGCAATAAGAAGGAGCCTTTCACAGTGTTAAGTATGGAACCGGAACATTTTAAGAATGTTAAAAGCTTGTATGAAGGGGCCAATGCACCATATTTGCTTAGAAAGAAATCAGTTGACGGTAGCCCTTTTTTAATATCTAATGCCGTCTGTGTTCAAGTCCGATCAAACAGCCCCGGAATCCTTTATTATAAAACAGATTTCAATGAAGAATTTCGTGAGGTGGACTTAAACAGAAATCGCCGTAATATTGTTGTGCCTACAGTGCAGCCACCTTTGCGACAAATTGCCGCGAAGTTAATTACTACAAAAAAATACAATCATCTCCAAACCCTTTTACTCACTGAAACTTCCCCAAAGTTCACCATCCATTCTACAAAAATCTTCCACATTCAGATTCTGCAAGAGAAGAAGCGATTGATGATTAAAGTATTGTTAAGTTATTTCATTACGTTCCATTGTAGAATTTAATATTGTTTTATACTTTTTTAGCATTTAAGTAGTATTTTTGAGAATAAATTATTGTTTCTAGTACTGTTATCTTGTTTAAATAGTATGAAAACCTTAGACGTACGCAATGTTAAGTCACAAATTGAAGTTTGAATTTTATGGCAAAAAATGTTAAGTTACATCAAAGTCTAAGATTTCTTACAAATGTAAAATATGTTACGGTATTTATTCATCAGATCGACAAAGGTCGTATTTATTGTCCAAACTCGGGTACAAACTACAGGGTTCGCCGGCTTTCCCTAGAAATCCCAGATCTTAATGTGTTGGAGCAGATTTTGTTGCTCCGGTTACTCGCACTTAGCTCAGTCGGGAAGGGATAGTTCGAAGACTTGAATGAAAAACCGACGGGGTACTTACCCTAAAGTTTGCTCAAAAGAATTGCCTAAGGACGCCACTCGTTTTGATAAATTAACAGCCCTCGTGACCCAAAACGAGAAATATCACAGGGCTCTACTAAAGATTCGCTGGGTTAGCTGCACGCTGCGAAGCGTCGTCCACTAGATTCCCTCCAAGTCGGGCGGTAAACATCGGGTGGCCTTAATGACTTACCTTATGACCACCTCCCTAAAGGGGTTCAAAAAAATGTACTCAAGCCCAAAGACTGTCGGGCTTTTCCAATAAAAGCACGTGTTCTAGCTTTACATTTGATTACACTCGGCTTTTTGCCACATTAGGATTGAAGATCCACAGATTTCGGGTTTAAATCAATTAAACAAACTAAGTGTGACTGTATTATTATTTAATGAATGAAAATTGACACACACATGGCCACAAGTTGGCCATAAGAAGGTTACGCCCTAACTGAAAATTGTCGGGGGCTCCCAAGCAAAAGTTACCTTAATAGCTAATTACAATACACAAGTTATTTGACGAAATTAAATTCGCAGGCGCAAAGTCCCGCAGCATGCGAGGCACAATAACCAGACAATTCGGTAGCACTTTCGCGACACATTAAAACAAGAAACAAAACAAAAATACAGCGGTAGATCCTACCTTTTTTTTTTTAGCTAGAACACCTACTGCATTAGTGATGATCGGATCCTGGAGAGGCCCAGTGGCAGCTTGCAGCAATACAGCTCCCCAAAGGGTTGTTGAAGGGCTTTGCCAAAAGCCAAGCGGTGACTGCAGAAGGTCGAGGACTGCAGAAGACGGCGTCCACAAAGACCAGGGTTACGTCCCGCAGCGAGCGCAGAACAGGGTTGCCCAAAGGGGTTGAGCGAAGGCAGTGGCCCGCGGCCCGAAAGAGTGTTGAATTAATTCGAGGTGAAAGCGGTAGTCCCCGGAAACGAAGAAATACTTCGGGTTCGGCACGACGTGGTAGAATTTGCAAAAGCAGATATTTACCACTCACTATGAGAAAATTACGTAGGCTTCATAGGGCGTCTTGTAGTAGATGTGCAACAGGATGCAAAGTAAATTTTCCCCCGGCTCTGGGGTCGAAGTAAACGAAATCCAAAACGCCCGCCCAAACCGGCGTCGGCCTAACCCACACACGTCCCGCGGGAACCTTATCACTTAACGAGCTATCTGCTTCGAAGCCTGCAGCAGAACTCCACGAATTTTAATTAAAGCTTGAAGAACGCGAAAACTGATTTAAAATCACCGATCGAGGCAGCCCTCGAATTTTCATTAACACAAATCGAGGCAGCACTCGGCGGCAAAACAATGCCCGCCGAGGGCTGAAGAAAAACCACACGTGTTACCACTACAATAGTCGGGAATGAAGTCTCTCTTAATTCGGCCTCCGCGTGAAAAACACAACCCCCGTTCCCCGCTATCATGCAATCATCCTTCTCTTGCCACTGTTAAAGGAAATCCTTCCTCTCAAGAAAATATTAATGCGTAAGTGCTGAATAAACGAGAGGGCCTTGGAACGTTCGAGAAAGAATTTGTTGTTGTCGCAGCGAGTCCCAGGGTATCGAATTACTACAGAAAATTCCCCGAGGGTCGCCAAGCAGGAATAGCCTTCGAAACCTAATTTATTTGTTGCGTGAAACAAAGAGGGTTATTCAAAATTTGTTGGATGCATATAAGTTCCATGAATTTCTGGCTACAGGCGCCCGCGCGTCGGGATAAATAAAGCAATTAGCACGCGTCGCAGAAGTGCTTTCAAAGAAAATTTCCATTGATTGCGTGCATGTTAAAGTTTGACCCAAATAAATTCGGTTGCAGATTTCAGGTGCAGGGCCGGCTTTGCGAAAATTAAATCGGTCATACTTTAGACGAAAAAAAACAATATCACAAATATTATAAGAAAATATTAAAATAAATAACTCAAATAAGTGAATTTACCAAAAACTCAGTTACTTTACGCATTTACTATTTCAGTGTATTTGTTTAAACATTAAGTCAACTTTCAAATCTCTCTCCTCAACAATTTCGAGTTTGTGACTTAACATACCTTACCTCTGAGGTGCTGATAAAAGTTTGGTCAAGATTCCGGACTATAAAAAACATTTTGAAAAAAATGCTCCTTCCATAGTAACAGATTCATTAATTGATATTTTAAAGGAATCGCGAGGATCTAAGTCTTCCAATACTACCAAAAGGAAGAAAATTAATGTATCTCCTGGCAAAGGTATTGGCGAAATTCACTTTACCCAAGCAAGAAGTTCACAGGTGTCTTTAGAACTTGACGAAAACGTTCAAGATGATGCACATGGCCAAAATGAAGAAATGGACGAAAGTAAATATTGCAGTATGGACACTGCAGTGCAAGATGATATTATATTTTCTAATTTGGAGAAGAACATGTTTCTATTGATAAAATTCCCTGTAAAAAATAATAAGATTGAAAACTGCGAAAAAAAGTTTATTGGTCAAATCCAGGAAATAGTTTCAGAAGGGGAAATCACAGTCTCATGTTTGGAGAAAATAGAAAAATAAACAATGCTTATGTTTTCCCAAATGTGCCTGATATTTGTGATATCGATATAAAACAAATAATGAAAATATTAGAGATGCCTTTGGAACTAAGACGAGGTGGATTTTTGTTTGCTTTTTAAATCACTTTGGTTTATATTATAATGTTCTTAGTTTATGTAAAATGTTTTTTATTATATTATTATAGATTAATAGTTCTTTGTTCATTTATTCTCATGTTTTAAAAGATGTTTAATATGTTTAATGTTTTGTGTCATTTAAATATATATGTTGGCTTGCGTCATGCGAACCACCTGATCCCTTGCTGACGGGGCCAAGTCGGGGAGGTGCCGCACTCGGTTGGGAATGCGCACGCACTCTGATTCTATATCTCGAACTTGTTGTATCCTTGGATTGCAATAAATCGCACATGAAACAATTTAGTGTGTTATTTCTTATTCAATTACTTAGAAATTACAATAAAGCTTACATCAGAAGTGGGATATCTCTTGGTGATATAATCACAGGAGAAACCGACCCAAAAAGGCGACCTTTCGTTTAAAAAAATTAAAAAGTGACCGAAAACGGTGAACAACGCGAACGTGACGGCGAACACCGCGAACGTGACCGGCCGAGTAGCCCAGCCGTTACCGGCGGTAGTGACAGTGTATCAATAGACAATAATATGTTGTTGATGTTTAAAATGCAGCAAGAAAACAACAGTAAGTTCCAAAATCAAATAATGCAAATGTTATCCACATTGGCCAGCGCCCAGGCAACCCAAGCTCAAGCAACGCTTCAGTCAACGTCGACAAATTCGCAGGTCCAGCTCATTCCTACGCCAAATACTGGTCCGCCAGTTATGGCGGCGGCATCATCACAGATCCGTTTAACGAGTTTTGACCCAGATGACACGCCGTTTACTGTGATGGAGTGGATGGATGACGTAACCAGAATTCAAAAGTAACTTGGAATCTCTGCCACGTTGATTGTTTTGAAAGCCGGTCAGGCTCTTCGAGGACGAGCTGGCCGATTTTATCAACATTGGACACATTGTTAGAGATTGGGCTTATTTTCGTCGAGACTTCGAAGTAACATTTCCTGAACAAGGTACGCCAGCGACTCGTATACGTGCATGCCTAGCACTTACTAGTGCCAATTTCGGTTCGTTAGTAGAGTATGGAAATACCAAACTGACATCCATCAGGCGGTTTTATCCCGATATTCCTTGGAACATAATCCTAAGTCTTGTCGAATATGACATTCAAACTGCAGACGTAAAAAACAGAATTTGTTTACAATCCCGCACATGTGATGCTGAGTTGTTGAAATTGTTAGCTGCAATTGTTAGCTGCCTGTGACGCCAGCGGGATCAATGAAGACAATGTCGGGCGTACACCATCGCGAAAGCGAACTAACAGCTATCGTGAGGAACGCCTTGGTTTTCAAGGAAAGTGTAGAAAGTGTCATCGTTATAGACATAAACAAATAGACTGTAAACAAGAGGTAAATAGTACTGTATCTTCCCCCGGTAACTTATTGCCAGGTCCTTCCGGAATTAAAACAAACCATTTTTCACGTGACCCAACAAAATCAGTAAATATAAAAACCTGTACCTACTGTCAAAAGAAAGGCCACACAGAAGACGTTTGTTACCGCAAACACGGAGTGCCAAAGCGGGTGCTGCTAACACAAAATACCCGTTTTGTACACTCAGTCCCTTGAGCTTACAATTACAAACAACACAGTTTTCACCATATCATATTTAGTGGACACGGGTGCAGATGTCTCAATATTACACGAAAAAGTAGCAAGAAATCTAAATCTAAAAATTCAGCCCGAACCTCAATTTTTGTCTGGAATGGTAAACCGCATAATAAAGCCCATGGGTGGCAGCACCGCTCTAATGTTTACACCAACCATGACCCTAGACATTGATTTCCTGGTAGTTCCAGACGGATGCATCCCTGGTGGTGATATTGACGCTTTAATCGGCCTTGACGTCCTCAAACGACCAGAAATCAAGATTGAAGTTAATACTAACAGTACATTGTTTATGATCCACTAAGTATATCAACGAAAAAGAATTAAATTTGTCAGGATTGGACGAGCAATTAAAGAAAGAAGTAAAAACAATACTCCGAAATGCATAAATCAGACACCGCCTGCTGTAACAACTGGCAAATTAAAAATAATTCTGCATGATTCCCAGCCGGTTGCTTACAAGCCTCGCCAGCTATCGTATGGCGAAAAATTGCAAGTAAACCAAATCATAAAAGAACAACTTCAGACTGGAATAATCCGGCCAAGTGAATCTGCTTACGCTAGCCCAATCGTCCTTGTGAAAAAAAGGAATGGAGACACAAGACTGTGCGTCGATTTTCGTGACGGAAACAAACGCGTATTACGCAATAACTACCTCCTTCCCCGCATACAAGATCAGATTGACGTTCTTGCAAAAGCTGTTTATTTTTGTACGCTTGATATTAAGTCAGGATTTCATCAAATTGAAATCGAAAAATCTTCAAAACATATCACTGCCTTTGTGACACCGAATGGACTATACGAGTATAATCGAGTCCCGTTCGGTTTTGTGAACTCCCCGCGTGTTATCAGAGTGCCATCGATAAAGCTCTTGGAAAACTGAAAGACGATATCGCATTTTTGTATGTAGACGACGTGTTGTGCCCAGCGCAAACTATTGAGGAAGGGGTTTATAACTTACGAAAGGTTGTTGACGCTTTGTCGAAGGCTGGATTTGTGCTGAACTTAACAAAATGTAGCTTTTTCAAAACATCTGTGGAATATTTAGGTGTGGTGATTGAAGGTGGTACTGTAAAGCCGAGTTCCCGAAAAGTTAACGCCCTCGCACAGACTGTCGCTCCTACTGACGTAAAGGGTGTCCGGCAGTTATTAGGTATTGCTGGATATTTTCGGCGTTTTATAAAAAAACTTTGCTAGTTTAATGGCACCAATCTCCATGTTCTTACGTAAAGGACGTCCTTTTGTGTGGACAAATAAATGCGAAAATATTCGTTCGGACTTGGTGAAACGATTAACTGAATATCCAATTTTAAAAAATTTTGATCCGGATTTATATACTGAGTTACAGACGCAAGTGCGATCGGTTTGGGTGCAATGCTACTGCAAAAAGACTCGGATAATATCTTGCATCCCGTGGCCTATTATAGCAGGCGCACCACTGACGTTGAATCTCGCTATCACTCTTACGATCTGGAAACTCTTGCGGTCGTAGAAGCTACGCAGTATTTTCGCACTTACCTGTACGGCATAAAATTTAAAATTTACAGACTGCAATTCTGTGCGTGCTACAGCCCTAAAAAATGAACTACACCCGCGCGTAGCAAGATGGTGGATTATGTTAGAGGACTTTAATTTTGAGATTGATTATAGACCGTGCTACAAAACGAATCACGTCGACTATCTTAGCCGGAATGCTCCTCCTTTAAAACAAATTTTGGTAACACGAGCTCGAGTTTCAAATAAAACAAACACAACAATTACCGAATATCAAGCTGAAGACTCTTTTGCCAATCCATAGTAAACAAAACGCATTATGAGCCGGGATACGTAGTGAAAAATAACCTAACGATAACATTGATCGGTGTTTTGTTCCGATAGCAGCAATACTAAACATTATGCGAATGTATCATGATGAGTCATCCCACATTGGTGCTAATAAAATGCTGTCAAAACTGCGCGAGGACCTCATTGGCCACATGGGAAAAACAGTTCGAAAATATGTCGCAAAACTGCCGATCCTGTGTACTGGGAAAATCCTCCTCAGGAAAAAAACATGGTGTGTCAACAAAAATCTAAACTATCAACAAAATTGGACACATGGCATATCGATGATGCCGGACCGCTTGTAAAATCCAACAAATGCACCCAAATTCTAGTAATAATAGACTCATTCACAAAATGTGTTCGTTTTTGCCCTATTAACCCTACAGTGAACGCGTAGGGTCTATCAGGCCCATCCAAAAATTAATTTTGTAATTCGATGCGCGAACGGTCTTGTGCGCCTCAGTACCTTCAAACTAGCTCGCAATGTACGTGCAGTAGTAGTTGTAACGCAGTGCAGTGTGTAACAACAATTTTATAGTAGAATTTGGTCTCTCAGGCCCAACGCGTTCCTCTATGTAAGTATTTTTTGATTGGCTTGGTTTACATTTTCTATAAATATATCTTTTTTTCTATAGCACATGTTAAAGTGTGCTTTTATCAACTCAAAACAAAAGGTCAAGTTTTACTTTAACAGCAAGGGTAGATGAAGTAGCACTTTAACATCAAGGATAGATAATAGTTATTTACTATACAAGTGGGATAACAGCATCATTAATATACGTGTGTGTAAGTTACAAACGAGTGCGTAGCACGAGTTATGTAAGCACATAAGTATATTAATGATGCATTATCACACATGTATTGTACAAAATTTTATCTACGACTGCCTAAAATTGAGAAAAGTGCATTAAGAGAAATGTCAGATCTGTCATTTTCAAAAATATTTTAGTAGGAAAATGTCATTATGTCATTCATTTGACACTATTTCAGTTACGTAATGAAGTCATTACACAACTGAGTTGCGTAATGAAACCCTTACATAACTGAGTGGTGTAATGAGCTTCATTACCTAACTGAAATAGTGTCAAATGAGTGACGTAATGCGTTACTTATCCCACTGGAGTAGATAAAGTAATTTAATTTTCTAACTTTTGTTTAAATTAAATATGACAGCTTCGTATTATCGTAGCAACCCAATCTAGCTACTGACATTTTGAAATGTGATTGACTGTCATTATTTTCTTTTGAAATTGTTAAAGTTCTTGCTATAGAAAAAAATATTGTATTATACACGACGATAAAGTTGTTTCTATCCACTCTTGAATCATTAACGTCTCGACTTCGTCTCGACGTTAAACGATTCACTCGTGGATAAAATTTAACTTTATCGTCTTGTATAATAAATTACTATTATTTTATAGAATAATGGATCCTTATGAAAACGAAAATGAAAGGCTGAGACAGCTGTTTGAAGAAGTTCCAACCGACGAAGAAAATTTTTCGGATTCAGATGATTCCGTGACCGACGCACAATGTGAGGAGTCTTTAGCGACCATGAATCTGAAAGCGAACAGGAATTAGAAGTAAAGAACTAGTACCTATTCCACACGGTGTTGGTGGACGCCGCCATTTGCAGTATGAAGCAAAAGATGGCACAAAATGGAACAAATATTGCTCCACAAAAAACGTCCGAACAAGACAGAACAGCATAATCGTGAGACTTCCTGGTGTTATTGGTTGTGCAAAAAATGCATCGTCCCCACAAGACCGTTGGCAGTTTTTTTTTTCGATAATTCCATTATGACGGAGTTTGTGGAAAATACGAATATATATATTCAAAGTATATATGACCGCTATAAAAATAAATCTGACGCAAGGCCAACAGATATGATAGAAATGAGAGCACTTTTTGGATTACTTTATCTTGCACGTGTATACTAGAGTACCTGTATATAGTAAGAGTAGAGCAAACGATGACATTTAGGGATCCATGAAGCGAAGTTAGTCACAATTTCACAGTCGACTACATTAATATAATGAAGGGATTCATCCTGTGAAGTTAGTTACAACTGTCATAGGTTATAGTTGACTATAAATTATTATTTAGTATTTAGTCGTGGTATGAAGTTGAAACTAAATATGCTATACGCCATGTGTGTAATACACTTTTATTTATTAACTGGTATATACAGTGGCCTCAAGCTAACTTTATATTCATTTGCTGTTCACATCTACACATGAGGAACATAGATCGAGTAATATTTAAATGTAAGACTCCAAATAGTGCTTCAATCTTAACATTTTATACCGGCTTGCTTCCATGTACTTGTAATACCTACTAAAAGTAAGGATTAATGAGATAAAAAGAAAATTAAGATCATACTAGTTTTCCTACCTAACATGAAAACTGAAGTTTTGAAAGCTAAAGCGTTTTCAGTTCTCTTTAACTTTTTACAGCCATTTACTTCAAATTCCCTCTGATTTTTTTCCAAATTTTCACATATTCTTGGTCATTTGGAATTATAATTTTCTTTGTCGATGCTGTTTAACCAAATTTGTTTTGTTTATGGATCTTTGGGTATGCTTACAAGATGTATACCATTTTTGAACGGTTATTACACCCAGGCACGCAACAACCGGTTATGATAATGAAATATGTACTTACTTCAAAAGTGCAATAAATCTGACAATTTGAATGTCACTAATTTAAAAAATCGAAAGCACACGGGCCAACTAAATTTTTAAATTCTTATGGGATCCAAACCAATGAAATGCTGTTGCAGCGTTTGCTCTACTCTTACTATATACAGGTACTCTAGTGTATACCACGGAGGTAGGACATCTATTTTCGAATTTGGTCTAATGATGGTACAGGTGTTGAGATATTTCCTGCTACAATGGCACTCAGACGATTTCGTTTTTTGATGCGATGTTTGCGAATGGATGACATTCGAACGAGGGAAGAACGCAAAAGTCAGGATAACCTCGCACCAATAAGAAAAGTATTTGAAGAGGTAGTAAGAAACTGTCAAAAACATTACACAGTGGGGAAGTACACAACCATTGATGAAATACTGCTGGCATTCAGAGGTCGCTGTAAATTTAGAATGTATATCCCAAATAAGCCAGCGCGATAAGGGATAAAAGTGTTTTCGTTAGTCGACTCTCGCTCATTCTATACGTAGAATATGGAGGTTTATTGTGGCAAACACTCCCAAGGCCCATTTCTTGTGAGTAATGCTTCCGCAGTTGTACTGAAGCGACTTTGCTTACCATTGTCCCAATCTAGGAGAAATGTCACAATGGACAAGTTGCCAATAACTTATTGAAAAATCATCAGTTGACGATAGTCGGGACATTACGAAAAAACAAGAGGCAAATACCGAATGATTTTTTTACGAAAAGGCCTGAAAAGTCGAGCATGTTTGGTTTTACTGAGGATATGACCATTGTATCGTATATCAAAAAAAGAAAAAATAAACAGGTTATTCTATTATCAACTTTGCACCATGATGATTCCATTGATCCTGAATCTGGCGAGGAGACAAAACCTGAGATGATAACTTTTTACAACTCGACGAAATGTGGAGTTAATACCGTGGATCAGCTCTCTGCAAAATATAATGTGGCTAGAAATACGCGTAGGTGGCCGATGGTAATCCTATATGGACTGCTCAATGTTGTTGGAATAAACGCCTTTGTCATATACAAAAGCAATTCAAACGGCGCGAATGCGAAAGTTCAGCGAAGAATATTTCTAAAACAACTTGGTAAAGAACTCCTGATGGATTACATGAAAACAAGAGTACACTCTCAATACATACCAAGAGAAATTCGACAGCTTGCAGCTAGAATTAGTGGCACTGAGATAGTCGAGCGTGCAGAAATAGTTGAAAATAAACGTGGCAGATGCGCATTCTGTAAAGATCGGAAAACAAGGTACACATGTCGCTTTTGTTGAAATTTTATATGCCTGGAGCATACTATACACGTTTGCCAAGTATGCGCAGTGAAATTTCCAGAATAACTTTTATACAGAGGGTTTAGTGCAACCATACCAAAAATGCAGGTATTTTTTATTATTCTTTTCAGTTTGATTAAATAAACGACAAAGTTTTGTTTTCCAGTCTGGTATTTTAATTTTAGTTATATTAAAGATATACATGTAACTCCTTGTCAAAAATATATGTTTATTGTGAAAAATACATCTTTATTTTTCTGGGTATGTCAGGCCCAACGCGTTTTTTCGTGTAAAAATTAAACACGCGTCCACTGCAGGGTTAAGCAAAAAACTACAGATTGTAGCATAAAAGTCCTAATCCACGTATTTGAAGAGCTAGGCACACCAAAGCGGATAATAGCAGACATAGGAACCGCCTTTCAGTCGAGCAAATTTAAGGACTTGTTGGCTGACTGGTCTGTCGAACTGCATTTAATTGCGACAGGAGTTCCACGTGGAAACGGACAGGTTGAATGTGTGATGCGCACTTTATTTAATGCTTTGCGTGCTGTCTTAAATGAAAAAGACGAGAAGAACTGGATAAAAGTGCTCCCTGATATTGAAGACGACTTAAATATCACTGTCAATAAATCAACCGGATATGCTCCATGGGTCTTAATGTTTGGCAACAATCGACGCTTAAAGGCCGCGGATCAGCTGTTAGCCGACATGCCATCACAAAATGAGATCACCGATACCGAGGCAATAAACAAAAACGTAAACCTACGCTTAACAAAAATGTATGAACAAGCGAAAATTGTCTTCAACAAAAAAAACGAGTTAAGGCTGCTGGCGATCAAGTGGCTATAGCAAATAGTCAATTAGCGTATGGAGGAAAATTGAAACCGAAGTTTCATTGCCTGCCTAATGAGAGGTATGCACTAAGACGAGTTGGCAGTCGAGGCAGAACTACTGTAGCAGCGCACGAGCAGTTGCGTACCTGGCCCGAGTAATACACAAAAAAAAATATTGGGAAATATAAGATCCCTAACTTATCGTTAGGCTAAGCTCCCCAAAATATTGGGCAATATAAGATCCCTAAGTTATGGTTAGGCTAAGCTCCCCAAAATATTGGGCAATAAAAGATTCCTAACTTATCGTTAGGCTAAGCTCCCCAAAATATTGGGCAATATAAGATCCCTAAGTCATGGTTAGGCTAAGCTCCCCAAAATATTGGGCAATAAAAGATTCCTAACTTATCGTTAGGCTAAGCTCCCCAAAATATTGGGCAATATAAGATCCCTAAGTTATGGTTAGGCTAAGCTCCCCAAATATTGGGCAATATAAGATCCCTAAGTTATGGTTAGGCTAAGCTCCCCAAAATATTGGGCAATATAAGATCCCTAAGTTATGGTTAGGCTAAGCTCCCCAAAATATTGGGCAATATAAGATCCCTAAGTTATGGTTAAGCTAAGCTCCCCAAATATTGGGCAATATAAGATCCCTAAGTTATGGTTAGGCTAAGCTCCCCAAATATTGGGCAATATAAGATCCCTAAGTTATGGTTAGGCTAAGCTCCCCAAATATTGGGCAATATAAGATCCCTAAGTTATGGTTAAGCTAAGCTCCCCAAATATTGGGCAATATAAGATCCCTAAGTTATGGTTAGGCTAAGCTCCCCAAATATTGGGCAATATAAGATCCCTAAGTTATGGTTAGGCTAAGCTCCCCAAAATATTGGGCAATATAAGATCCCTAAGTTATGGTTACGCTAAGCTCCCCAAATATTGGGCAATATAAGATCCCTAAGTTATGGTTAGGCTAAGCTCCCCAAAATATTGGGCAATAAAAGATTCCTAACTTATCGTTAGGCTAAGCTCCCCAAAATATTGGGCAATATAAGATCCCTAAGTTATGGTTAGGCTAAGCTCCCCAAAATATTGGGCAATAAAAGATTCCTAAGTTATGGTTAGGCTAAGCTCCCCAAATATTGGGCAATATAAGATCCCTAAGTTATGGTTAGGCTAAGCTCCCCAAAATATTGGGCAATATAAGATCCCTAAGTTATGGTTAAGCTAAGCTCCCCAAATATTGGGCAATATAAGATCCCTAAGTTATGGTTAGGCTAAGCTCCCCAAAATATTGGGCAATAAAAGATTCCTAAGTTATGGTTAGGCTAAGCTCCCCAAAATATTGGGCAATATAAGATCCCTAAGTTATGGTTAGGCTAAGCTCCCCAAATATTGGGCAATATAAGATCCCTAAGTTATGGTTAGGCTAAGCTCCCCAAAATATTGGGCAATATAAGATCTCTAAGTTATCGTTAGGCTAAGCTCCCCAAAATATTGGGCAATATAAGATCCCTAAGTTATGGTTAGGCTAAGCTCCCCAAATATTGGGCAATATAAGATCCCTAAGTTATGGTTAGGCTAAGCTCCCCAAAATATTGGGCAATATAAGATCCCTAAGTTATGGTTAAGCTAAGCTCCCCAAATATTGGGCAATATAAGATCCCTAAGTTATGGTTAGGCTAAGCTCCCCAAAATATTGGGCAATATAAGATCCCTAAGTTATGGTTAAGCTAAGCTCCCCAAATATTGGGCAATATAAGATCCCTAAGTTATGGTTAGGCTAAGCTCCCCAAAATATTGGGCAATAAAAGATTCCTAACTTATCGTTAGGCTAAGCTCCCCAAAATATTGGGCAATATAAGATCCCTAAGTTATGGTTAGGCTAAGCTCCCCAAATATTGGGCAATATAAGATCCCTAAGTTATGGTTAGGCTAAGCTCCCCAAAATATTGGGCAATATAAGATCCCTAAGTTATGGTTAAGCTAAGCTCCCCAAATATTGGGCAATATAAGATCCCTAAGTTATGGTTAGGCTAAGCTCCCCAAAATATTGGGCAATATAAGATCCCTAAGTTATGGTTAAGCTAAGCTCCCCAAATATTGGGCAATATAAGATCCCTAAGTTATGGTTAGGCTAAGCTCCCCAAAATATTGGGCAATAAAAGATTCCTAACTTATCGTTAGGCTAAGCTCCCCAAAATATTGGGCAATATAAGATCCCTAAGTTATGGTTAGGCTAAGCTCCCCAAATATTGGGCAATATAAGATCCCTAAGTTATGGTTAGGCTAAGCTCCCCAAAATATTGGGCAATATAAGATCCCTAAGTTATGGTTAAGCTAAGCTCCCCAAATATTGGGCAATATAAGATCCCTAAGTTATGGTTAGGCTAAGCTCCCCAAAATATTGGGCAATAAAAGATTCCTAACTTATCGTTAGGCTAAGCTCCCCAAAATATTGGGCAATATAAGATCCCTAAGTTATGGTTAGGCTAAGCTCCCCAAATATTGGGCAATATAAGATCCCTAAGTTATGGTTAGGCTAAGCTCCCCAAAATATTGGGCAATAAAAGATTCCTAACTTATCGTTAGGCTAAGCTCCCCAAAATATTGGGCAATATAAGATCCCTAAGTTATGGTTAGGCTAAGCTCCCCAAATATTGGGCAATATAAGATCCCTAAGTTATGGTTAGGCTAAGCTCCCCAAAATATTGGGCAATATAAGATCCCTAAGTTATGGTTAAGCTAAGCTCCTCAAATATTGGGCAATATAAGATCCCTAAGTTATGGTTAGGCTAAGCTCCCCAAAATATTGGGCAATATAAGATCCCTAAGTTATGGTTAAGCTAAGCTCCCCAAATATTGGGCAATAAAAGATTCCTAACTTATCGTTAGGCTAAGCTCCCCAAAATATTGGGCAATATAAGATCCCTAAGTTATGGTTAAGCTAAGCTCCCCAAAATATTGGGCAATAAAAGATTCCTAACTTATCGTTAGGCTAAGCTCCCCAAAATATTGGGCAATATAAGATCCCTAAGTTATGGTTAGGCTAAGCTCCCCAAATATTGGGCAATATAAGATCCCTAAGTTATGGTTAGGCTAAGCTCCCCAAAATATTGGGCAATATAAGATCCCTAAGTTATGGTTAAGCTAAGCTCCCCAAATATTGGGCAATATAAGATCCCTAAGTTATGGTTAGGCTAAGCTCCCCAAAATATTGGGCAATATAAGATCCCAAAGTTATGGTTAAGCTAAGCTCCCCAAATATTGGGCAATAAAAGATTCCTAACTTATCGTTAGGCTAAGCTCCCCAAAATATTGGGCAATATAAGATCCCTAAGTTATGGTTAGGCTAAGCTCCCCAAATATTGGGCAATATAAGATCCCTAAGTTATGGTTAGGCTAAGCTCCCCAAAATATTGGGCAATATAAGATCCCTAAGTTATGGTTAAGCTAAGCTCCCCAAATATTGGGCAATATAAGATCCCTAAGTTATGGTTAGGCTAAGCTCCCCAAAATATTGGGCAATATAAGATCCCTAAGTTATGGTTAAGCTAAGCTCCCCAAATATTGGGCAATAAAAGATTCCTAACTTATCGTTAGGCTAAGCTCCCCAAAATATTGGGCAATATAAGATCCCTAAGTTATGGTTAGGCTAAGCTCCCCAAAATATTGGGCAATATAAGATCCCTAAGTTATGGTTAAGCTAAGCTCCCCAAATATTGGGCAATATAAGATCCCTAAGTTATGGTTAGGCTAAGCTCCCCAAAATATTGGGCAATATAAGATCCCTAAGTTATAGTTAAGCTAAGCTCCCCAAATATTGGGCAATATAAGATCCCTAAGTTATGGTTAGGCTAAGCTCCCCAAAATATTGGGCAATATAAGATCCCTAAGTTATGGTTAAGCTAAGCTCCCCAAAATATTGGGCAATAAAAGATTCCTAACTTATCGTTAGGCTAAGCTCCCCAAAATATTGGGCAATATAAGATCCCTAAGTTATGGTTAGGCTAAGCTCCCCAAATATTGGGCAATATAAGATCCCTAAGTTATGGTTAGGCTAAGCTCCCCAAAATATTGGGCAATATAAGATCCCTAAGTCTAAGTTATGGTTAGGCTAAGCTCCCCAAAATATTGGGCAATATAAGATCCCTAACTTATCGTTAGGCTAAGCTCCCCAAAACATTGGGCAATACAAGATCCCTAACTTATCGTTAGGCTAAGCTCCCCAAAACATTGGGCAATACAAGATCCCTAACCCAACGTTAGGCCTAACTCAAACAAGAAAAAAAAACTTGTTTTTCTTGGCCATGAAGTCATTAACAATGTTTTCTAGCAAATACTTGTGTAATTCACAGATCCTGTGCAAAGGCGCGGGGACGCCCCTGCGTCAGGAAGGCCGTGTTGGCTTGCGTCATGCGAACCACCTGATCCCTTGCTGACGGGGCCAAGCCGGGGAGGTGCCGCACTCGGTTGGGAATGCGCACGCAGCCTGATTCTAATTTCGAACTTGTATCGTTGGATTGCAATAAATTGCACATGAAACAATTTAGTGTGTTATTTCTTATTCAATTACTTAGAAATTACAATAAAGCTTACATATATATAACCTCAGACAAAGCTAGTTTTATTTGTATTTTTGAAAATTTAAATCAAAATACGTTTAAAAAAATTGTGTTCCGAGTCGTCTTTCCTAGTGATCGACTTCCAATTTCTATACAAGTAAATGTGTCACCTTCGGGTGACTCGGAACACTTTTCTTTTTTTTTAATAGAGGATTTTTTTAAAATCTTTAACAATAACGGGGAATTGTTCCTAAGATATTAGACGCACCTTAGCCAAAATTTTATTAATTTTGCTTAAATGCGTCAAAAGTTAGAAGTAAAAATATGTCAAAAGTGTTGACGGTACCTCGCACCTTGCTACCCTAAAGATAATGAATGAATGAATGCACTAATAAAAATCACATAAAAAGAATGCCACTTGTAATTACAGCAAAAACTACAAATATCAAAAGACATTAATAATTTCCATGGCCGGCTGTCACTTTGACATTTTTCACACAATTTAGCAGGCCATGGAAATTGGTTCCCACCTATCAGCATTGATTACTTGTATGTCCCATCTCTAATCTTAATATACAGGGTCTCTAGGGACTGTTACAGCGCCTTGATAGAGACAGTGCCGACAATAGGCACAATTTGCCACAAAATGGCGGCCAATGGCCTACTAACTTTAATAAATTGAACGATTTTGAATGGATATGGTTACACAACGTATAAATAATATGTTGGTGGCACTGTAAGTCTATGTCAAATTCGAGGTTATCAGGTTAGGTTTTGCGTCAATTTTGACACAAAGTGATGCAAAATCTAACCTGCTAACCTCGAATTTGACACAAACTGACACAAAACCTAACCTGCTAACCTTGATTTGGTATAAACAAAGAAAAGCATCAACAAATTTTGCCTCTTAATGGCGGCCGATTCGAGCGACCACTAAAAAAGAGGGACTGTTACAGTGATTTTATATGAGACAGTGGCGACAATAGAGTGTACTCTTTTTTATTGCTCGCTCGAATAACGTGGTATCGGCCGCCATTAAGAGGAAAAATGCTTTTGAACCCTATAATAATCTATTGAGCAGTCACTTACGAATATGTAAGCAATATAAAACTTACAGGAAAATATTTATTTTTCTGTTAAATGTTCTGGTTTGTGTGATGTTAATACTGAATATCGTAAATAACTAATTGGCAAACTATTGTTTGGAAAACTCACGACCACGGGAAAACTAATGGCAGATTGCATCACTTGATACGTCCACTCAAACTTTTGACAAGTTATAAAATACCAATGTGTTATTTTCAGATTAGTAACTTTTTGTAACTAAACATTCTGTACACTGTTAAAAATGACAATAACTTGGAATAATTTTGCCTTCAACCAATAGAAAACATGACCACCGTATGGCCACACTGTGATTATACAGTGAATTTATTATAACGCGCAATGTGGCATTCCCGTTTTTATAAGGACTTGATTGTTACTATGGGTTTCTAAGGGTACGCCACGCCATGTGTAAATGCGTTTATTTTAAAATGCAATATATGAACCGTAATTTTATTGAAAAAGAAGCATCAGAAAGAACAACAGAGCATGTAATAACCCACATACTTGCTGTAAACTGAAGTCTTTATACTATTTCATCAACAGAATTCCTTCCCCCGTACAATATATTATGTTTTTACATACTCAGTAACGTTTCCGTATTGCATTTTAAAATAAACGCATTTACACATATTGCGCGTTATAATAAACTCCCTGTATAGTCACTGTAAGCTTTGGGGGCGGCAAAAAGAAGAAATAATATTAGAATCTAGTAATTTCTAAACTTTATATTGGTAACAATTTTTGACATATATCAAACGGAACAGCCACTATTGCAGCGTGAGAAACTAGCTATAGTAAGATACTGCGGTGACAAAAATATGGAAAACCCAAATATGTTAATGAAATCTGCGATACAGCTTCTCATATACCTATTTGGGGTAGACTTGCTTTTTAAATTCAAAATATACGGTACTCCCCACCCAAGAAAAGCCCCCTTCCGTGCTTTCCAAGAATACTTCGATACTCAGCATCACTCCGTTTCGCTAATACAATGAAATGCTATGAACCAGTTATTTATTAAAAAAAAAACAAAAAAACAAAATTTTTTGCCGACGACCATAGCTCGAAAGTTGATGTTTCCTTCATTTTCGGACCGGAATCGTGTACACATACGAACATACATCCCCCGCACAGCACGTTTAGGCACCCCCCAATACGGGGGATTGATCTAGTGGGCTGGGTTCTTCACCAAAAGATCCGCACCGCCGAGACGGAGATTTGATATAGTGGGTTCATTAGTCGGTTGACTCGAATTTTAGAGATATTTGACTCAGAGTGGTGTTCGATATGAGGGAATTTCAATACTTCGTACACTTCGTGTCGAAGTAAAAATTCTCATAACTCATTTTTAGGTTCGTTTGCAATCGCGTTTAAAATCATGAACGAATTTAATGATTCTCATATGGTTAAAGCTCCAAAATGGAAAGAACGGCATAAAGTTAGATGTAAAGCAAATCTGAATGTTTATTATACCTACATAAAAGGGGAATTAGGTCAGCAAATTCATAGGTATCATCAAGGCGGTCTATATTGTTCCAGGCCATGACACTGGGCCTATAAAGTGACCTTTGGAATGGCCTACCACAAGCTGGCAACATGGCTTTGCCAACCTTTAACAAAAAATCTAGTGTGATACACGCACACAGCTTCCTTTTACAGTAATCTTATAATTAGCCAAAAAATTGATTTTAAATTTTTAAGCATTTGTCAAAAATTTTCAAAAATTACAAATTTTACAAAAACGGTACAAAATAGAGTGTTAGTTCAAGAGACAAATTTTCTCTAGAATTTTAAGCTGAATTCAAAAATGTTATAATATACTGGGTGTTCTATTTAAAATAGGAGTTAATAAAAAAAATCCATACACATTGAAAATGTAATAAAAATGTAAAGTTTAAAAAAAATCGTTAGAGCCGCTTTTGGAAAAACTTCCAGTTATGCGATTTTCTTCAAAAGCTTGCTGTCGCATCTACATAGTACAAGAAACTTATATATGAAGTTTCAACGCCATAACTCTTTCCGTTTTTCAGATATTCTGTTCACAAACAGACACACAGCTAGACAGACGCACAGACAGACCAATGAAAAAAAATATGTTTTTTGGGATAAGGGGTCTCTAAAACGTGAAGATCTGTTGAAAACTCAATTTCGAATTTTTGGGGTGAATCCAATACTTCCTTTATTGTAAAAGGAAGTAAAAATTAGTAGTTTTGGTCACTAAATGAACAATCTGTCAGTGCACTACCTACATAATTCTGACACATGCCGGTTGAAAAAAATCTATAAAATCACTGCTATTTACATCTTAGTGCGGCACTTCACTGTTATATTCGATTTAAAAACAATTCCTAATGGGTAGGTACTACCTAATTCTCCATTGCTACTAATTTTGACTTTATCTAAAATAGTAATTTCTTCAAAATAACTTCTCTGGGGGATAGTGGTATTACAGTCGCAATAAATCTCTACATCGTATTGCTCTTTTAAAGTGCTTTTCACCACAACACTAGCCTTTCCAATCCGCCAGTTTTCTAAATGCAAAACTTCTCTCTATGTGTCTTTTTATTTTTGTGCCACCGTTTTATTAGATGGAAACTCGAACACGCTATCATATGGAGCAACTGACGAAGCGTAAGTTGACCTGCAGCTTGGTACGCAACACTTCAAAGGCAGTTTTGTAACTTATATTAATTGGCTTGTCAACATAGTTTTTAATGTCAAATATATTTCAAACAAACAAAACTTAGTGTGTCTTGGAATGGCCTAGCACACAGTCTGGGAACAGAGCCAGTGTCATGGCCTCGAACAATATAGACCGCCTTGGTATCATTCAAAACACAATATTTCGTGGTAGGTGACCTGCATAAGTAGTTAAAGATGAATGCGAGTTTATTTGTATTAAATCAAAACTATACGTATAAAACGTTGAAATTCATGAGGTACCATCACAATATAGCACACCCTTTGTCTTTGCATTCGTTCGTTTTTCTTTAATAATTTACACTGATGTCACATGGATAATGATCCGTCACATGTGACGTTACTTACTACGGCATAACCTCAATAATTATGTGGGGCAAAACGGAGATAAAGTACGTTTTTTTTTCTATAATAACTGTCGAAGTGTTACAATGTTGGTAGATATGTGATTAAAACGCTAGGAAATTTTTATACCTCGTGTTGGTAGAACTTTTTCAAAATTATGGTTATGTGTCAATTTTGAATGTCAAAGTTTCTTAATTTGAACTCTTGACAAATTTCTTTTTTTAACATGGAATCATCATCATCATCAATAAAATCGGATAAAAAAAGAAAACCAAAAAATATTTTTTCGTACACTAGCACTGAAAGAGCTACTTTGCCGTACAATTTATTAATCAGAAAGTTGCACTTTGCGGTATTCGTACGGCAAAGTAGTATTTTGTTTTGCGGTATTCGTACGGCAAAGTAGCACTTTGCCGTACGTTTCCTTAGTTACAACACATATAATATTACATTACATTAATATTACTCTACTTATTTGCTATATACGAGGATAAATTTAGTATTCCGTTTTGTATGCTAGTGTACGAAAAAATATTGTACGAAACTCGTATGAAAGTGGCTTTTCCATACTCGTCTCGAAATTCCGGACTCGGCCTAACGGCCTCTTCCGGAAACATCTCACTCGTACTGAAAAGCTCCACTTTCTATACTTGTTACGTAAATTACTATTTTCGTACACTAGCATTGAAAGAGCTACTTTGCCGTACAATTTATTAATCAGAAAGTTGCACTTTGCGGTATTCGTACGGCAAAGTAGTATTTTGCGGTATTCGTACGGCAAAGTAGCACTTTGCCGTACGTTTCCTTAGTTACAACACATATAATATTACATTACATTAATATTACTCTACTTATTTGCTATATACGAGGATAAATTTAGTATTCCGTTTTGTATGCTAGTGTACGAAAAAATATTGTACGAAACTCGTATGAAAGTGGCTTTTCCATACTCGTCTCGAAATTCCGGACTCGGCCTAACGGCCTCTTCCGGAAACATCTCACTCGTACTGAAAAGCTCCACTTTCTATACTTGTTACGTAAATTACTATTTCCTTTAACTTTCATACTTGCGCAATGAGTAGTTTAAATTTGGATTTAGTTAACGAAATTTTATTTAAAGTTAACATTAACAATTAATGAAGTAAGAAGAATTATTAATCATAATCCATTTTTAATACAATTAAAACATACCTAAAGCTTTAGCAAGTCTGAATGCAGGAATGTAAATGAAATTGATAAGGACATGCAAGGTTATTCACAACAATGCGCAAAACTGCAGAAAATCTGGAACTTGTATATGACAAAGGCAGGGCAGTATTAAGTTACTATTTGATTTTAATTGAAATGTTGGTTTGAATAATAATAGCATAAAAGTATGAATAACGCATTTGGTTCATGTAGAAAAGTTTATTTAAATAAAGTATGATAAATAGAACTGAGGCAATCTATAACAGTTCTATAATTAATTGCATTAGGGTTTTTTGTGTTTCAATCATCTCCAGGCATACACTTTTTTTTAAATTACTGATGAAGCCAAGATGGCTGGCGAAACGTATAATTAAAATGTTTTCAATTTAAAATTAAATGATTTTTATTTATAATAAAAAATCATGTTTATTTAATAACATTTTGACTGAATAATATCCTAAAATACAAGTTTTAAATAACAACAACATTAAAGTGTGCTTTAAAAACGATAATACAATTGCTAATCATTTCTTAAAAAATTAAAAGATAAAACTGAAATTCAATCTGAATCTAATATTGTTTATCAAATCAATTGGAATAATTGTGCCGATTACCTTGGCCAAACTAAGCAAAATCTAAAATAAAAGATTAAATCAACATAAAACTTCTATACAAACTAAAACTTTACTTCCACTAAACTTAATATAGGGAACTACACTTACAAAAACGCTAATTTACGAGATGTTAGAAATAAAAACAAAACTCAAAATCTATTAATTATTCAACGGAATATTCAAGATGCATTGTTTGATATTATTCTAAGCTCTTCCCTCATTTTAGTATTAATTGATATGTAAAAGTTGTAATTATGATTCTACTTCGTCTGATGAAGTTTGCTAATGCAAACGAAACGTTGCGTAACACAGAAGATAATTGCAATGAATTGAAGGAAGTTTAGCTACGGTTATTATTTTTCTACCCAATATAAAATAATATATAATAAATAACAGCAAGCATTTCTATTTGATGTTCTGATTTTTAAAATAAGTCAGTTAAATAGTTCAATGATTCTATTTAAGCGAATTTGCTTAAATGCATTAATTTGTAAACTTCAACTTTATTTAAATATTGACTTAAATAGGACGACGTAAATTACATTAGTACCTAACCTAAAGCGAAAACATAAACTACCAGATTAGTTAGGATAAAACTGGATTGAAGAATGACAACAGACCTGTTTTTATTTTCATATTTACATTGATTTCAAAATTTGTAAATAGCATAACAAGCTTCAGCTATTACATTATTATGATTAATGTGAGAATTTGTGTTCAAATTACGGATTGCACCATGATTTTTAATTAGTACATTTTACATTTGTTTTCCTTAACCGCCTTAATTTAGCAGGTCTTCCCACTAAAACTTTAGAGCGACATTATATTAAATAAAACTCATGTTTACAAGAGTTTGCTAAACATAATTCAATTATTCAGGCAATTGCTGACGTGGGGCTCTTGAGAAAATTACAAAACATATCAATTGATTGAATGTCTAAATAAGGTCAACGATTTTAAACCGATTTGACAGAGAAGCGACATATGAGTATATAATCTAGAAGTTTTCTTACCACTTTACAAAATGAAACCAGCTGTGGTATTGTTTGTTCTTGCTCACTGCGTCATAGAGAATGTGGTTGGTATGGTGCATCCCAAACGTAAGTTATTTTTTAAGTACATGTAATACTTATAAAGATTTACGCATTAATAAATGCTTTGCTTCAGTTTTTGCATTGCTTACTATTCAAATATTTTACAACTATAATTATAGTTATTTCTATTATTTATTAGACCTATGCTATGGCAGGCCAAATGAAAAGTATACGAACTCTTACGACTCAAGGTGCGATAGATACTGTAATATTCCTTATTCACCTTGTCCTGCTGTCTTCACAAACGTGGAAGGCTGCTACTGCATGGACGGATACTACAGAAATAGGGATGGGATGTGTGTAGCAACGCTGCAATGTGACACATATCCGCCTCATCATGACAGTTTAGCATCGAATACTTGCTCGCAACACCCAAATGAACAATTTACGTACAACTTGCCAGATCCTGAGGCAACCTGTCAGAATCCCAATCCACATCCCGTGGTCTCAACATATCAAAGAGGATGCACGTGTAAGCCAGGATTCGTTAGAAATCATCTAGGAGGCTGTGTACATCCTTGGCAATGTGTTGCCCGCCATGTTCACCCCTTGTTGCGACAATAGAAGAACCTCAACCATCTAGAAAAATTATGAACAGAAACAGAAAGAGGAAGAGTAAGAGTATTCTGTTATTGTTCTGTTAATTCTAAAGGGTTTGTAAATTTTTGTATATATTCTAATTATACTATCTGGTATCTGTACCAAAAATAACTTAACATAAATGACAGTAACGTATATGGCGAATCAATAATCTCTCTTTGCTGCTTAAGACCCAAAGGTCTTCTGTATTTTTAAGTACAGTGACTTAAAATTTTGGAATCTCTTTATAGTATTTTCCTAGTAACAACAATCTTTTAAAAAATAACCAAAAAAACGCACTTTTACATTATTCTTTTAGATTCTGTATACAAAATTGCAGTCCTAATGTTAGCAGAAATTGTAATATCTCTGAAGCCTGTTTGAACGTTGCAGCATAATTCGGGTGAAGAACTTACAAACAAAAACAAATGATTTATCGAAAAATATCTTCACACGGAATCGTTTCGGTAGAAGATACCGCTCTTAAAAAAAGTGAAACAAAATGGTTTTGCTGTTCCACTTTACTAACAAATATACACACAAACTTAATATGTCGTATATTAGTGGAACGAATAAAGTTCAAAGATGTGTCATTTATTTATTCTAACATAGAACCCGATGAGAGCCACTAATTCTGATGAAGCCATTTTGTCCATATAAAGAAACAGTTAGAAAATTCCCGGTAGTCGAGACTTTTTTCGTTATCAAAAAGTGACAACAATGCGTTTTTTTAGAAAATACATCATAATATTGTGAAGAGCAATTTTTCTTTTTTTTGCAAGGCAACTAGTGAAGACTTCAAAATATTAACAAAATTCTACCAGCAGAATATTCCTTAGCTATGGGAAATATACCGGGTGACAATGAGACTAGGGCCTTATATCTTCTTTATTTACGAATCGATTTGGATAAAATTTTATACCAAGATACTAGACATAATTTCTGATTGGCCGATAGATATAGTCAAAATAACTGACTTCCGGTTTTACCGGAAATGATACTAATTTTTTGTTTAAAAATATTGAAATTTGGCAAGACAATTATATGTAATTTGATTCGTAAATTGAGAAAAACATAAAATATACAGGTTGTTTAATTTAAAAAATAAAAGTTAGTATCATTTCTGGTAAAACCGAAAGTCAGCCATTTTGACTATATCTATCGGCCAATCAGAAATTATTAGAACCAGCGTGGCCAGCCTACGTCCGGCCCTGCCAGTGTAAAGAAACGGTTAACAATAAAAATGCTTGCTGTTGACGGTCTCGCCACTCGCGCTTACGATCGGCATGTGCGCGCGCCAGTGCTTACGGTCTGGACGGCCGGCGGCATCGGCTCTTATAATATAAGATGTCTCGTATCGTGGTATAAAATGTTATCCAAATCTATTGATAAATAAAGAAGATATAAGCATGGCCCTAGTTTCATTGTCACCCGGTATATGTGTCCGCTCGAGATTTGGATCTACCGTGGTTCCTGATCTCTGAAATAGCTTAAAAAAAACCACGTGGTTCAGTTGGAAGGTTAATCTGGGGGCCGTGATTAGGTACTGACCATAACAAGGCACGACCACGACAAGGAATGAGGTTTCAAGGCGATACTTGAGGCGTTGGACCCCAACAAGCCAGACAAATATGCTAGAAGATTTAGAACTTGGCGTTGGATGTTCTTAAAAGATTTTCTATGTGGATTTAGAGACTCAAGCCTCTTATGGTTCTGAATAGCTTCGGACAGGCCTAGATGTCTGATTAGCGGAGGGCGCAGGGGGCTCAGCAGCTCTTCCAGTGAGAGCTGAGTGGACGGGACGCTGGATCAAAGTGTCTTCAGGAAGCTGGGCATCCTGCTTTTATACCTTTTCGGTCCCTTCTACCTTGGTATCTTTTTGGGAATTTAATAAATAGTGGGCAAGACCACAAACATCTTTGGACTCTTTGCTTTATCTTCAATTCGCGCACACGGGAGATTCAAGCGCCGATTATAGAGTGTTTAGCGGTGTACAACTTTCCAGAATAGTATTTATGCAAAAACTAATTTTGGTGCAGGTGCTAACGTCACAAACTCACTGATAGAATAGCTTAAATACAAGATAAGTTTACTTAGCTTAACACTGTATCTAGAACTTAGTTTGTAATGACGTGCTAATTTATCTTAAATTTCTACACTAGTGTGAATTCTCACATACTAATAAACTTTGTGTAACTGCCTCACCGTTAATGTGAGTTGCAGTACCACTTAATCATCGTTATTTTGCTATTAGAAACTCACGTTATTTTTTCAGTTTATCAGATTGTTACGTTAATTGCTTTACCGGAATATTTTGCATACGTATTTACGTACCCTATGTGTTTACTTCTTGGTGTATATACTTGACCTAACAGATATAACCGTTATTGTTGAACACAGGGTTATGTTTTCCCTGTGCTCGTCATGTTCTGAAATTACCATATATGTGCCGCTTGCCAATGACAGGCGATCATCTTACTGCAGCGTAACTGCTTCGAGTGGATCCAGCGAAATATGCTGCTAGAAGTTAAAAAGCGTGGCGGCTATTAACTAACATTGTACTGTAATGATTGGTCATTTACTTTGTATTTTGCCTACGACTACTCTCGTTCTAAATTTATGAGCTAACTGTTTTTTACCTGCTGAAGAAAGTAAAATTATGCATTCTAATTTTATTTGGTTACACATGCTGGTTATTGTACCTAACAAATTAAACCGGACAAAGAAGAACATAAACAAGCATAATTCAATAATTATTGTAGTGGTAGCTTCTTCAGATTAATAATTAGCAATTAAAAAGTACAAGGGGGGTTTTATGAATTAAAAGTACAATATAAACATTTGAGATTAAATACAGTTACTGTTTAACTGTGAATAGTTTTTTAAAAAGAGGCGAGCATATAAGTTGATTTAGTTGGAATAGTTGTTTGGTAACATCATAGCTTAGATCTTAATTTGTATTACCTGACAAACGGAATAACTATAGTGAAAGACAAAGTCAAATGATTATCTGAAAGAGTCTATGGTGAAATGTTATAATAAAATATATCATATAAAAATGTATCAAGAGTGTCAGATTGTAAAAAAAATTGGTATAATTTATTGCTAGGGAAAATATGATAAGAAAATAACAACGAATTTTTTCAGAAAATGTAAAACGTGTTTAATAAAAGTAAATTTTAAACAATAAAAACCCTTTTGATAAAAGATGCATAGTATCTGTTTGGAGTATTAAAGGGTGTCTGTAATTAAAATCAGCGAAACGAAGATAAAAACGAATTTTAAAAAACTAACTGTATAATATTGTAATAGCCCCTCGCTTAAATAAAATTGGGTATTAACATACACTATCTCTCTCTCTATCGTAACTTCATTACTGAAGTATCGTGATCCCATGTTATTATGTTACAGTGTCGGTGATGTTTTCCATTTCTCTCTGGCCGAGGCAGATCTTATATTTTCCTGGAGTGACTCTCCTGTGAGAACTTTCACTTGATCGATCCACCGCTTTGGAGAGCGTCCGCGAGGTCGGACCCCTTTGACTTTTCCCTGGATGACTAGTTTTTCTAAGTTATCATCTGTTCTTCGGGTGATATGTCCAAAGTATTTAAGGATTCGCTGTCTTATTTTTTTCGACAGTCTCTCGCGGATGTTAAGTTCCCTCAGTATGGATACGTTTGTTCTATGAGCTGTCCAGGGAATCCTCAATAGTTGTCTCCAGATCCACATCTCGAACGCATCAATCTTCGCCAGGTCTACAGCTTTTATCGTCCATGTTTCAGCTCCATATACTGCAATCGGAAAAACAAGTGTATGTACGATCTTAAGTTTCTCTTTGCACTCTATCAATAAGTTCGGACATCTCCTTTTCAGTTTTGCAAAAAGAGTTGTGTCATCAGCTTAGCGTAAGTTGTGTATCTTTCTTCCTCCAATAACTATGCCGCCTTCCCAGTTTTCTAGAAGATTTCGAAGTATATGTTCGCCATAAATATTAAACAAAAGGGGGGACAAAACACATCCTTGTCGGACATCTGGTTGAATTTTAAAAGATTTGGATATTCTTCTATCAACTTTGATATTTGCTGAGCCGTGTTCATATAATTGTCTTATTAGCAGAACTAGATGTTGGGGAGTTCCCATTATCAATAGAGTTTGCCATAATTTATGCCAGTTTACGCAATTGAAAGCCTTGCTGTAATCTAAGAAGCATATGTATGTTGGTATTGTATATTCCCTGGCCTTTTCGATGATTTGTCGAACGTTTAGAATTAGTTGAATTTTACGTTTACCGCTTACAAATCCGGCTTGTTGTTGTGGTATCTGATTATCTAGATAATTTTTGAGTCATTGTAAAAGGATTCTGAGCATTATCTTGCTTGGGTGCGATATTAGTGCAATTGTTCTGTAATTACTACACTTTTGGCTAGTCCTTATTTTATGGAGCGGAATAAGAGTGGATGTGGTCCAGTCATTTGGCCATTTTCCGGTCTACCTTATTTGATTACAGATATTCCATATTATATCTATGCCTTTTGAGTCTAATTGTTTAAGCATTTCTCCTCTCACATTATCTTTGCCTGCGCTCTTATTGTTTTTTAGGCTATGAATGGCTTCTTCCACTTCTGTCTTTAGCACGAGCGGTTCATATTCTATTGTAATATAGAAGGAGGATCTTCGAACTCCTGTTCTTGTTCTTCGGCACTATAGAGATCTTCGCAATACTGTTTTCATACCTCTAACACTTCCTCTATCTCGGTGATAACTCTCCCATCTCGACTCTCTACGTTCCATGTTCGTTGTGTCGTTGGTTATTGACGATTTTTCGATTTCTTGGCATGTCTCTTGTAAGTGTCGATTTTTGTCTCTCCTGCATAAGGTTTGTATTTTTCTACTCAATCTTCGATATTTTTTTCTTTCTTCCTCTGTATTTACACCTGTCATTTTTAGTTGTTTTCTTTCATCCATAATTTTCCACGTTTCTTTCGTTATCCATTGTTTCCTCTTCATATGTTTGGTTATTTTTATAATTTCTTCTTTGGTTTCTAACATTATTGTTTTCATTTTATTCCATATTTGTTCAACGTTTGCGTCATTTGTTAGCTCTGTGATTGCTTCCAGATTTCTATCTAATTGTTGCTTGTAATAAAATACAATATAATATTTATAATTATTAGCAAGGGATATAGTACAGTCAAAATAAATTTTGACCTGGGAAAAATTGCAACACAAATAATTTTTTTTTTGCATTATACTGTGAAAAGTGTGTATTTAAACATACTCAAAATCCCCATTAATCCCGGGCCGGGAAATCAGTCAAAATCCAAGGTGGCGGCTGAATTTGACTTTTTCTCTATTTTGCTGCATTTATTACCGTAGAAAAGATAGTGCGCACTCAAAATAGGTATTTATTATGTACTGAAGCATGCCATTTACATCAACTCAAAATCGCCCTTAATCCCGGCCCAGGAAATCAGTCAAAATCGTAGATGGCAGCTGAATTTGCCATGTTTGTCATTAATACGTATACAGGCAGTTTTTATATAAATAAAATGATTACATGTATTGTGTATTACACATTGTGTATTACACATCACATGAACTTTTATTATACATCAGACTTACAAAAACGTAATTTCAATATACGAAGGGTGATCCCTATGCTCCGTCCCCGACCAACTTCCGGTTACAAAATTAAAATTTATATCACCTAATTTTTCTACGTAATCTCCTTTAAGTCTAATGCATTTATCTCACCGATGTTCAGCACTGTAACGGCTTCCTGGAAGGATTGTCCAATCTCTGCAAACCACTGATTTACATCATCTGTTACTTCATTATTGCATGAAAATTTCTTCCCCTGAAGCTATTCCTTGAGTTTGGCGAATACTCTGTAATCGCTAGGGGCGAGATCTGGAGAATATGGCTGATGTTCAAGTAGTTCAAAGCCTGCATTGGCTATGGCAGCTATAGCAACACAAGAAGTGTGGCTCGGTGCATTATCCTGGTGATACAGAACACCACATTTTAATTTGCCACGACGTTTTTCCTTTATAGCTTCGCGCAATTTTGATATTAAATTTGTATAATAGTTGCCTGTTATTGTAGCTCCTTTTTGTAAGAAATTAATTAGAATTACTCCCTGGGCATCCCAAAAAACAGAAGCCATTACTTTTCCGGCTGATGGATAAACCTTAAATTTTCGAGGAGGTGGAGAACCATGATGCTTCCACTCCAATTATAAATCTTTAATGTCTTCACATAAAAAAAATGAATTTTAATATTATGTCTTGGTAGAAATGAGAAATTTTGAAAATATTTAAAAAATTTAAAAATGAATTTTTAACTAAATTTTAAAAAAATAGGTGTTTTCTGGCCTAGAGATTGCTCAGTTATCTAAAAATAACACACTCTAAAAAAATTTCATTGAAATCTAATTTAATTTACGAAAAAGGGCAATTTTTGGATTTTGACATTTTCGAAAAACTCCATTTTCTCAGTAAGTAAAAATCACTCAGTATGTATGATAGAGGTTAAATAAATAGGTTTTTAGAGAAGCGCAAATTATTGAAGTAAAAAGTTTTTTTGAAAAATAAAAAAAAAATTCCCATATTATGCCGATTTTTTGGCGGACACTGTATAACGATACGTATGAAAGTAATTCAAAAGTATGATGTGAATGGCATGCTTCAGCACATAATAAGTACCTATTTTAAGTGCACATTATCTTTTTTATGGCAATAAATGCAGCAAAATAAGTAGAGAAAAAAAGGCAAAAATCGGAAAATTCAGTCGCCTTCTTGGATTTTGACTGATTTCCCGGGCCGGGATTAATGGAAATTTTGAGTATGTTAAAATACAAACTTTTCAGAGTATAATGCAAAAAGAATCATTTGTGTTGCAATTTTTCCCAGGTTAATGGTATTTTTACACTATTTTGCCTGTACTAATACTACACTTTATAAAATGTGTTAGTTTCAATTAATTGGTTAAATGGTTCATTGCTCATCCCTTATTTTATCTATTTGCAATAAATAAAGGCTTTGCTCCGATAAACCTGAAGAAACTTAGCTCAGGGTGTCGGTTCATAAAATTAAAGAAAACGTTGTATGACAACTAGCTCGTTGTATGCCAATTTAACTCGAGTATTAGGGCAAATGCACAATTTCCATCTGACGTTTAGATAACCTCTAAATTTGACTGCCACAACAAAATGATCTGTGGTGAAACAGCGTAAAATTGAATTATAACACATCAAAATGGCAAGATAGCATCAGGGAAATACGATTAATACTGTGACGTAGCAACTGCTAAGCTCGTTTTGTTTTCAGTGTGACGTCGAAACCCACGCGCGATAGCCAAAATTGAAAAATGCCTCGTCATCTTGCACTTTCAAAGGATGCTATCTAAATTTCACGAAAACGGAGGGACCTGGACAACTGAAACTTGGTGCTACACCTCGTAGACAGTCTGAACTTGATGAATTGGATACAAACTACATGTGAAGGTACTGTGGATTTGGAAGGGCTTGTAACATATGGATTTCTAAATCTGAGTTGGATCTTGACGTAGGGAGCATCGAGGTCTTGCGGGACGTCGCAACTGTCCTATAATAATTGGATACGGAGTATTTTTGTCACTGTTGGAAGTAAGGAAATTTCTAAACACCGGGAGCTTACATTGGAAGTAAAAACGGTTTGGAAGGCTACCAGCTTGGTGGATGCGATAAGGAGGGACGGTTCCTGTGGACTTCGTTTTTAGGGATGTTTTTCTCGGCATTGGAGTTATAGAGGAGATGATCAACAACGGTAGCTTTTACAGGAAGCCTTTTTTACCAAGTTTTCTAGAGGATCTGCTTGTGTTGTTGCGACTGACATCCTGTGGGAAGTGCTTCAGTGAGCTTAAAAAAATATGCTGATGATGATGATAATTCCCATTATTCCCCGGGGGGACATAGGGTGGTTAGAAAGTCTTTCCACTGTTGCATGTCGTCTGCGATTGGTTTTAGCTGTGCGAACGATTTCCTGCTCTCTTCTGCAACAGTCCTCTTCCAGGTCTTTCGTGGTCATCCTGTCTTCCTTTTCCCTTGCGGATTTCATTACAGTACTGCTCAGCATGGTTCTTCGCGGGTGTTCCTTAATGTATCTTTAAGCCATCCATATTTTCTCTTTTTTATTTCATTATTGATATCTTCTTGTCCCGTTCTTGTCCATAACTCTACGTTAGAAATTATTTCAGGCCACCAGATCCGTAGAATGTGCCTTAGGCACCTATTTACAAGTGACTGCAACTTAATTTTGATTTTGTTAGTTACGCACCATATTTCTGAACCATAAAGTAAGCTTATTCTCCTTAGCATAGAATTTCGGCTTAGACCGCGTAGTATTTGTAGATGAACACCCAGCATTCTCTGGCTTAATGTCCCTTGCACCTTGTGAAGTCGAGCAAAAACCCGCGCGATGGCCATGCTCTTTGGTGGCTCGTGTTGTTTGAGTATCTTGAGAACGAGGATACCTAGGCAGATTTGGCCGTTTTGCTGTTTGTGCATCCATATTCACTAACGTTTCGCAAGACCTTGCAGCTTGCATCATCAGAGTGAAAGTCGCACTAAGAACCGAAGGTCGGTGGTGTGGAGCTATTTATAGTCCTCTGTGCCAGGCGCGCGGAGTGGCGCAACGCTGGTTGGTCATCCGAGTGCAACGTAATCCGCGGGCGTGGCCGTATGACACACAGTGGTTGTAATGCTTTAGATCGTGTATCACAGGGGGTCCACGTTTTACTAAGCTTAAAACCATCTTCCCTGTTGATATTATTTGGATGTTTTTCTATTTCTATGGCTTCACGTATCACTCGCGGGAAGTAATGAGGTATTCTGGCAAGTACTCTGGCATGCTCAAATTCTAGAGTGTGCCTACCTAAGATACATAAGGAGGGCGTGCCGTTGAGACCAATTGTCAGCGCGATCAATTCTCCTACACATGCTTTGGCAAGACATTTAACCAGTATAATACAGCCTCTAACTGGTAAAACAGACTCCTTTGTCAAGGATTCAGCAGATTTTGTCCAGAAACTAAAGAACATAAAGTTAAACAAAGATGATCTCTTAGTCAGTTTCGACGTAGTATCACTCTTCACGAAAGTGCCGGTGGATGAGGTGCTAGTAATGCTCAAAGATCTCTTACCTACAGACCAAGTTGAACTTGTTGAAATTTGCCTGAAAAACACTTACTTCAGTTCACACGACACTATGCTACCCAGATACACAAATTCACGCACCGCTTCTATGGGGTCACCCGTCACTCTTAAGTCACTTGCGTTTGTTAGGTTAATATTAAGCACTTTCGTTTTCTCTTTGTTAATTTTTAGTCCCGCTTTTCACGATTCTTCCTGAAGACTGTTTAGTTTTGCTTGCATATGTTGCGTTGTTTTCGATATTAAGCACACGTCGTCAGCATATTCCAGGTCCTCCAATGTTCCTGTTAGGCTCCAGTTGATGCCCCGCTTTTTATATTTCAGTGTGTTTATTATAACGCTATCCATGATAATTAGGAACAATAGGGGTGGTTAAATGCAGCCCTGCCTCATTCCAGTTACTACTTCAAACGGTGTCGATAGCTTTCCTTTATGTAGCACCCGACATTTATATCCCTCGTATCCTGCTCTAATTAGTTTTATAGTCTTTCTTAAAAGTCCTCTATTTTTCAGCATTGCCCAGATGTATTCCCTGTTAATTGAGTCGAAAGCCCACTCATAATCGATGAACAACAGTTGCAGTGGGGCCTGATATTCAAGTGACTGGTCTATTCAAATCATAATTGTGTTGATGTTATCTGTGCCTACTTCTAAATCCGCTTTGCTCTTTTCTTAGTCCTATGTCAAGGGTTCGTTCTATTCTATTTAAAATTACTCTATAAAATATCTTACTAGGCACACTTAAAAGACCGATTCCCCTCCAATTTTTACACTTATGGAGATATTCTTTTTTTGGGCACCTTGACCACAATGCCCTCTTTCCAATCTTGGGGCAGGGTTACTTCTACCTATATCTTTCTCATTAGGGGGTATGATATATCGGCAGTAAGTGTTACATCAATCTTCAATAAGTCGGCTGTTAACTGGTCGCTTCCCGGAGACTTTCCGCTTTTCATCTGTTGGATCGCCTCCACTAGCTCTTCTTTGGTTGGCGGATCTGTACTTATTTCTAATTCAGGACCTATAGTTTCTTCTGGCAGCTGTATACCGTAATTTTCCATGTTTATCACTTCTTGGAAATGTTGTCTCTATCTTTGTAGCTGTTGTTCTACTGTACTTAGTATTTCTTCATGTTTGTCCCGTGTAGGTACATTTATTGCTCTTTTTGTTTTACCTGCTAGTTTCCTTATTATGTTATATAATTCCTTACTGTTTCCTTTGTGGACTGCTATTTGTGACTTCTCTGCCAATTCTTCCATGTATGCTTGTCTATCTCTTTTGATACTTCTTTTTACTTCTTTGCTTTGTCTGGTATACGCCAATTGTGCTTGTATTTTGGTTTCTTCATCGTTAGCCTGAAGTTTGCGCTCTTTATATTTCCTTCTTTTCTTTATCTTTTCCCAGGTGTCCTGGCTGATCCATTCTGCACGACTTTGTCTTTTGATACAGAAGATTTCATCACCTGCCTCATTAAATGCGCTTTTACATTTCTGCCACCTTTCCTCTATTGTCATAGTTTGATTCGTTTCTCCTACTTTTCGTCTCACTCTTTCTATAAATGTGTTCCTCGTTTCCGGGTTTTTTGCCTTCTCTATGTCATACGTTCTGTTTTTAATGTTTACGTAATTTTCTTTATGTTTTATGAATTCGAAGCGTATCTTTGCCAACAGCAGGTGATGGTCTGTATCTGCATCAGCTCCTCTTTTATTACGTACATCTGAGAGAGCATTTCTCCACTTACTACTTATACAGATGTGGTCTATCTGGTTTTTCTATCTTTGGTCAGGGGACACCCAGGTTACTTTGTGGCACTTTCTATGTTCAAATAAGGTTCCGCCAATTTTCAGCTCATGGTTTCCACATAACTCTATCAGTAGTTCGAAATTTTCGCTATATGTGCCTATTCCATGTTTCACCATGATATGTTCCAGGTCTTCGTTTTCACTCCCTACTTGGGCATTGAAATCTCCCATCAGTATTATCACATCGTTAATGCTAATTTTTGTGATTGATTTGTCGAGTAGACTGTAAAACTTTTCTTTGTCTTCCATTTCAGCCACATTTGTTGGTGCGTAACACTGTACTACTGTAACTCTTTGGTTCGGCGTTTTTAACCTGGCCGTTATTATTCTCTCTGATATCGGTTGCCATTCTATTAGTGCATTTTTAAATCGTGCATTTAGAATTATTCCCACTCCATGTGCATGTATATCACCTTCTCCCTTTAACTCTGAATATAGGAAGCAATAGTTGTCTCTTGTTATCACCTCGCCACTTCTCTTCCATCTCGTTTCACTCACTCCTAATATATCAATGTGATATCTTTCCATTTCTTTTATAACTTGCGCCAGTTTTCCCCCCTGCTTTATGGTTCTCACATTCCATTGCCCAATTTTTGTACATCTCCTAATTATCGCTATATTTTTAGTAATATTTGCCATATGCATTTCCATGATCCTCGCGGTTGTCTCCGTGTATTCATCCTCATTTCTTTTTTCTACTTTTTTGTGATTGTATATTCCTCTTTTCCGTTTATGATGATTTTTTGGTGGCCTACTTTAGTTTCCTTTCCTTTCAATATTTCTTGTTTCGCTATGCTTCTAATCTTGGCTTGTATGTTAGCCTCTTCTGCTGTTAGATTATCGTCTACGAAGATGTTTGACCCTTTTAGCTTATATTTGTTCTTCATAATTTCGTTTTTTTTCCTATCTTCTAATGTTGCTATTACGAATGTTTTTTTGTTTCTCGTTTTTATTTGCCTTGCTTGAGTTGACTTTACTGTAATGTTTAGTTTGGTGCTTAAAAGCTTATCTACTTCCTCCTTTTCATTTCCCGGTGCACACAGGATTCCTGTTAGTTTAATGTTGTTTCTTCTCTCTCTTTTTTCAGCCGATTCTAACCTTCGCTCTAACGCATTCACTCGTCCCACTAGATTAGATTAGATTAGATTAGATTTCACGACTGCCTTCTGCTGGCATTCGCACGTCAGCCCTTTGGGCTTTTTGTACTGTCGGGAGTTTTCAAGTTAGCAAGCCGACATCCGTATCTTTTACTAGACTTGCAATGTCCCCTACTAGCTTGCGGTTGTCAATAGAGTTAAAGCTCCAATCGAGTTGGTGTCTTTTACGCTCTAATGCTGGGCATTCAAAGAGGATATGATAGGCTGTTTCATCATCCTCTTGGCATAGTCTGCAAACAGGTTCATCTCTATAGATATTGATCCTGTGCATAAATTCTCTGAATGTTCCAGTGCCTGTTAGTAGACTGACTACTTGCTTGATTCGAGTTCTGTTCAGTCTCAACAGGGTTTTGGTGGTATGTGGATTCGGAGTTTTTAGCAATCTTTTGCAGTGTGTTGCTTGATTGTAGTTTCTCCACCTTTGTTGGTGTGCGGTATTGGCCCATTCATTAATGGCTGAGCGGGCTTAGTTTTTCTGAATGCTTAGACCAGGTTCTGGACCGGTCATTGCATTACGGGCTGCTTCTTTTGCGAGCTTGTCCGCCTTTTCGTTTCCTTCAATACCTTGGTGACCTGGGATCCAGCATAATTTTACTGTATTTCCCTGGCTTAAGGTTTGAAGTTTGGATTTGCATTCCTTGACCAGTCTCGATGAAGTACTGAAAGCGTTTAGCGCTTTCAGTGCTGCCTGACTGTCTGAGAGAATGTGTATGTCTCGATTGAGCAGCTTCTTTTCTATGCTGATGTTTACGCATACGTTAATAGCTTGTACTTCAGCCTGAAAGATGTTACAAAACTTTCCTAGACTAACTTTTTCGTTGGTTCTAGGATTGGTACTGTACACACCGAAACCTGTACCCCATTCAAACTTAGATCCATCAGTGTAAAAAATGATGTTCTTATTTGTTGGAGTTGGTAGTTGGTCCGGATTCCAACTTGTGTGTACAGTAAAGTTCTTTTCAAAGTCATAGGCTTTGATTATAAGATCAGAACCCATTTCTAATATTGGGTTGTTGATGTGTGACATGATCTTGCCATGTCCTAGATTATTAGCTGTGATCATCCAGTGACCAGTACTTTGTAATCTGTAGGCTGCCATTCTGGCTTCACCTTCCAAGAAGATGTGCAGAGGTGGCAGTTTTAAAATAGCATTCAGTGCTTGTCCTGAGGTGCCTTTAAAGGCTCCAGTGATGCACCGATTAGCTAGATATTGTATTCTGCTGATTTTGTGGATCGCAGTTGCTTGTTTTATTTTGGGCCACCAGGCGATTATTCCATATGAAATTATTGGTCGAACCATGGTTTTGTACAGCCAGAGGGTCAGTTCCGGTTTGAGCCCCCACGTACTACCTATGGCTCTTTTTCCAATAACTAATGTTTGTATGCACCTGGTGATTGTTTTGTCTAAGTGGGAGTTCCAAGTTAATTTGGAATCGATGGTTAGACCTAAGTACTTAACCTCGTTCTCCCAGTTGACATTTTTCTCAAACAGTTTTATGTTCATTCTGTTTGTGATGTTCTTTCTACGAGTGAAAGCGACGAGAGTAGCTTTGCTGGGATTAATTCTAAGATTAATCTCTAGACACCACTCTTCGGTTATCTTTAGTGCTGATTTCATTACATTGTCTACGGTTCTTTGGTATTTACCTTGAATCAGTATGACAATGTCATCAGCGTATCCTTGAGTGTAGTAGCCTTTGTTATTGAGTTGGATCAGCAGTTCATCAACTGTGAGGCACCACAGGAGTGGAGAAAGAACTCCTCCCTGTGGACATTCCTTTGTCGCCTGCACTGTCTTTTCCTTGTCAAATAACTTGACTTTTACAACTCTGGTGTTGAGCATTGCCATAGTCCATCTTATCGTGGTGTTATCGATCTGATGGTTTGTCATTGCTCTTTCAATAGAGTGGTAAGAGATGTTGTCGAAGGCACCTTCTATGTCTAGAAATGCTCCGACTGCGTACTCCTTGTACTCCAAGGTTCTCTCAATTTTCCCCACTAGTTGGTGTAGGGCGGTTTTACATGACTTCCCTGTTTGGTAAGCATGTTGATATTTGTGAATCGGGAGTGAAGTTAGGGCTTCCTCCCTCCAGTATCTGTCTACTAATCTTTCCAACCTTTTAAGGAGGAATGACGTTAGGCTGATAGGTCTGTAAGATTTAGCTTCTGCATAGCTGCTCTTACCAGGCTTAGGGATAAATACTACTTTAGTCACTCTCCAGGCTTGGGGAATGTAGCCTAAGGCAAGACTTGCTTGGAACATGTCTTTGAGTGGGTTCAGCAGTATATCTATCCCTTTCTGCAGCATTACGGGTTGTATGCCGTCGTTTCCAGCAGATTTGAAAGGACTGAAGAGGCTAGTTGCCCATCTAATCCTTTCTTTGCTGACTATTCTCTTAGCTGTTTCCCAGTCTTCCCTTCTAGGGGTATAATTGGGTTCAGCCAGAGTAGGTTGTTCCACTGCTCCAGGTAGGTGAGTTTTTATCAAAAGAGATAGTCTTCTCTTCCGTTGTAGTGTATTCTCCGCTTTCTTTTTTAAGAGTGCCTACTGGGTTCATGGCTTGCTTTGAGATGATTTTGTGGAGTCTAGCTGTGGATCGCGTGGTCTCCACCTCCTGGCAAAACTTTCCAGGCTGTTATCTTAGCTGCCTTGATCTTTTTGCCATAGTCTGTGCTAGCTTTCTATTTTCCTCCTTTAGTTCCGAGATTTATTTTCTATACTCCTTTTGTTCATCCTTTATTTCGCCTACAGTTTTCATCAACTCTGCCAACATTCCCTTCAGTTCTTCCGTGTCCGTATCTTTTTTATTTCCCTTAATCGGGGACCTGGCTGTTTTCTTATTTTTATTAAATATTTCGTCAGCTTCTAAACTGTCAGCTAGTTCATCCTTCCTTTTTCGCTTACTTTCTTCCGTCCTCGAGCTGTCGCTATCGTATCTGGATCTCCGGTTGCCAAACATTTTGCATGCGATACGGGCGAGCGCGCGATGGCCTCGGCCTCGGCCTGCCCGGACAGGATCCGCACTCGGTCAATTTACGCTTTGCACTAAATTTACGCTAGTATTTTAGTATCTCTTTCAAACTGCTGTAACTACATTAATTTGACAAGTATTGGCGCTCGCGGTCGGAATGGGACGTTTCGCCGTCGCCCTTTCGCCGTCGCCATTTCGCCGTCGCCGTTTCGCCGTCGCCGTTTCGCCGTCGCCGTTTCGCCGTCGCCATTTCGCCGTCGCCATTTCGCCGTCGCCGTTTCGCCGTCGCCATTTCGCCGTCGCCATTTCGCCGTAGATTATTTTTTATTTCCGACTTAAAAAAACACTTTTTCACTTATCTATATCTAAGCAAGACATGGAATCAAAGTTTTACATGTTTTAAATGATACATGTTCGAAATCTTTAATAGCTTTAAAATATTATTCACATTTATTTCCCATTAGGAACACGTTAAAGGTTATTAAAGTTACACTTCTTATATGCATTAAACCATCTGATTAGTTGTTGATGGTAATGAGCATACTTGTTACTTTTTGCTAATCCTTTTATCATGCACATGGTGGTCATTATAATGATTTGGATTAGAAAACTCCCTTTATGTCCTACCAGTACATTAATTGATATTAATGACACTATTTTAAGGTATCTTAGATACAAAATAAAGCTCCAGGGCAATTATTTTCTTCATAACAACACTAGGGTTATTATGAAAAATTAACAGTATTTGTTTCCATGGATACAACTTTATTATGCACCACTGTCACAATGAAAATTAATGACAGCTCAGCTAATGTCACAAATCTAACTTAGATCAGCTAACTAGATCAATCTTAAATACTATATCATAGTAATTATATGAATTGAATATGAATATGAATTAGGTAAGAAAATTGGTAGGACATAAAACCTTGAAAGCACCACGGGCATTATGAGCTAAGAGCCCGCGATTGTTGTACACACCTCGGGCCAAAGGCCCTTGGTTAGTACACTAACAATCTTGGGCTCTTATTTTACTCATAATGCCCTTGGTACCTTAATAACTATTATGGTAGTATGGCCGTTATGATGATTTTAGTGATCTGCTCTTTTTTCAAACTTTACATTTTTATTGTGTATTGATGTGAGGTAGGTGATTTTCCAGTTGAATACTTCTGAAATGGGTTTATTTTATTTATTTTTATTTTTTTAATTAACTCCTATTTGAAATAGAACACCCACAGCCGGTATATTATTACATTTTTGAATTCAGCTTAAACTTTTAGAGAAAATGTATCTCTTCAACTAACGCTCTATTTTGTACAGTTTTTGTAATATTTGTGATTTTTGAAAATTTTTGACAAATGCTTAAAAATTAAAAATGAAATTTTTGACTAATTATAAGAACACTGTAAAAGGAAGTTGTGTGAGTGTATCACACCAGATTTTTTAACTCAACTTCAACGTCTTACATCTCGCTTATTATACGTTTTCGATATAAGTTGATTAACGTTTTCCGCTTTATTTTGAAGTGTTCTGTGTATTCCTAAAGTTTCCCGAAATAAATTTGAACCATCCTGTATATATATGTGACTTTACAATTTAAATATTACTGTATACTTGCTGTTTAAGTACAATAGAAATTATTAAACTTATTATGCATTTTCTTCCGGCAACGAAGTACAATTAGTATATTATTAAGTTAACAAAGATGATAGTTTATAAGCAAAGAAATTAATGTCCAAATAAATAAAGTGAAGGTTGCATTACATTAAAGTATAAAAATAAATTAAAGTATAATTATTTGGCAGCACGGTCTTTGTTCCGCTTTCAAGTTGACGGCGAAATGGTCGACGGCGAAACGGCGACGGCGAAATGGCAGACGGCGAAATGGCGACGGCGAAACGGCGACGGCGAAACGGCGACGGCGAAGTGGCGACGGCGAAATGTCCTAGACCCGTGAGGGGTAACACATACCTTTACCCCGCACTTTATATGATGTACTGTGTAAGTTAAACCGCTCGATACGATCTATTTTAGATTTTATTTATCGGATCTGGAAATTGAATCCCGGAAAAAGTTCCGCCGGAAAAAGTTCCACCGGAAAATGTTCCGCCGGAAAAAGTGCCGTCGGGAAATATATCCGCAGGAAAAGGTTTCGCAGGAAAAAGTTACGCGTGAACACCCACGGCTGTGGAAAAGTTAAATAAGAAATAATAACATAATGTCGATTTCATACATAATGTTTTATTCATAAAAAAGGCAACTTACACTACAGATTATACCATGAGATAAAAAAAATGATTCTGAGCAGGCCTTGATATGTGTTATACGTTTGGCAGTATTGAAGTGTATTGTCAGTCTCTGTCAAATTCAAGATTAAAAGGTTAGGGTTTGTTTGTTGTTTGACACAGACTGACGTAAAACTTAACCTGCAATATAATCACAGTTACAAAAAGTGGTAAAGATTCGGTGCGCGGTCCGGTCTAGTGCGTATGCGCAAAAATAACAGTGAACATAAAAATGTAACGTTGAACAAACTCTCTCTCGTATTTTTTCTCTAAAAAAATTATCAAGACCTAACAACTAACATAAACCATTAACCTGGACCACCGCCGAGAGCGCAACGCATTGCGTTGAACAAACTCTCTCTCGTATTTTTTCTCTAAAAAAAATTATCAAGACCTAACAACTAACATAAACCATTAACCTGGACCACCGCCGAGAGCGCAACGCATTGCGTTGAACAAACTCTCTCTCGTATTTTTTCTCTAAAAAAAAATTATCAAGACCTAACAACTAACATAAACCATTAACCTGGACCACCGCCGAGAGCGCAACGCATTGCGTTGAACAAACTCTCTCTCGTATTTTTTCTCTAAAAAAAAATTATCAAGACCTAACAACTAACATAAACCATTAACCTGGACCACCGCCGAGAGCGCAACGCATTGCGTTGAACAAACTCTCTCTCGTATTTTTTCTCTAAAAAAAATTATCAAGACCTAACAACTAACATAAACCATTAACCTGGACCACCGCCGAGAGCGCAACGCATTGCGTTGAACAAACTCTCTCTCGTATTTTTTCTCTAAAAAAAATATCAAGACCTAACAACTAACATAAACCATTAACCTGGACCACCGCCGAGAGCGCAACGCATTGCGTTGAACAAACTCTCTCTCGTATTTTTTCTCTAAATAAAAAATTATCAAGACCTAACAACTAACATAAACCATTAACCTGGACCACCGCCGAGAGCGCAACGCATTGCGTTGAACAAACTCTCTCTCGTATTTTTTCTCTAAAAAAAAATTATCAAGACCTAACAACTAACATAAACCATTAACCTGGACCACCGCCGAGAGCGCAACGCATTGCGTTGAACAAACTCTCTCTCGTATTTTTTCTCTAAAAAAAAATTATCAAGACCTAACAACTAACATAAACCATTAACCTGGACCACCGCCGAGAGCGCAACGCATTGCGTTGAACAAACTCTCTCTCGTATTTTTTCTCTAAAAAAAATTATCAAGACCTAACAACTAACATAAACCATTAACCTGGACCACCGCCGAGAGCGCAACGCATTGCGTTGAACAAACTCTCTCTCGTATTTTTTCTCTAAAAAAAATATCAAGACCTAACAACTAACATAAACCATTAACCTGGACCACCGCCGAGAGCGCAACGCATTGCGTTGAACAAACTCTCTCTCGTATTTTTTCTCTAAATAAAAAATTATCAAGACCTAACAACTAACATAAACCATTAACCTGGACCACCGCCGAGAGCGCAACGCATTGCTTTAAACATTGATAGGGGCAAGCGGTACCCACAACATTTTGACATACACGCTGATCGATAAACTTACTTCGCTCGCAGCGGATGCGAAATAGACCGGACCGTGCACCGAATTTCACCCCAAAAGATTACTAATGTCAAAATAAGACATTGGCATTTTATAACTTGTCAAAAGTTTGAGTGGACGTATCACGTGATGAAATCC